>SJXQ01007222.1:361124-379619 GCA_006408695.1 Aepyceros melampus | reverse complement strand
TCCTAGCAATTATTTCACAAGGCAGTGTCCAGTCCACTGATGACCAAGGGCTCAGCCTCACAGTCTGGCAAGACACTGGGAATCCACAGGAGGGAAACCAAGAGAGGGAAAGAGGGATGCTCCTGCCTTCCACAGCTACCTCCAGCCCACTCCCTTCTGCCCCATTGTCCTGAGGATGTCCAGCTGCTGCGGAATAGCTGGGAGGGAAAATCAACAAAGGATCGCCCCCATGACTTTCAGCATGATTTATTGGTGTTTGTGTCTTGCGGCTGCAGCTGCCTGTCAGGGTGATGACACATGATGGGTGATTAAAGTGCATGTCCTTAAATCAAAGCTGAGCTGATGGTTGGAATAGGCAATAAACAGCCTTAGGAGCCTGCTTATTTCTCCAATGACAGGACCTTATTAGGACAATAGGGAGGCTATTAATCTAATAAGAGGAAGCCATGTATCCTGGAACCTTCTTATGTTTGCAGGATTTACCTGAGCTCTTTATGGATGGCTGAGAATGTAGCCCCATTCATCCTAGTTTGCTGGGCATTTGTGTGGCCTCTGTGGACCCCCGCCTCCACCCCTCCTGCAGGGAGACCCGTGGGGTGAGGAACAGGCAGGGAAACTTTGCCAGGCGCCCTTAGCATGGTCTGCTTCTTCCTGTGTCTCTCTCCATGTTGGTGCTGGCAGGAAGGATGGCCAGGGCAGTCAGAGCTCATAAATTTTCCTTCTGTTGATCCCAGGAGTCAAAGGGTAAAGAAGACATTGTATGTGAGCCTCACTGAGCAGGGAAAGTACACCTTGGGTTTGCTATTGGTTCCAAGCCCCTCATTCTTCTGAAACTGGGCGGGCCCATGATGCTTTCTGCTGTCACATGACCTAGTCATGAGTCGGACGGGGGTGGTGGAGGGAGAACAGTCTTCGAGCTCCAGTGAGATCCAGGTTCCTATTCCCTTAAAGATTCAAGAAGAATGTCTAGGGCTTCCCTGGTGGCTCAGTGGTAAAGAATCCACTTGCCACTTCAGGAGACACAGGTTTGATCCCTGATCCGGAAAGATAACACATTCCTTGGGGCAACTAAGCCTGTGCACCACAATTACTGAGCCTGTGCTTTAGAACCCATAAACTGCAACTTCTGAGTCCACGAGCCACAACTACTGAAGCTCTCGTGCCCTAGAGCCCACGCTCTGCAACAAGAGAAGTCACTGCATTGAGAAGCCTGTGTGCCACAACTAGAGAGTAGTCCCCACTTTCTGCAACTAAAGAAAAGCCCGTGTAGCAATGAAGACCCAAAAGAAAGAAAGAAAGTGAAGTCACTCAGTTGTGTCTGACTCTTTGCGACCCTGTGGACTGTAGCCTACCAGGTTCCACAGTCCATGGGATTTTCCAGGCAAGTATACTGGAGTGGGTTGCCATTGCCTTCTCCAGAGCAGATGATAAAAAGACCAAGTAGCTGAACATGGGGATCTGTAAGTACCTTCGTCTGGCCAAGATGCTTGGGTAGGACAAGAGCAGGTGAACCTGCACCATGCTGTCCAGATGTCCCAAATCTCCCACCCGCCTGGCTCCCCTGCTGGAAGGGAAGGGGTTCCCTTGCTGCCCGCATGGGTCCAGGGAAGCCCTGCTGGCTGGCAAGCCAGAGCAGCATTTCTGGGCGGCAGACAGCACATTGGTCTTCTGACACCTTGGGTGAGATTCTGCTGCTGCTGCTGCTAAGTCGCTTCAGTCATGTCCAACTCTGTGCGACCCCATAGATAGCAGCCCACCAGACTCCCCCGTCTCTGGGATTCTCCAGGCAAAAAAAACTGGAGTGGGCTGCCATTTCCTTCTCCAGTGCATTAAAGTGAAAAGTGAAAGTGAAAGTGAGCAACTGCTCAAGTCTTGTCCAACTCTTAGCAACCCCATGGACTGCAACCCCCCAGGCTCCTCCATCCATGGGATTCTCCAGGCAAGAGCACTGGAGTGGGGTGCCAGCACGTGACCTCAACTAGATGCCAGCACTTCCTCTTGCTAAGGAGCAGGGACCCCTGGGGTGGGGCCTGAGCGCAGGGCTGACATACAGGGTTGTCCTGATGTTAATTCTATGGCCGTTTTGGCTCCATCCTAGGTATCCATCCTCTGGGCTTATCCAAGAGGGAAAAGGCTTAGAAAGGGCTAGAATGCTTTCTTAGCTGGAGAGGGTGGGATGGATGGAGCACAAGGGGGCTGGACAGAGTAGACTCCTGCCCAGTGGAATGGGTGCCCCCACCCAGTAAAGAGCTGTTTGGTGGCCTGGAGGTTGGCACAGGTGCCTGCACTGAGACCAAGGAGGCAGGGGAGACCAGGGACAAGAACCCTGTTCTCAAGACCCAACACCCAACACAACCAAAAATCAATCAATCAATAACTAAAAATTATATAAAAAAGAAGAATGTCCAGGGGGAGTGAGTGAACATGGGCAAGACTTCCATACCCACCTTCCGGATGTCTGACAAGGAGGAGGGTTCAGCCCTAGTGACTCTGGGCCAGGGGTGCCCTGCTCAGAATGTGGGGGCAGGGAAAACCTAAGGTGGAGAGAAAGCACAGAGCAGTGACCCAGACTCTGAAGAGCAGAATCAGAAAAGCAGGAACAGGGAATGTGTGTGGTCTGTGAGGGCGAAGATGTAAACCTCAGCTCTTCACTTCCTGCTGTGGGAGGAGTCCTCTGGACACTGAATTTTTAAGGCTAACACCGGAATTCTCAGGCAAACCGGGACCAGTTGGTCAGTCTATATATATAACCTTGAGTTCCTCTTAACTTTCAGGATATCAGTTTTCTCATCTGAAACACTGCAAACAGAGTGAGTGACCCCAACTGCAGCCCTGTTGGAAATCAGCATATATTGAAAGTGTCTAAGTATGTTTTGTAGAACAATGTAGGAGTCTATCATAGTATAAAAAATATTCATGATATTTCAATTGGAATAAGATGCTTATAGAAGTAGTGAGTTCTCCATCAATAGAGGCATTCAAATCAAAGCACAAGAGCTTCTCACTGGGTTGTTGGAGGGAGATGAAGCCTCAAGCAGGACCAGGGGACTCTGGTGGGGACCAAGCAGGTTCCCACCACCAGTGTGGGATCCCTCACTGCTGGGGACTTCAGACTTCCTGGATGGAGGGTCTGCAGCATTGTGAACAAGGAGGAGCCAATACTGTAGGAAGTTCCTATAGGCTGTGCATGAATTTCGCTGTCACCCTGAAAGGTGGAGTGGGCCAGGTCTCCAGGGGCAGGGGTGCAATAGCACCTCTCTTTGCAGCTTGGGAGGCTGGCTTTGCAGCTTCAGGGCACCCACGCTTGAAGTGGCCATGACCTGATGTTGACTGTGCAGCCACTGGCGTGATGGAGATAGAGATAGGAGCCCCAGGTGAGGAAAGGCCACAGTGCCTGTCTGCAGGGCCAGAACCCAGAGGTGGTGCTGGCTCCCAGGCAGGAGACCCAATCCCTCCAAAGACTGTATCAAGGTTGGCCCTCAGAGCCAGACCACTGGCACTGTGCCTTCGGGTCAGGAGGCTTCCACGCACAAAGGGTCGGCGGTCTCAGGTGTGGCAGAGCTGATCCAGGTGAAGGCTGTGGTCTCCTTGTTGATTTTGAAGCCCAAGCACAGTGTCACCTCTTAATTTTGCAGACTCTACTCACAGTGACCTTGACCTCTTGACCTTTGCATTTAAGTCTGAGACTGTGCATGTACCTGCAGGATTCTTCAATTCCAGGGGCCAGGCAGCCAGAATGACCTAGGGAAGGCTAGGATTTCACAGTCTCTGTTCTGAGCTTCATCCAGTCAGCATCTGGGAACCTCAACAGTCTTCCTGTGTCTGTATCTCTGAAACACTCATACAGAGGTGAAAGGTTTTGGTGTTTTAAGGAAAAGTTGGGGGCAAACTCCGGGAAACAGCGAGGGACAGGGAGGCCTGGCACAGGGTAGTCCATGGGGTTGCAAAGAGTCAGACACAACTGAACGACTGAGGGATGATAACAAAAACACGTGCCTGTGTTAAGAACCTGGAAAGGGAGATGAAGACCATCAAGGCTAAGGAAGGACAGGTGGAAGTGGGAATGGCAGGTGTAAAAAGAGACGAGAACGTATATTGCACTGCAGGGAGAGCTGGAGATCAGATTTCCGTTATTTTGGTGCATCGTCTGTGGTTTGCTTTATAATAATTTTAAACTTCCATACTCAGAATGGACATGTGTGATGAATGGCTCGCTAACACAGTGCCCAATGCGAGCATGTCACATTTCCTTGAGAAGAGTCAAGCCAGAAGGGCTGAGTCTCCAGCCAACCTCACCGTGGCCTCCTTTTATCTCTGCTGCTGATCAGGGAGAGGGCGACGCTCACAGGCAGGCACCGCTGCAGCGCCCGTGATGGCTCGGCCGCTGGCCGCTGGGCTGCGCGGGGTCGGGCTGGTGCTCCCAACCTCACAGGTAATTAGAATATTTGAAAGATTCCTGACAGGTGATGGCCACGGAGGCTGCTGGAAGTCATTAAGTACTGCTTCCATGAAGGGCTACAGCCGCACGTTCAAGACTCGGGTGGTAAACGAATGAGAGGCTGGGTTGTGAGCATGCGTACTGGCCCTGGCATCTCCGATGCGAGGCCTGCAATCTCCAGCCAACCTCACCGTGGCCTCCTTTTATCTCTGCTGCTGATCAGGGAGAGGGCGACGCTCACAGGCAGGCACCGCTGCAGCGCCCGTGATGGCTCGGCCGCTGGCCGCTGGGCTGCGCGGGGTCGGGCTGGTGCTCCCAACCTCACAGGTAATTAGAATATTTGAAAGATTCCTGACAGGTGATGGCCACGGAGGCTGCTGGAAGTCATTAAGTACTGCTTCCATGAAGGGCTACAGCCGCACGTTCAAGACTCGGGTGGTAAACGAATGAGAGGCTGGGTTGTGAGCATGCGTACTGGCCCTGGCATCTCCGATGCGAGGCCTGCAGCCTCTCAGCACCAGACAGCTCGGGAGGGCCGGATGAGCCTCTGAGCTTGCCTAGGGTCAGCAGAGGGCCCCTTGCAGCTGTACCCCAATTCTACATCTGTCCTTCTTACTTTCTGGCCTCCTTCAGCCTTCTGGCTAAGACCAAGTGTAGTGTGGGGGCTTCCCAGGTGCCTCAGTGGTAAAGAACCCGCCTGCCGGTGCAGGAGAAGCAAGAGATACAGGTTCCATCCCTGGTTGGGAAGATCCTTTGGAGGAGGAAATGGCAACCCACTCTAGTATTCTTGCCTGAATAGTCCCATGAACAGAGGAGCCTGGCGGGCTACACTCCGTGGGGTTGCAGAGTCAGACAAGACCGAATGACTGAGCACATAGGTGCTAATTCCAAGTGCTCTGCGGCCAGCTTCCTGCACCCATTCTGGCTAAGACCAAGTGTAGTGTGGGGGCTTCCCAGGTGCCTCAGTGGTAAAGAACCCGCCTGCCGGTGCAGGAGAAGCAAGAGATACAGGTTCCATCCCTGGTTGGGAAGATCCTTTGGAGGAGGAAATGGCAACCCACTCTAGTATTCTTGCCTGAATAGTCCCATGAACAGAGGAGCCTGGCGGGCTACACTCCGTGGGGTTGCAGAGTCAGACAAGACCGAATGACTGAGCACATAGGTGCTAATTCCAAGTGCTCTGCGGCCAGCTTCCTGCACCCAAATACAGGAGGTATTAAAGCATATTTTTACCTTTAAAATGGGGTAGTCCTAAATGAAAAGGCAGTAAATACCTAGGACCTGTTGAGAACCTTCTTGGTTCTAACTCTGTAAAATGATGTCAGACTTACAGCTTGTCAGGATGGATGACTTCCTGGAGGCAGACATTGTGGTTATGGAGCTGCAGGCAGATGGGGAAACCCAGTCCTTCCTGGGCTGCCGGCCACTAACATCAAAGTCTGTTAGTCAGGGTCCTCTGGGAAAGGGAGCCGACCAGATGGCTGCTGCTGCTAAGTCACTTCAGTCATGTCCAACTCTCTGCAACTCCATAGACAGAAGCCCACCAGGCTGTCCCTGGAATTCTCCAGGCAAGAATACTGGAGTGGGGTGCCATTTCCTTCTCCAGTGCATGAAAGGGAAAAGTGAAAGTGAAGTCACTCAGTTGTGTCCGATTCTTCATGACCTCAAGGACTGTAGCCTACCAGGCTCCTCCATCCATGGGATTTTCCAGGCAAGAGTACTGGAGTGGGGTGCCATTGCTTTCTCCCAATCAGATGGAGGTACAGGTAAATTCATCTTGAGGAGCAGGGTCATCATAATGAAGGCTGGAGGCAGGCTAGAAGTGGGCAGGCTGGAGACTCAGGGAAGGGTCACCTTTGCAGCCCTAGTGAGAAGGTAGCCTGGAGGCAGAAGTACTTCTCCCTCTGGGCAGCTCCCTCTGTTTTCCTGAAGGACTTTCAACTGACTGGATGAGGCCCACTCACATTATAGAGCAAGGGTCCCTAACCTCCAGGCCCAGACTAGTACTTGGTCAGTGGCCTGTTAGGAACCAGGCCACACAGCAGGAGGTGAGCAGCAGGCTAGTGAGTGAAACTTTGCCTGTATTTATAACCCCTCTCCATTGCTCACGTTACCAAGCTCAGGTGAACAAGCTCAGGGCTCCCACTGATTCATTATGGTGAGCGGTATATTTCATTACATATCACAGTGTAATAATGGTAGAAATGAAATGCACAGTAAATATAACGTACCAGAATCATCCTTAAACCAGCCCCTTACTCCCGCCCTGGTCTGAGGAGAAAAGTTGTCTTCTATGAAACTGGTCCCTGGTGCCGAAAAGGTTGGGGATCGCTGCTATAGAGGGTAATCTGCTTTCTTCAGAGTCTATTGATTCAAATGTTAATCTCATTGTGATGCTGGAGAAGACTTGAGAGTCCCTTGGACAGCAAGGATATCAAATGAGTCAAGCTTAAAGAAAATCAACCCTGCATATTCACTGGGAGAACTAATGCTGGAGCTGAAGCTCCAATACTTTGGCCACCTAATGTGAAGAGCCTGGAAAGACCCTGATGCTGGGAAAGATTGAAGGAAGGAGGAGAAGGGAGCAGCAGAGGATGAGATGGTTCAATAGCATCACTGACTTAATGGACTTGAATCTGAGCAAATTCCAGGAGATAGTGAAGGACAGGGAAACCTGGTGAGCTACAGTCTATAGGGTTGAAAAGAGATGGTCACGACTTAGCAACTGAACAACAACAACTCATCCAAAGAATACTTTCCTAGAATCATCTAGACAGGTGTTTGACCAAAACTGGGCACCATAGCCTAACCAAGTAGACATACAACATTAACTGTCACAAACTCACCACTGGCCAACCTGACACCACACACACTTTACACCATGTTTATTCTCTGAAAAAGACAATACAGCAGGGCCATATTTCCACTTAACATGATGTAGCTATCTTATGGAAGAACAAGCATGTGTGCCTACTCAGTCCTGTCCTACTCTTTGCGACCCCATGGACTGTAGCCCTCAGGCTCCTTGTCCGTGGGATTTCCCAGGCAAGAGTACAGGAGCGGGTTGCCATTTCCTTCTCCAGGGGAATCTATCTTCCCAAACCAGGGATCGAACCCACGTCTCCTCCATCTCCTGCATTAGTATGCAGATTCTTTACCACCAAGCTACCTGGGAAGCCCCTGTGCTCCTCCATAACAGTCCCTAAAATCAACAGCTAAATGGACAGATATGCACATGTGAACACCTAACACCTAGGTGCTGGAATCACTTGGCTAAGCATGTGGGGATTTACATAAATAAGTGGGAAAATATATATATTTAAAGGCCCACTGCTCACATCCTCTCTGTCTTTCTGATGCAGCCACATCTGGAGCTGCAAAGAGCAGATGGCTGGCCACTGCCCTGGTGGCCACAGGCACCCCTCCATGACCCACCGTTGCATTACAAATGTTCATCAGTGTTCTCATGCACTGTCTTTGGACATGTCCTAACATGAGTTGTTCAGATTGTCCCTGAGGAAGGTCAAACCTGGGAGTCCCCAGGAGAAAAGTGAGCTTATAGCCCAGATACCTGCACGCAACGTGGCATTAACTGTCACAGGGGAACCTCCAAGCCTCCCCTTGCCATAAGCTTATTTCCATGCACCTCTTCACAAAGCGAATGACAGACCAGATGAATCGGTGGAGCTTGTGATAAAACTGGTCCGGTTTTATTTATTTACCAGGGAACTATTTAAATCGGGGTATGGATTAGTAATGAAAGCCTATTAGCTTCATCCACAGAGAGCAGAGTTAAGGACTGCCAAGGCAGTTAGAAAATTAGAGGGAAATTCTAGAAAGAAGGGAGTTACAGAGAGTGAAAGTCCCAATATTTTTATAGATTATCTCCCCAAATCTTGGATGACTATTAAACAATGCGAAAGGTCACAGGGTGACCAAGCGGGGGCTCCTGTGGGCAGCTAGGCAGTGACCAGGTGGGTCTGCAGGCATCTCAGTGGATGCCAGAATGGAGGGCGACAGATAACTGAGGACCCAGAGTGTGTGCCACCACTCCCAGAAACCTTGAAACAGCAGACTACCCCGAACTGGCAAAAATAACTTCAGCTGCTGAGTAGAAGGGTGCCCCCAAACAGAAGAAGGAGGGAAAAGAAGTAAGGAGGGAAAACACATGTTCTTTCCCACAGAGGAATACTAGTCTGGTAACATTGAAAAGATGCTGTTGGTGTCCTTCACTCTCCATCCACCAGGGACTGACTCCCGCTCTGGGATGTGCCCAAGGTCCTCAGCTTGCCATCGACCCTCAGCTGTCATTCCTTCGCAGACCCCCGCTCCCCTAACCCAGAGCAGCGTGCTGGATGAATTCTGGTTTGGCCTGGGTTGCTCAACCCCAATAGGACCCCTCCATCCCTCAGGGGTGTTGTGCTCAGCCTGACTTGCTGGGAGAGGAGCAGTGATGGTGGAATTGAGTCCCATGACCTGCTGTCTGCTTCCTATTTAGTTTGGATGCTTCCAGCTGTAAATAAGAATACCCCGACCCATACTGGCTGAGACAGAAAAGCCATCAAATAACTGATCCTCTCAGACAATGATGAAATCAGAGGTGGGGAGATGGCAAATGCAGTAGAGTAGGGACAAATCTCTACTTTTCTGTTTTTCTTTTTAACAGTAGAAAAAGCACACAACTTTATTCATTTTTACATACACAGGAGTTCACAGGAAAAAAAAATGAAACTCAAACAAATGGCTAGACTCAGGGGCTTATATACCCTTTTAACAAAAAAAAAAAAAAAAAAAAAAACGGAATTGGGCTTAAAGGGTTGATGAATTATGGGGAAGTGGCTAGGAAATATACGGGGTTACTAATGGAAAACAGGGACTTTTTTGTTTTTATTCTACCTTCCTTTATGTATTTTTTAAATTAATTTTTAGTTTTTAGTTTGTTTTGCTTTACAATACTATATTCGTTTTGCTATACATTGACATGAATCAGCCACGAGTGTACATGAACTCCCAATCCCGACGCCCACCTTCCCCCTCCTGCCCATACCTTCTCTCTGGATTACCCCATGCATCAGTCCCAAGCATCCTGCATCTTGCATCGAACCTAGACCGGCGATTCGTTTCACTTATGATATCATACATGTTACACTGCCACTCTGCCAAATCATCCCACCCTCTCCCTCTCCCACAGAGTCCAAAAGGCCATTCTATACATCTGTGTCTCTTTTGCTGTCTTGCGTACAGGTTTATCATTACCATCATTCTAAATTCCATATATATGTGTAAGTATACTGTATTGGTGTTTTTCTTTCTGGCTTACTTCACTCTGTATAATCGGCTCCAGCGTCATCCACCTCATTAGAACTGATTCAAATGTATTCTTTTTAATAGCTGAGTAATACTCCATTGTGTATATGTACCACAGCTTTCTTATCCATTCATCTGCTGATGGACATCTAGGTTGCTTCCATGTCCTGGCTATTATAAACAGTGCCGCAATGAACATTGGGGTACACGTGTCTCTTTCAATTCTGGTTTCCTTGGTGTGTATGCCCAGCAGTGGGATCGCTGGATCATAAGGCAGTTCTATTTGCAATTTTTTAAGGAATCTCCACACTGTTCTCCATAGTGGCTGTACTAATTTGCATTCCCACCAACAGTGTAAGAGGGTTCCCTTTTCTCCACACCCTCTCCAGCATTTATTGCTTGTTGACTTTTGGATCGCAGCCATTCTGACTGGTGTGAAATGGTACCTCATTGTGGTTTTGATTTGCATTTCTCTGATAATGAGTGATGTTGAGCATCTTTTCATGTGTTTGTTAGCCATTCGTATGTCTTCTTTGGAGAAATGTCTATTTAGTTCTTTGGCCCATTTTTTGATTGGGTCATTTATTTTTCTGGAGTTGAGCTGCATAAGCTGCTTGTATATTTTTGAGATTAGTTGTTTGTCAGTTGCTTCATTTGCTATTATTTTCTCCCATTCAGAAGGCTGTCTTTTCACCTTGCTTATAGTTTCCTTTGTTGTGCAGAAGCTTTTAATTTTAATTAGATCCCATTTGTTTATTTTTGCTTTTATTTCCAGTATCTGGGAGGTGGATCATAGAGGATCCTGCTGTGATTTATGTCAGAGAGTGTTTTGCCTATGTTCTCCTCTAGGAGTTTTATAGTTTCTTGTCTTACGTTTAGATCTTTAATCCATTTTGAGTTTATTTTTGTGTATGGTGTTAGAAAGTGATCTAGTTTCATTCTTTTACAAGTGGTTGACCAGTTTTCCCAGCACCACTTGTTAAAGAGATTGTCTTTAATCTACTGTATATTCTTGCCTCCTTTGTCGAAGATAAGGTGTCCATAGGTGTGTGGATTTATCTCTGGGCTTTCTATTTTGTTCCATTGATCTATATTTCTGTCTTTGTGCCAGTACCATACTGTCTTGATGACTGTGGCTTTGTAGTAAAGCCTGAAGTCAGGCAGGTTGATTCCTCCAGTTCCATTCTTCTTTCTCAAGATGGCTTTGGCTATTTGAGGTTTTTTGTGTTTCCATACAAATTGTGAAATTATTTGTTCTAGCTATGTGAAAAATACCACTGGTAGCTTGATAGGCATTGCATTGAATCTGTAGATTGCTTTGGGTAGTATACTCATTTTCACTATATTGATTCTTCCAATCCATGTATTGGTTTTATCCTCAAGAAAATGCCAGTGTTGCCATGAATCAATGTGTCACCTCCAGACAGGGTCAAGAATTAAAAGATGTGTATCTCTTGCAGAGTCTACTGTGAAGACTAGGGAAATCTTTTCAGAATGATCACACATCTCTTCTACATTCCATTGACCAAAATTGGTCACATGCCCATCCTTAAACCAATCGTGCTCAAAGGGAATAGGCTGCCATTGGTTGGTTCAGACTAGAGTTCACATCCATTGATTCAGACAGGTTGGGATTTACCTGCTGGGCAAGTGACCTAGCTGCTGTGATTGCTCTGAGTCAAACATAAGACTTAGCCAAACATCTCTACTGTCACTCACTGCATGCAGGGATATCATTAAAAAGTGCCACAAACTGGCGGTTTAAATAACAGAAATCTATTCTGCTACAGTTTTGGAGCAGGAGTCTGAAACCAAGGTGTGCGCAGGGCAGTGTTCTCTCTGAAGGACTGAGGGAAGAATCCTTCCTGCCTCTTCTGGCTTCCTTTGGCTGAGGAAGCCCAAGTCCAATGTCTTGTCTTCACATGGCTGATTCCCTCCATGTATGTGTCCAAATTTCCCCTTATTGTATGACACCAGTCCACCAGTCTTATTGGACTGAGGTCCACAAGACTCCAGTAATACCTCCTTCTACACATTTTATCTATAAAAATCCTATTTCCAAACAAGGTTATAATTGGGAGTACTGGGGTTAGAACATCAGTCTATGAATTCTAGGAGGACACAATTTAACACTTTATATTTAGAGAGGAGGGGAACTGAAATTGAGGCTGGGGACAAATCGTAGTTGCTCTAGTAGCCTTCCCATCTCACAGATCCCTTCTTAACACCAAGAACCTTCAGCTGGTGGGACTCCAGGCTCAGTGAAGATGTGAAATGCAAATGTTCAGCTGCGCTCCCTGGCAGGAGCTGGCACCCACCATTGGCAATACAGCCATTTGGGGGGGTCCTGCCAGCTAACAGGTCCCTCCACTTCTCCATGCTTCCTTTTCCAGGCTCTGCTCCATCCTCTGCTTCTGACACAGACATCATCACGAAAGCACCAGGTACTTTTGTCAACTGGACTTCAGATGGGAAGGGAAAGGGCTATGAGCCTGCACAGTTAGGAAAGTGTGTAAACTGAGTGATTTTGAATCAGGACACCTCATAGTCTGTTGGAGGCACTGATCCATCTTGGGGGGTGTAATTTAGGAATGATGATGATGACACCAGTAGTCACAGCCTCCAGCTCAATGACAGCTGCCCTCACCCTGCACCAACCACGTGTCTGGCTGAGCCCTCACACATGATGGTTCACGTCAGCCTCACTGCAGCCACAGAGAGAGGTGTGTGCACTGTCTCCGTATTTCACAGTCCTGGAGAGAGGGTGAGTCCCCTGCACAGGGCACTGGGCTGGACCAGACAGAACCCAGGCCGTGGGTCTGAGCCTGACTGCTGATCGCAGAGTATTTATACATGCCTTTGATCCATTTATGTTTCACCAGCCCCAAGGCTGCACTACAAATGTGGATGTGCTCTTTCATTTGATAAAGAAATACCAAAACCTAGTTTCTGTAATAGCTAGTTTGCCACTGGTTCATGGTTGTTTATTTCTCTTCCACCTGCATGACCCTATCGTTGTGGGCTTGTAGCTTCCAGCCCAATGTTCTGAGATATTTGCCTGAAAAGTAAAACACACAGTCTTCATTTGAGGCCAACTGGGCCTTGATTTTCTAGAAAAGTCATGCTGACCTTTTTTGCATCACGAATCCCTTTGAGGATATCACAAAGGGTACATGTTCCACTGCCCTGGCCCCCAGATAAACAGATACATTTTTACATATGGTTTCAAGGGATTGCATAACCCCATGGCATCATTCACAGTCCTCCAGGGCTCAGGAATCAAGGTTCAGAAGGTTTGACTTAGAAGCTCTCTGAATTAAAATAATAGAGGGAAAGTAGAATTATCATTAGACTGAGAGAAGGCAATGGCACACCACTCCAGTACTCTTGCCTGGAAAATCCCATGGACAGAGGGGCCTGGTAGGCTGCAGTCCATGGGGTCGCTAAGAGTCAGACATGACTGAGCAACTTCACTTTCACTTTTCAGTTTCATGCATTGGAGAAGGAAATGGCAACCAACTCCAGTGTTCTTGCCTGGAGAATCCCAGGGATGGGGGAGCCTGGTGGGCTGCCGTCTATGGGGTCGCACAGAGTCTGACACGACTGAAGCAACTTAGCAGCAGCAGCAGCAGCAGCAGCAGCATTAGACTAAGACACACATAAGCTATCTTGACAGTTTAAGGAACACAAAATTTTAAATAGGCCCTTGAACAGTAAGGAGATTAAACCAGTCAACTCTAAAGGAAATCAACTCTGAATATTCATTGGAAGAACTGACGCTGAAGCTCCAATACTTTGGCCACCTTATGCAAAGACCCGATTCAATGGAAAAGACCCTGATGCGGGAAAGATCGAAGGCAAGAGGAGAGGGAGGTGACAGAGGATGAGATGGTTGGACAGAATCATCAACAGGAATGTGAGCATGGTCCAGAAGATGGTGAAGGACAGGAAGCCTGGGCTACTGCAGTTCATGGGTTCACAAAGAGTCAGACATGACTAATCGACTGAACAGCAGCAGCAGAGCATTCAAATGTGAATCTGCTACTTCTGTGAGCCCCAAGCAAAGAGAAAACACAAACCTGCATCTCTTATGCTTGGAGTACAGAGTGGCCTTTCAGAGTGACCAGGGGAACCTGGGAGCGCCCTGTGGGATGGCCTCAGGCCATCATGACCTCCCTGGGGGTCAGCCTGGGATGGTGCTCCTTCCTCCCCTGAGAGCATCACAGGGCAAGGCTGCAGGTGTTCGTGGGTGAACCTGTGGGTCCTGAGGAGACACATGAGTGCAGGAAGTTGCAGTGTTGAATGGACTGTCCAAGGGTGGATATGAACAGATCTATTTGGGGCAATGGTGTAGAGTGATGAAATATTGTATTCCACCCCAACACCCACTCTGGCAATAACAGGACAAGAGGTAGCCTGAGGTCAAATCATGTTACTGTCCAGAAACAGCCAGGACCTGGGGACTGTCTGACTGGAGTTGGTGCATGTACACTCAAGCATCCCTACATTCTGGGAACATGGAAATCAGGTGGCATGGGACCCGGGCACCTGTTCAGAGTGGGGGCCTGAGGACCAAGACTAGACTGGAGCCTGTGGGTGGACTCTGGGATCCAGAGATGGGGGAGGGTGGATTCCACGAGTAACAGACTCTCCAGGGAAGCGCCTGCTCCTGTTTGATGAGGGATGCTCTATTGCACAGCATGTGGGGATCAGAAGGGACCTGTGAGAGTGGTGATGAAAGAAGAGCTGCCTGGCTCTGGTTGCCATTCAACCCCTGCAACTTCTTGCACCCATGCTAGAGATCCACATGTAAGGCAGTGTTCCCGGAGGCACACAGGCTCACACTGGCTGGGGCAGAAACCTGGACAGTGGAGGCTGCAATTTTGGCACCTGAGAAGAGAGCTCTTCCACTTGAAAGATTCCACAGCTTCAGGAATTGTTTCCTTAGCACAAAAGACCACATTCCCCAGATCCCAAGTGGTCCCTGATGTAGGGGTGGGAGAGACTTCTGCAGCCCCTGATGGGCCTGGGGTGAGGGGTGTAGCATGGTCACCAGAGGCCAAATTTGATTCAAAGTCAAGCCTAGTTCTCCTCTCCTTTTTGCCAAAAGTCTGGAACATTATCTGGTGTTTTGGGTCCCTATCCCTGGGATGACCTTTCATAAATGATAAATCAGCATTGAGATGATAATGTTGAACCAGAAGCAGGAATACCAACAAATCTGGAAGGATATGCACTGATTATTTTTTATCTCACGATGGCTTTCTATCTCATGACCTTTCATTCCAAACATGGTTGCCCGCTATCTTCCCTTCCCATGGCCCCTTTATGTCTGACTTCAAAACGGGAGACAGCAGGGAGGCACTCATAAAATTGCTTTATTATTAGAGTGGTGAGTTTTTAAATCATTGGAGCGGTGGTAAGAAAACTTCCCAGACAGGAAACCCAGTCTGTGCCAGGACTTTGTTCCCAGCATCCACTGAGTCCTCCTCCACACCAGGCTCTAGTAGTAGTGTTCGTGTCTTTAAAGTGTATGTAAAATCCAGCGTCAGCCTCCCTGGGCATCCAGAATGTTCATCTGAGAAGCTGCCTTAATTTCCTGACAAATCCGATTGGGCAGAAAGCCCTGTCCTATTGCATTTAAAAATATTTGCAGGCCAGTTTTTTTTTAATGACTTATAGAAAAGAGAGAATACTTAATATTTTTACTGAAGGCAGTGCAGTTTCTTTTGAAACATTAAAGAAATCGTGCCTGATGCAAGCCTGGGTAGCATCAGATAAGAAGAGCCCAGGACCTCTCTGCTGCAGTGTTAGGAATAATCCAGCCATGGCTGCAGGGATGTACAATCCGCTTGCTTGGCAGCTGGGTACCAACTCTGACTGTGCCGGCCAGCGTGGAGGCCCTCCATTTCCACTGCCTCCTGTTTTCCTGGTAAAAACTATCTACACACCAACTGGCAGGTCTCCCATGACCATGTGCTGAGCCTAAACCTGTCAGTGTTCACAGACTTAATACTGTTGTTAAGCAAGTACATAAGGAACAAGTGCAAGCCATCCCTCTGTTAGCTGTTGTTTTTGTTTAAATGATATCACTGGAGCAACAGAGTCACTGTATATCTTCTGTCTCTGTGCTTTTATATCTCTTCATGAAATTATGTTTTTGCTTTTCAGAGTTTAAACATTATGCTTTTAGAGGGTTAATGATACCAGATGCCTGAAGTTGAAATTATGTACAAAGCTTGTTGTTCAGTCACTCAGTCATGTCTGACTCGTTGCGATCTCGTGGACTGCAGCATGCTAAGCTTCCATGTCCTTTACTGTCTCTTGGGGTTTGCTCAGACTCATGTCCATCGAGTTGGTGATGCCATCCAGTCATCTCATTCTCTGGCATCCCCTTGTCCTCCTGACTTTAATCTTGTACAAAGCTACCAGAGGGTTATCAAGAACTGATAAAATGAATTATTTCATAAATGCACCTCTCTGCTAATAGTCTGTATGGTTTGAGAAACAGAAACTAAGATTTGCCAGCTCTAAGAACATCTGTCTTTGATGAACAAACACTCACGATGAATTTTTCTTTCTCTGGTCCCCTCCAGCCCTGGTACAACATTCAAACACAGTCACCTCTCACTTTGAGTCTTCTGATCTTATATCTTCTCTCTCTCCCTCCCGTGCCTCTGTTTATCCTCAACGACTCTATCTTTCGAATTGCATCCTTCAGGACTAAACTCTGGAGCCCTGGGTGCTGTTCTGTAGTCACTGATTCTACAGGGGATGGGAACCTGTGTGTTCCAGGTGTTCCATCTTCTGTCCTGACAGGGGTGCCCTCTGCTGGACCAGAGCTGTCCACACCCAGGCCTGATGGTCCCAAGGAGGGAAAGCCCATTAAGAGGACATGGACATCTTTGTGTCACATGTATACTATAATACCAGCATCAAAAGTATGGAGAGAGCTGTGGGGAAAACCTTCAATTTCTGCATCTTCAAATTCTACCCATTTTTAAAGATTTTTTCACCCTGACCCTTTCCTTAATCTCCTCAAAATGATGGTGCTGTCCTCCTAGGCATCTCTGTGCACCTTACTCTTTTCCTTGCACTGTGATTAGCAGGCTCTACTCCTGCCTTGCTGTCTCCTTTCTCAAAACATAAGTTTTTTCATTCATGAAGGCGAGGTCCATGGTTGACTGTATTTACATCCTTCAGAGGGTTCTGTATCTATTAGAGCCTAGATATGTATAAGTGAGATAGAAAAAACATTTTTTTAAAAACATGTTATTCTTAACTACCTTGCTTGGGAGATGAGTGGTAATATTAATGAATGTGACTTTTTTGCAGGAAGATCCCCTAGAGAAGGAAATAGCAACCTACTCCAGTATTCTTGCCTGGGAAATCCCATGGACACAGGAGCCTGGTGGGCTATAGTCTAAGGGGTCGAAAAGAGTGTGACACAGCTTAGCAACTGAATGACTACCACCACCAGTGAAATGCCTCAGTCAAATATTTGTTAGACTGGGGTAACTCAGTGAGCCAAAGTTTTTAAAGTGACCAATATAGTGTGTTACAGGCTTTCCTTGTGGCTCAGCTGGTAAAGAATCTGCCTGTAAAGCAGGAGACCTGGGTTCAGTCCCTGGGTTGGGAAGATCCCTTGGAGAAGGGAATGGCTACCCACTCCTACCCACTCCAGTATTCTGGCCTAGAGAAATGTACTGTACTGTACACATACTGTATAGTCCATGGGGTCACAAAGAGTGGGACACAACTAGGCGACTTTCACTTTCATAGTGTGTGACAAAATTGTGATTGTGTAAAGTTTCTATTTAAAGGGCAAGAAAGATCAATGGAATAGTGTAACCAAGTATGAAAATTCATGAATGTTATTTCAAATTCCACATGGTAACTATTTTCCTAAAAACCACAACTGGTTGGGTTTGGTATAGAATCATTGAAGAATATCCACAATTATCTGAGAAAGCTACTAAAATATTCTTTCCTTTTCTGATAATATGTCTGTACAAAGCTAAATTTTCTTTATTAATTCAACCAGAACAATATATTTTAACAGTCTAAATATAGAAAGAGATATCAGAACTGAACTTTCTTATATAAAACCATATTTTAAAAGCATTTGTAAAAATGTAAAATGAATTTTGTCAAAGGCTTTCTTTGCATTTATTGAGATAATCATATGGCTTTTATGTTTCAATTTGTTAATGTGGTGAATTACATTGATTGATTTGCAGATATTGAAGAATCCTTGCATCCTTGAGATAAAGCCCACTTGGTCATGGTGTATGATCTTTTTAATGTGTTGTTAGATTCTGATTGCTAGAATTTTGTTAAGGATTTTTGCATCTATGTTCATCAAAATTCAACATCCATTTATGATAAAAAAAACTCTCCAGAAAGCAGGAATAGAAGGAACATACCTCAACATAATAAAAGCTATATATGACAAACCCACAGCAAACATTCTCCTCAATGGTGAAAAATTGAAAGCATTTCCCTTAAGTCAGGAACAAGACAAGGGTGCCCACTTTCACCACTACTATTCAACACAGTTCTGGAAGTTTTGGTCACAGCAATCAGAGCCAAAAAAGAAAGAAAAGGAATCCAAATTGGAAAAGAAGAAGTAAAACTCTCACTGCTTGCAGATGACATGATCCTCTACATAGAAAAGCCTAAAGACTCCACCAGAAAATTACTAGAGCTAATCAATGAATATAGTAAAGTTGCAGGATATAAAATCAACA
>SJXQ01007222.1:311726-360507 GCA_006408695.1 Aepyceros melampus | reverse complement strand
GAGACAGCAAAAGAGATGCAGATGTATAGAACAGTCTTTTGGACTCTGTGGGAGAGGGAGAGGGTGGGATGACTTGGGAGAATGGCATTGAAACATGTATAATATCATATAAGAAATGAATTGCCAGTCTAGGTTTGATGCAGGATACAGGATGCTTGGGGCTGGTGCACTGGGATAACCCAGAGGGATGGTATGGGGAGGGAGGTGGAAGGGGGATTTAGGAGTGGGAACTTATGTACACCTGTGGCAGATTCATATTGATGTATGGCAAAACCAATACAGTATTGTAAAATAAAAAATAAATTAATTAATAAAAAAAATGTAAAATGATGCTCCTTTTCTCACTTATTGTTTTGGAAAATAGAATCATTTTTCATTAAAATATGCTATTTTTAGCATGGAAAATTTTTTAAAATGTTAAAGCAATGCAAAACATATTCTTTATGTTGGGGATGATGGATCAATATTGGTCAATGTTGGTCCTCAAATCTTGAGTTTCCTTAATATTTCATCAATTCATTATTTTTAAAAATTACCACTTAAACTTTGGATTTAAGTGATATGACTTTTGTCCTCTAATTATTGCAAATCCGTTTCTCTAGAATATGACATTTAGCAGTCAAAATTATGTATTGATATGTCCACAATGTATTAATATTTCAAAGCAACCTTATTTCAGAACTATAATCTGTCCATGATACAAAAGTATAGCAATAGATAGCTTGATATTTTCATTGCCATATTAGAAAAAAAATAGATTAACTGGAATAAATTCTTAGTAAAATAGATTGGATACTAGACTTTGTGTAGCTAGTCTTTAAGTCTCTGTCTCTCTCACACATAGCACTGAAACTCACTTTTAAGTCCAATCTCCTAATAAATAATATGGTAGAGATCCTTGAAAACCTATACACAGCCTAGTTAAAATAAACAAGAGGAAGTCTGATTAAAGCTTGTAGTCAGGAAGAAATCTCAATCTATCCAGTAGAAAAGCATACAAATGAAGAAAGACGTAAGCCATTCACTGTAAACTAGATGTACAACCATTTGTTAGTGAGCAATGCTCAGTAGAAGCTGATCTACTTTATGTCCTTTCTTTGATGGTTTAGCAACCAAAGTAAAAAAATAATTTCACCCTTTCCTATAAGATCTGTCAGCAACATGGACCCTAAGTATAGTCCTACATGCTTTATCTTCTTGTAGGGATGTATGTTGATAAAGAGGTTTCCAGTTTCTTGATTTTACAGTGATCTTAGGGAAGGAAATCTATGAACAAGCTTGCAAATGACAAAAAACATGAAGAGACCTCTGAAAAGAATACATCTGAGACCATGCACTAGGCTTTTCCGTGATAAAATCAACAGGAGAGAAATCTGGGTGCCAAAGACATTAACTCACTCATCTGCTGGGCTGTTCAGAGCCTGAACCCATGGCCAGGGGAGCAGAGGGAGGGAAGCCCAGGGTTCCCTGCCCTAGACACATATTCTGATGCACATTCTGCATGTTCTGACAGTCGCTGGACTTCTACTATCCTCTTCAACTGTATGTTTAAGACAGGAAAGCATCAACCCCCCCAGCTGCAACAAACCACATTTGTTTTGTTTTTAAACAGTGTGCGTGGAGACCACTGAAAATGGAAGCCCCAGAGCCCTATTTAGGTAAAATGAAGAGCTCGTCTTCCTTACTTTTCACCGTGAGGTACATGGACTTGCTGACGTCAGCGCCCACATCGTTGCTGACCTTGCACAGGTAGTAGCCACTGTCTTCTTCCACCACGTGCTTGATCAACAGAGACCCATTGCTGAGGACCTGAATTCGGCCATTCAGGGCAATCGGTTGGAACTGGGGAACCCCAGCACCTGGAATAAAAGAAAATAAAGAGGACTGGTGATGCCAACAGGAGTAAATACAGGGAGACAATAAACTCAGTGTCATCAGACCACAAAGGGGAGGCGACGGATGCTGAACACACATCCTAGCGGACAGGTACCTGATGTGCCAGGAGTTTTTTTTTTTTTCTTTTTTCTTCTTTCTTCTGATAATGAAATTCTTGTTTAGGGAGAGACATGTTTATTTAAAATGATAGCATTTCAAACGTTGAGATGAACAGTAAGAGAGCTTACAGATAGTTTTCACATAAAAAGCCAGATTTGATGAGCCTTAACTGGTTGATAAATTATTCACAGGAATCACAGTAGAATGACTACAGAAGTAGACAACTTGTGTGTAACTAACTTAATTTGTTGTGTTCCCAGGGACTTAAAATGAATGTAAACAAGAGTGCTTCAGGGGGAGGACATTTGAAGACTTCCCATGATGCACACATCTGAGACTACAAGGTGAATACCAATATTGCAGACTTCCCTTCTAAGTGTGGTCTAGAAATACAATGTACTATTAATACCATTTAATGTTATTAAATAAATGTTAGATCATTGCACTAAGACAGAGCACAATTAAAACACCTTAAAATGCTTGTATTCAAGGAGATAGAGCCCAGATATCTATGCTATGGTCATAAACATGATCCATATAAAAGACCCATATGAAACTATTTTGAAAAATAAACTTAGAAATAATAAAACAGAAGATAAGGGAGATTTCTGGGAAAACATAGTTGGATGAATCAGATGATACTAACCATGTTGCTTTTCCCCCTTCTGGGACTTAGGAGGGTGTGGTCTAGGCCTTGAAAGGCCAATAGGGTTTCTCTTATATTCTGATCTGAATCTGAAGATTTGGGGAGAATACCCACAGGTGAAGACAACTCCATCTTTCTAGAGAAAGCCCGAAGCATGGGCCAAATATGTGCTCTAGAGAAGAGCTGCTGGTTTCTGTGTCCCCAGAGCATACGTGGGGCCTGAACAGGTGGGAGGTCACACACTCATGTGGGAAACTTCAGACTTTGTGTATGGGGAAATGAAACAAGAAGGGATACACTTCTTCCTGTAGTTTCCCCCGTAACTCATCATTTACTTATTGGCCACAGTAGCAGAGACTACTGCTGTGCCTTCTCTTCCCTGGTTTAGCTCCACCAAAGAGACAAAGAAAGTTAACTATGTATTTAAGGGGACCCTCCACAATGAATCTGCAAGGCAAGCAGCATCACTAAAGCAGGTAGGTTCTACCAAAAGAGAACTTCTAGAGAATATATATGAATGAGTTCAAATTTAAAAAATAGAATTCCATTTCTGAAAAGGATGGAGAAAGACACAAAAGAATATCACTTCCATTCTAACCACCAAAGGGAGATTGTTAATCTGCAAAATCATACTTTTTTTGGAATGAATCACAGAGCAGAAGTCACAGGCAACTGGGTAAAGTTAGTCACAAAGAATTTATAATATCCTACAAGGAGCTATGGCATATGTAAACAATCTCATGTTTGGTAGAGACTGAGAGGACAAGATCCTGGACATACAAGCAGGAAGAAGTAAAGAACTGGAAATAAGTATAGCCCAATTCAGTTTCTACTCTTTTATGCATCAGAGTATTATAATAAAATGTTGTAAGATACAAAAAAAAAAAAAGAAAAGAAATAAGCAAGCAAAAAGGACCAGAGAGGAAATCATCAACAGTCTTGAAAGCTTAGTAGGAAGCTATCGAATAAGTACTTTATGACAACTATGACTAATACCATAGACAGGTAAGGGATTCAAAAAGAACATTAAAACCATACAAAATAAAAAGATAGATAAATAAAATGTTAGAAACAACATTTCTACAATATTAGATGTAAGGAATTCCTTAATCTAATTAGCAGATTGAATACGGTAGAGAAAATAATTAGTGAACCTGAAGCTAGGCCAACAGAAATTATCCAAATTATAACAAAAAGAGCAAAAGAGTGAAAAAGACAGAATAGGTTGTCCTAGAGCTGTAGAACAATATCAAATATTCTAACATTGGGTAGTGACAGTCTCAAAAAGAGAAGATAGGGGCAGAAGAAATAATATTTGAAATATAGATGACTTTAATATCACTATCAATCATTTCGACTGAACTGAGATTTATAGAACTCTACATCCTAGAACAGCAGATTCCATGCTGGTTTTGACTGCACATGGAACAGTTACCCAGAGAAACAGTATTTGGGGCCATAATAAAAAGTTCAATAGATGTTATAAGATAAATTAATACAGATTATGTTATAGTTCCAGAAAAACATCTATTTCTGCTTTATTGACTATGCCAAAGCCTTTGACTGTGTGGATCACAAGAAACTGTGGAAAATTCTGAAAGAGATGAGAATACCAGACCACCTGACCTGCCTCTTGAGAAACCTGTATGCAGGTCAGGAAGCAACAGTTAGAACTGGACATGGAACAACAGACTGGTTCCAAATAGGAAAGGGAGTATGTCAAGGCTATATACTGTCACCATGCTTATTTAACTTCTATGCAGAGTACATCATGAGAAATATTTGGCTGGAGGAAGCACAAGATGGAATCAAGATTGCCAGGAGAAATATCAATAACCTCATATATGCAGATGACACCACCCTTATGGCAGAAAATGAAGAGGAACTAAAGAGCCTCTTGATGAAAGTGAAAGAGGAGAGTGAAAAAGTTGGCTTAAACATTCAGAAAACTATGAGCATGGCATCCGGTCCCATCATTTCATGGCAAATAAATGGGGAAACAGTGGAAACAGTGGCTACTTTATTTTTCTGGGCTCCAAAATCACTGCAGATGGTGATTGCAGCCATGAAATTAAAAGTTGCTTATTCCTTGGAAGGAAAGTTATGACCAACCTAAGCAGCATATTGAAAAGCAGAGACATTACTTTGTCAACAAAGGTCTGTCTAGTCATGGTTTTTCCAGTGGTCACATATGGATGTGAGAGTTAAACTATAAAGAAGACTGAGCCCTGAAGAATTGATGCTTTTGAACTGTGGTGTTGGAAAAGACTCTTGAGAGTCCCTTGGACTACAAGGAGATCCAACCAGTCCATCCTAAAGGAGATCAGTCCTGGGTGTTCATTGGTAGGACTCATGTTGAAGCTGAAACTCCAATACTTTGGCCACCTGATGTGGAGAGCTGACACATTTGAAAAGACCCTGTTGCTGGGAAAGATTGAGGGCAGAAGGAGAAGGTTGACGACAGAGGATGAGATGGTTGGATGGCATCACCGATTCAATGGACATGGGTGTGGATGAACTCTGAGAGTTGGTGATGGACAGGGAGGCCTGGTGTGCTGCGGTTCATGGGGTTGCAAAGAGTCGGACACAACTGAGCGACTGAATTGAACTGAAATGATGTTCTAGTTCCACAGAAAAACTAACATTGAGATCAATAATAGAAATGTATCTGGGAAAAACCTCAAATATTTGAAAATTAAACGATGCAATTCTAAATAACTCATGAGTCAAAAAAGAAATCACCAAAATAATTAGAAGATACACACACATACACATACACATATATATAAACACATATTTTTGAGTTGAATAAGAATGTAAATACAATATATCAAAATGCATGGAATGCAGTTAAAAGTAACACTTAGATGGAAGTTTGTAGCATTAATGTTTGTATTGGAAAAGGAAAAAGATCACATATCAATGATCCTTCTTCAGAAGCTCTTCAAAAAGAACAAATAAAATCCACAGTTAGGAGAAATAAGGAAATTAATAGAGAGGAAAACTGAAATCAATGAAATAAGAAAACAGAAAAAAAAACTAAAGAAAAAATCGATAAAACACAAATTAGTTCTTCAAAAAAAATATGATAGATAAACCTCTGTTAGGTGCTGGGGTCCAAACCCGGTGGATCCAGGGATGCTCAAAGTTGGGACGGAGCAGGCGGATAGGAAAGGATAGGACAGGATAGCTCAGGACAGGATAGAATAGTAGGAAATTAATGAAAATAGGAGGCTGAATAACTTGGTTTACGGGGAAAGCCAATAAAACCTCAAGACAAGAGGTTTGCACCATCTACGTAGGCCACTGGTGTCTGCTTGAATCTCTAAAGGGGCCCCACCGTGGGTCCACTTTTTTCGCAGAACTTATAGCCAGGGCAAGTAAGTAGACGTGGTGAGCCTCCCGCTCCAGATGGGAATTCAGCCTGGAGGTAAAGTACAAGAGGACAGAGAGATAGAGAGAGAGAGGTGTGGGAGCCAGATGTCCCTAAAGAATGAGTCTAGGAGAGCGAGTCGTCGGCGAGACTGGCCTGCAGAACCGGTCTGAGAAATTTTGGTCCGAGAAATAAAAATCGCTCTGAGAAACTGTTCCCGAGAGAAGCTGGTCCAAACTTTATTTTTCCCATCCCCTTTTTATACCATGAAGATCAATGAGTTTCACAAATTTTGGCAATGACAGCAGCCCTGACTCTCATCGAGAGCAGGCTTAGTCTTTGCATACCTAATTGTATACACAAGTCTTAGGTAATTTACATCATCTCCCAGCCAAAAGGCCAATTCGACAATTTACAGCTCTTTTTCTGATAAGTGTTAATTTTTCCAAGGTCTGGCGCCATTTTCGGGAGGCGCTAAATAAGATTGGATTCTCATAAATGCAAGGACACAGCAAACAGGAGTACAAATGATTTATAAAAGAAACAATTAACTCAAAGGCCTAGTGTTGCCAACATCAAAAAAAAACTACTACATTTTTATCCACAAATATAGTTTGTATAGCAGAAACTTCCAGGTGCAGATAAGGAGGTCTGGCAACAGTCATTGAAGCAACAGTGAAATAAATCTATTAAGGCTTTGGCTCTTAGGAGAAGTTTGTGACTTAAGACACTTCAAGGCTCTTTTGCCCCTCACAGCTGGGGGTTGCGAGCAATTCACAGGCTTGTAAAAGGTCAGGGGAACCTGTTTAGGCAGGCAACACTCCTTTCAAATGCAGGGAGCTAAGACAGTGAATGAACTCTATCCGAGAAACTGGCAAAAAACAGTGGAAAAACAGACAAATACAAAACAAATTTTTATTATTGGGGCACATGCTCAGGAAAAATCAGGGAGAAATCCGATGACTCAGACTGCCCTGCCATCTGAGTTTGCCACGTGACCCTGTCACGGGTGGGATTCCTCACGCTGGCTTCCCACAGTTAGGACTGATCAAGAAGAAGGGAGAGATATAATCTACAGATAACTATCATGAAAGAGCCTATCACTGCAGCTCTTAGAATTAAGAGGATAATAGAATATTAGGAATAATTTTGTGCCAATAAATTTGAAAAGTTATATTAAATAATAAATTTCTGGGGCAAAACAAACTCTCAAAGAACAGTCTGGAAAAATTAGATAACCTTAATAGTCCCGTGTCTATAAATACATTCAATTTGTTGTTAAAAATCTCCCAAAAGAATATTTAAAGCTGAGACAGCTTCAGTAGTGAGGTTAGCTAACACTTAAAGAAAAAAATACCAATTTTACGTGAAGTCTTTCAGAAAATACAAGAGGAAGGTGTACTTTATCACTGATGTTATGAGGCCAACATCATCTCAATACCAAAATCAAATAAATCCTTAGAATTACTGATCAAAATTCACAATGAACCCAGACATAAAAATCCTTAACCAAATGTTAGAAAGTTAGGTTTATCAACATATAAAAAAAAATGTCATGACCAAGTGAAATTTAATCGAGGATTGCAAGGTTGGTTTAAATTCAAAGATTAGTTAATGAAATTCTTCATATCAACAGACCAACAAAGAAGCACGATATGATTACTTGAATGAATACAAAGAAAGAATAAAAATATTTTATAGAATTCAGCAATCTGATAAGACCCTGATAAAAATCTCATAGTAAACTAGTTGTAAAATGGAATAACTTGAGAAAAGATTTGAAAAAAGTCACAGCTAGCATCATTTTTTTTTTTTTACTCAATTGTAAAAACTAAATTATTTTCTACCAAAGATCAAGAAAGAGACAAGGAGTTCTGGTCTTGACCTTTTTATTCAAGATCATTCTGAAGATTCTAGCAAGAGCAATAGAAAAAGTAAAAGAAATAAAGTGCACATATATTAGAAAAGAAGAATGGAACTGCCTTCCCTCATGGGTGACAGAATTATTTTAGATGATCAAAAGTACCTATAAAAAAGTTGCTAGAAAAATAAGTGAGTTTAGCAAAGTCATAGAACACACGGACACATCAAAATATAAAATTTAAAGCTAATTATATCTATATATGTAACAGGTAATTGGAAACTGAAATTTTTAAAAAGCAATAATGTTGCACTAAAGCATGAAATATTTAGAGATAAATTGTAACAAGATAAGTACAAGATTGGCCTACTGAAAACTGCAAACGTTGTTGCTAACAATTGTAGAAGACCTAAATAAATGGAGATGGAGCATTCATTACAGTATGTTCATGGATAGAAATTCTCAATATTTTCAGTGATTGGAAATCTTTTTCTATAAAAAGCCAAGAACAAATATTTTATAGCTTGCAATCTGTCACAAATATTTTATGTTTGCAAGTCTGTGACATTCCCTATTTCTGTCACTGAAGCATGAAAGCAGTGATAGGAAATACATGTGTGTGTGGGTACTTAGTTGATCAGTCGTGTCCGACTCTTGTGACGCCATAGACTGTAGCCTGCTAGGCTCCTCTGTCCATGGGATTCTCCAGGCGAGAATACTGGAGTGGGTTGCCATCTCCTTCTCCAGGGGATCTGCCCTACCCAGGAATCGAAACCAGGTCTTGTGCACTGGAGGCATACTCTTTACTCATTGAACTACAGGGGAAGCCAAATATATAAATCAGCACAATCATGTTTCAATAACATTTATTTACAAAAGCAGGTTTTGAGCAGGATTTGACTTGTGGTTCAGTTTGCTGACATCTGATTTAAAGGTATTACTGATAAAAAAAGTATATGGATGTAAGTGAAAGTGACTCAGTCATATCTGACTCTTTGGAATTCTCCAGGCCAGAATACTGGAGTGGATAGCCTTTCCCTTTGTCAGGGGATCTTCCCAACCCCAGGATCAAACTGAGGTCTCCTGCATTGCAGGTGGATTTTTTACCAGCTGAGCCACAAGGGAAGCCAAGAATACTGGAGTGGGAAGCCTATCCCTTCTCCAGCAGATCTTCCCAACCCAGGAATTGAACCAAGGTCTCCTGCTTTGCAAGGAGAGTCTTTACCAACTGGGCTATCAGGGAAGCCCACATAGAAGGATGTAAAGATAGAGGAGTAGTATATACTAACAATACTCACACATCTGCTTTAGTTCTTTATCTCATATATAATGTATGAAAGAGATTTCTGTGGTGGCTTAGATAGCCTTTCATAACATCATTCTAATAGATAAATGGTTTTAATTCACCTTATTTATAAAGAATTCAAAATCAGGGATGAAAAAAACATTATAAACAGATGTTTGATGATTAATGAAAATATCTGCCATAAGGGTGGTGTCATCTACATATCTGAAGTTATTGATATTTCTCCTGGCAATCTTGATTCCAGTTTGTGCTTCATCCAGACCAGCATTTTGCATGGCGTACTCTGCATATAAGTTAAATAAGCAGGGTGACAATATACAGCCTTGACGTACTCCTTTCCCAATTTGTAACCAGTCCTTTGTTCCATGTCTGGTTCTAACTGTTTCTTCTTGATGTGCATACAGGTTTTGCAGGAGACAGGTAAGGTGGTCTGGTATTCCCATCTATTTAAGAATTTTTCTGTTTGTTGTGATCCACACAGTCAAAGGCTTTAGCATAGTCAATGAAGCAGAAATAGATATTTTTTCTGGAATTCTCTTCCTTTCCCTATGATCCAATGGATGCTGGCAATTTGATCTCTGGTTCCTCTCCCTTTTCTAAATCCAGCTTGTACATCTGGAAGTTCTTGGTTCATCTATTGTTGAAGGTTAACTTGAAGGATTTTGAACATTACTTTGCTAGCGTGTGAAATGAGTGCAACTGTGCAGTTGCACGAAGATTCTTTGGCATAGCCTTTCTTTGGGATGAAATGAAAACTGACCTTTTCTCCTTTAAGTACATGTAAAATTGTGCTTTGTCTTTACAAAATAGTGTTTATTGTTCCATTACTAAGCATCCACTATGTGGTGGATTCAGGGCAATTTGCTATAGTTACAAAAGATGGTGTCCTCTTTGTCAGTTTTTCTCTCTCAGGTCAGAACCCCCACTCTGGGGGAATGTGAGCTGTTATATTCTGAGTCTCCCTGTAGAGAGATTTCCTCGAGGGTTTTCTTCAAACAAAGTTCTGTGAGAAGCTGGATCCTGCCAGCAACCACACAAATGGGCTTGAACTTTGAGATGACTGCATCCCTGGCCAGAAACCTGATTGCAGCGCTGAGAGACCATCATCTAAGCACTCGACTAAGCAGTACTCAATTCCTGCCCCAAAGAAATCGGAAGATCGTAGGTATGCATTATTATGGTTAAGTAATAGGGGTAACCTGTTACACAGCAAACAACCTCAGTACACTGTGAGAAACTAAGTAATCAGGAAGGCGTTTGGTTCCTCAGTTTCCTTACCTGTAAAATGGATTAATCATAGATCCTCCTTTATAAGGTGGTAGAGACATTTAAGTTCTTAACCTGTGGTAGGGCATAGAGCATGTACACACTATTGCTGCTTGCTTTTTCTAATTTCTGTTCTAATTATTTAATCATTTAATGCTAGTTGACTTTACATCTTTCCTATTCCACAAGACCAAGGACCATGTTTCAGTGGACCTCTCTGCTTATCAATCAGCTCATCAATAGAAAGATATAATGGAAAGGAGACTTTTTGGTAAATCCTTGGAGTGGAATTCTGTATATTTAAGTGTTAAAATGTATTGTTAAGTTGCTTAGTAAAACATGGAGCTATTTGATTTCCACTGGATGGGGTTCATTTTTTACTCAGACATTGATGTTCATCAATATGGTATATATCTCATTATTTTAATTTACATGATTTTACTAATTTTTGTATTATTTTTTGCTTTTGCTTATAGATATTCAGTCACTAAGTCATGTCTGACTCCTTGAGACTCTATGAACTGCAGCACGTCAGGCTCCCTTGTCCTTCAATGTCTGCCAGAGTTTACTCAGATTCATGTCCATTAAGTCATTGATGCTGTCTAAACATCTCATCCTCTGCCACCCTCTTCTCCTTTTATCTTCAATCTTTCCCAGCATCAGGGTCTTTTCCAAGGTGTCAATTCTTTGCATCAGGTGACCTGATTGGAATTTCAGCTTCAACATCAGTCCTTGTAATGAATATTCAGAACTGATTTCCTTTAGGATGGACTGGTTTGATTTCCTGGCTGTCCAAGGGACTCTTAAGAGTCTTCTCAGAACTACAATTTGAAAGCATCAATTCTTTGGTGCCCAGCCTTCTTTACGGTCCAACTCTCACATCCATACACTACTGAAAAAACCATAGCTTTGACTATAGAGACCTTTGTTGCAAATTGACATCTCTGTTTTTTATTATGCTGTCTAGGTTTGCCATAGCCTTCATTCCAAGGAGAAAGCATCTTTTAATTTCACACCTTCTGACCTGGGGAACTCATCTTCTGGTGTCATATCTTTTTGCTTTTTCACATTATTCAGGGTTATTGTAGCAAGAATGCTGGAGTGGTTCACCCTTCACTCCACCAGTAGATTACATTTTGTCAGAACTCTTCACTCTAAACCCATCCCTCTTGGGAGGGCATGCATGGCATAGCTTCATTGACTTACATAAGCCCTTTTGCCACAAGGCTATGATCTATGAAGGGATGCTTCTAGATAAGTGAGCATCTTTTAATGAATGCATCAGTAACTTGTATTTGTTTTTTTTGTGAACATTATATTCTTTGCTATATTCATGTACCTACTGGTTACATCAGTAACCTCAGATATGCAGATGATACCACACTTATGGCAGAAACTGAAGAACTAAAGAGCCTCTTGATGAAAGTGAAAGAGAGAGTGAAAAAGCTGGCTTAAAACTCAACATTCAAAAAATGAAGATCCCATCACTTCATGGCAAATAGATGAGGAAACAATGGAAACAGTGACAGACTAATTTTTGGGGCCCCAAAATCACTGCAGATGGTGACTGCAGCCATAAAATTAAAAGATGCTTGCTCCTTGGAAGAAAAGTTATGACCAACCTAGAGAGCATATTAAAAAGCAGAGACATTACTTTGCCAACTAAAGTCTAGTCAAGGCTATGGTTTTTCCAGTAGTCATGTATAGATGTGAGAGCTGGAGTATAAAGAAAGCTGAGTGCTGAAGAATTGATGATTTTGACCTGTGGTGCTGAAGAAGACTCTTGAGAGTTCCTTCGATGGCAAGGAGATCAAACCAGTCCATCCTAAAGGAAATCAGTCCTGAATATTCATTGGAAGAACAGATGCTGAAACTGAAACTCCAATACTTTGGCCACCTGATGTGAAGAACTGATTCATTGGAAAAGACCCTGATGGTGGGAAAGATTGAAGGTAGGAGGAGAAGGGGATGACAGAGGATGAGGTGGTTGGAGGACATTATCGACTCGATGGACATTAGTTTGAGAAAGCTCTGGGAGTTGGTGTTGTGCAGGGAAGCCTGGCGTGCTGCAGTCCATGTGGTCGCAAAGAGTTCAGTCGACTGAAATGAACTGAACTGAACTGTTGGATTTTGTCTTTTTCTTTTTTTGCCAAAGCACTTTGAGTCCTAAAAATGATTCTATATTATTATTTTTAGAAAACTTTATTTTTCTTCATGTTGTTTCAATCAGAATTGCATTTTGGATATTGAGTGAAGTCTAGTCGCTCAGTCGTGTTCAACTCTTTGAGACCCCGTGACTGTAGCCTACCAGGCTCGTCTGTCCATGGGATTTTCCAGGCAAGAATACTGGAGTAGATTGCCATTTCCTTCTCCAAGGATATTATCAGTTACCTTTTCATCATTTATTGAGATGATCATCCTTCTTTTTCTTATAAAAGTTTATTGCATCTTTTAAGGTCTGGTTTCATAGATTATAAAACTCCTTCTTATGGATAATGTGTTCATTATTGTAAGGATAAATATTATTGAAACTTAAAAATCAAAGGAAAAAGCCTTTGATTTTTATTTATGTGCTTAATCTGGTAAACTGAAAAATCTATAAAGGCTATCGTTGCTTTCTCAAAGTTAACTGCAAATTGGGAGCTAGATCTAGAATAATATACACAACCTGAAAATTCAGTCAAATGTAGGCTTTTAAAAATATATCCATAAGGCAGCAAAGGAAATCTGAAAATGCTATGAAATTTATAAATTATATAAAAATGTGTTACAAAGCCCTGAAACATCAAAATGCTGTTAGAATGTGAGAAATTTACAGGATTGTTCATGTCAAAAACACAAATGCTTTCTTTTCCTTGAATAATTTTCACCAGAGAAATACAATATTTGACCCATTTATAGTAAAGAGTTACAATAAAACTTGGCTTCATTGCTAAGCTTTCTCAGTTGAGTAGCTGAAAAACATTATCTATTAATTCCTATGTGGACTGAGAGCAGTCTCTTCATTACTAAAAGATCCTAGTGGAGACAGAGACAACATATAAGTGCAGTTGAATACCATTAAATCTTTTTTTTTTTTTCCATCAGAAAATGAACCAAACTTGATGGGATATAGCATTTATAAATGTGATCATGCTAAGCAGAGTCATTCATCCACTATATGGACAACAGTTCCAACGGTGAGCACATGTTCAATCAGAGGAAAGTGGACTTCGGCCACGACTTGACAGAATTATAGTTCATCGACTTTAGATGCATCATTATTGTAAAGAACAAAACTTAACAGTGCACACTCTGTTTCAAAAACTTGCAATCTTGTTAGCATAACATAAGCACTTTGGGTAATTAGCTAGAAGATACACTTACAGAAACCAGAAATCATCAATTAAAACTTGGTCAGTTTTCTGTGGCTAGTTGAGGTCAAGTGGGGACCATTTTAATGCTCCATTACATGAAAAGAAAGTGTTCACATATTATGTAAGGCACACACTGATGACTGGGTATGTTCCTAGTGCATGACCCTTCTTATTTATTGAAAAGCTATGCCTAGCAGAACTTTCAAGAACTGAGGAGATGGAAACAGGAAAAAGAGAAACCAAGTATTGCCAAATAAGCCTGCTTTGAAGGCAGCAGTAAACACCATCTTTGTTTCATCTCTGCTTCCCTTTGAGGTCTTTGTGGGTCTATAGGGAGAGGATTTGACCAAGAATCAGAACTGAGTTCTAACGGTATCTCTGAATCCTCAGGAACTGGACCCTTGAGCAAGTATTAGCTTATTCTGTCTGCATCCTTGATGTCATCATATATGAAATGGGGAGAAGAAGCCATTTCTAAGCCATATAGATTGTTCACACAAAAGGGAACAGGACTGCATGAATGTAAGTGGGCATCAGTGCCCATATGCTGGGACCAGAAGATGCTGGTCAATAAGAACACTCAAAGAGTTTCCTAGAAGATGAAAGATGATTTTTGTGTAGGAGAAAATAGGAAGGATATGGCTTTCTGCTCCCTAGGCTGCACCCTAGATGACCAGGCTCTATGTTATTTCTCTCCTGCACCAAAGTATCAAAGCATAGTCCCTTTCTTTCTTTTTTTTAATATATATTTATTTATTTTAATTGGTGGCTAATTACTTTACAATATTGTATTGGTTTTGCCATACACTGACATGAATCCACCACAGGTGTACATGTGTTCCCCATCCTGAACCCCTCTCCCACCTCCTTCCCCATGCCATCCTTCTGGGTCATCACAGTGCACCAGCCCCAAGCATCCTGTATCATGCACTGAACCTGGACTGGCAATTCATTTCACTTGTGATAATATACATGTTTCAATGGCATTCTCCCAAATTATCCCACCCTCGCCCTCTCCCACAGAGTCCAAAAGACTGTTCTATACATCTGTGTCTCTTTTGCTGTCTCGCATACAGGGTTATCATTACCTTCTTTTTAAAATCTATATATATGCATCAGTGTACTGTATTGGTGTTTTTCTTTCTGATTTACTTCACTCTCTATAATAGGCTTCACTTCACCCACTTCATTAGAACTGATTCAAATGTATTCTTTTTATGGCTGAGTAATATTCCATTGTGTATATGTACCACAGCTTTCTTATCCATTCATCTGCTGATGGACATCTAGGTTGCTTCCATGTCCTGGCTATTATAAACAGTGCTGCGATGAACATTGGGGTACACGTGTCTCTTTCAATTCTGGTTTCCTCGGTGTGTATGCCCAGCAGTGGGATCGCTGGATCATAAGGCAGTTCTATTTGCAATTTTTTAAGGAATCTCCACACTGTTCTCCATAGTGGCTGTACTAATTTGCATTCCCACCAACAGTGTAAGAGGGTTCCCTTTTCTCCACACCCTCTCCAGCATTTATTGCTTGTTGACTTTTGGATCGCAGCCATTCTGACTGGTGTGAAATGGTACCTCATTGTGGTTTTGATTTGCATTTCTCTGATAATGAGTGATGTTGAGCATCTTTTCATGTGTTAGTTAGCCATCTGTACGTCTTCTTTGGAGAAATATCTGTTTAGTTCTTTGGCCCACTTTTTGATTGGGTCATTTATTTTTCTGGAATTGAGCTGTAGGAGTTGCTTGTATATTTTTTAGATTAATTCTTTGTCAGTTGCTTAATTTGCTATTATTTTCTCCCATTCTGAAGGCTGTCTTTTCCCCTTGCTTATAGTTTCCTTTGTTGTGCAGAAGCATTTAATTTTAATTAGGTCCAATTTGGCATACACACAGAGGAAACCAGAATTGAAAGAGACATGTGCACCCCAATGTTTCATCGCAGCCTATTTATAATAGTCAGGACATGGAAGCAACCTAGATGTCCATCAGCAGATGAATGGATAAGAAAGCTCTGGTACATATACACAATGGAATATTACTCAGCCATTAAAAAGAATACATTTGAATCAGTTCTAATGCGGTAGATGAAGCTGGAGCTGATTATACAGAGTGAAGTAACCCAGAAAGAAAAACACCAATACTTACACGCATATATGGAATTTAGAAAGATGGTAATGATAAACCTGTACGTGAGATAGCAAAAGAGACACAGATGTATTTTTGCTTTTATTTCCAATATTCTGGAAGGTGGGTCATAGAGGATCCTGCTGTGATTTGTGTCAGAGAGTGTTTTGCCTATGTTCTCCTCTAAGAGTTTTATAGTTTCTGATCTTATGTTTAGATCTTCAATCCATTTTGAGTTTATTTTTGTGTATGGTGTTAGAAAGTGTTCTAGTTTCATTCTTTTATAAGTGGTGGACCAGTTTTCCCAGAATCACTTGTTAAAGAGATTGTCTTTTCTCCACTGTATATCCTTGCCTCCTTTGTCAAAGATAAGGTGTCTATAGGTTTGTGGATTTATCTCTGGGCTTTGTATTTTGTTCCATTGATCTATATTTCTGTCTTTGTGCCAGTACCATACTGTCTTGATGACTGTGGCTTTGTAGTAGAGCTTGAAGTCAGGCAGGTTGTTTCCTCCAGTTCCATTCTTCTTTCTCAAGATTGCTTTGGCTATTTGAGGTTTTTTGTATTTCCATACAAATTGTGAAATTATTTGTTCTAGCTCTGTGAAAAATACCGTTGGTAGCTTGATATGCATTGCATTGTATCTATAGATTGCTTTGGGTAGTATACTCATTTTCATTATATTGATTCTAAATCCTGACAAAGATGCCACAAAAAAAAAAGGAAAACTACAAGCCAATATCAATGATGAACATAGATGTAAAAATCCTTAACAAAATTCTAGCAAACAGAATCCAACAACATATTAAAAAGATCATGACCAAGTGGGCTTTATCCCAGGATGCAAGGATTCTTCAATATCCACAAATCAATCAATGAAATACACCACATTAACAAATTGAAAAATAAAAAAACATATGATTATCTCAATAGATACAGAGAAAGCCTTCGACAAAATTCAACATCCATTTATGATAAAAACCCTCCAGAAAGCAGGAATAGCAGGAACATACCTCAACATAATAAAAGCTATGTATGACAAATCCACAGCAAACATTATCCTCAATGGTGAAAAATTGAAAGCATTTCCCCTAAAGTCAGGAACAAGACAAGGGTGCCCACTTTCACCATTACTATTCAACATAGTTTTTGAAGTTTTGGCCATAGTAATCAGAGCAGAAAAAGAAATAAAAGGAATCCAAATTGGAAAAGAAGAAGTAGAACTCTCACTGTTTGCAGATGATATGATCCTCTACATAGAAAAGCCTAAAGACTCCACCAGAAAATTACTAGAGCTAATCAATGAGTATAGTAAAGTTGCAGGATATAAAATCAACACACAGAAATCCCTTGCATTCCTATACACCAATAATGAGAAAACAGAAAGAGAAATTAAGGAAACAATTACATTCACCATTGCAATGAAAAGAATAAAATACTTAGGAATATATCTACCTAAAGAAACAAAAGACTTATATATAGAAAACTATAAAACACTGGTGAAAGAAATCAAAGAGGACACTGATATATGGAGAAATATACTGTGTTAATGGATTGGAAGAATCAATATAGTGAAAATGAGCATAGTCCCTTTCGACCTTATGGAGAAGGCAGTGTTCTCCTGAGGAAAGGACCTATTGTCCTTTCTCAGGGAGAGGGCTTTCCTGCTCTGAGAAGTGTTGATGGGTTGAAGGGAGTGAGTAGACGCAAAGATGGGGTGAGGATGGGATAAATAGAGTAAGTGCCCAAAGAACAGCAGGTGGACCTGTTTCAGGTGTGGTTGTGAGAAGAGAATCCTTGATAGGTGACAGAGGGCTGAGTTCTAGGAGTTTTGTTCCAGAGAAGAACTCCAAAGTGGACAGAGCACAGTTCTGAGACACGGGTCCAATTTCAGGCTGGGGGACTATTCCCAAACCCAAAGAAAGAAGCTTCCATATGGTACATAATGCTCACATCACATTTTGTCTCTATGTTTGCATCAGAGAGTGCCTGTCTATCTCAGAGCTACCGTTGTACTTCTAAAATCTTCTCTAAATTCCAGGGATGGGAAGCCTGAGAAGAAAATTTTCTTGACTGATTTGTCATGATTCTGGTTTATATTTCACCAATGAGAGGCACCTGAATATGACTTGGAAAGTGGAAGGAAGGAGAAATCACAATTCTTCTTTAGAAGCAGCCAGTCCCTGCATGTGTAGATACCAGACATCCAAACCCAGAACAAATTACCATTTCATTCTAGAGTAGTGGGGATCGCAAATGGTTCCCACGTTTGTTAAGTTCCTGAAAGGCAGCTGACTTTCTCCCCTCCTTTTAAAAATATGCATGTGTCTAATGTCCTGTACTAAATTCCTTCCTGATATATCACAGCCTTACTAGGACAGCGTCAAGGTTGCTGTTGCTGTTGTTAAGTTACTAAGTCCTGTCTGACTCCTTGCAACCCCATGGACTGCAGCATGGCAGGCTCTTCTGTCCTCCACTGTCTCCCAGAGTTTGCTCAAATTCATGTCTGTTGAATCAGTGATGCTATCTCACCATCTCATCCTCCATCGCCCCCTTCTCCTCCTGCCTTCAATCTTTCCGAGCAGCAGGGTCTTTTCCAATGGGTTGGCTCTTCGCATCAGGTAGCCAAAGTACTGGAGTTTCAGCTTCAACATCAGTCCTTCCAATGAACACCCAGGACTGATTTCCTTCAGAATGGACTGTTTGGATCTCCTTGCAATCCAAGCAACTCTCAAGAGTCTTCTCCAACACCACAGTTCAAAAGCATCAGTTCTTTGGTGCTCAGTTTTCTTTATAGTCCAACTCTCACATCCATATGTGACCACTGTAAAAACCATAGCCTTGACTAGACGGACCTTTGTTGACAAAGTAATGTCTCTGCTTTTAATATGCAGTCTAGGTTGGTCATAACTTTCCTTCCAAGGAATAAGTGTCTTTTAATTTCATGGCTGCAATCACCATCTGCAGTGATTTTGGAGCCCAGAAAAATAAAGTCAGCCTCTGTTTCCACTGTTTCCCCATCTATTTGCCATGAAGTGATGGGACCAGATGCCATGATCTTTGTTTTCTGAATGTTGAGCTTTAAACCATTTCACTCTCCTCTTTCACTTTTATCAAGAGGCTTTTGAGTTCCTCTTCACTTTCTGCCATAAGGGTGGTGTCATCTGCATATCTGAGGTTATTGATATTTCTCCTGGCAATCTTGTTATGTCCATCTTAAAGAATCTTATCCTATGAAAATAAGTGAACTTAAGTGCCTAGTACCTGCCCAGGGGTTGTTAGAACTTGATGGTCCACTAGTTTATCATGCTGATTTAATAACTTTTACCTTGTATTTAAACTGCAAGTGTCTTTTTTTTTTCTTCAATATGGAACATAGTTCTTCCACTCACTTATCAGAAAATGGAACCATGAACTGCATGACTCAGTACTAGCTGAAGGGCTATGTGACACTGGAGAAAGTTTGGGTGGCTGAATTTTGCTGATGCCATCACAGCTTTGTATTGGGATGGTGGGCTGTGAGGCACCCCTGCAACTGTATTGATTATATGAGGTATTCAGTTACCATCTCCCTGGAGAAAGAGATCCCCAAACATTTGTCCTCAGTGTGGCTATTCCTATCCACAATAGGACAAGTTAGAAAGTTCCTGGGGAAAGTCAATGAAAAAGAAGGAAGACAGAGGAGTAGAGAAAAAGAAGTGGGCACAGGATTGACCAAGAGTCCATTTTCCTGGTGACTCTACCAAGGCTCAGGGTAATTGCAGCTTCCTTGGGTGTGGGATTCAGGGAGAATGGTATATGGTGGTCTTGATGCAGGTCCTAGAGCCAGAGATTCCACTTATTTTAGCATAGAGGAAGGCAGACGTTATCCATCCCTGGTTGTTTTACTCTACCAACAAAGAAAGAAGTAAAACAATACAATGACCACTCATCCTCTCTGTTCTGCTTGAAACAGAGCAGGACCCTATGGTCCTTGTCCACACAAGTCCTCAGTCTGCATTTTGTCTGAAAAAACTTTAGCCAAAGAATAAGTTTAATGAGAGGAATGAGAACACGTAGAAACAAAGGAAAGCAGTCATCAAAGGAGGCCAAATAATAATAGCGTAGTCATTAAGCCAAGTCAAGCACCTTTTCTTCCTTCTTCAAGGGCTATAGGTAATTTTCTGAGCCACCTCCTGTGAGCTATCTTATAGACACTGAATACCCCACCAGGCAGCAGAAGTTAACTGCATGAGGACCAGACCTCAGCCGTGACATAAGCTGTCACAATTCCAAGAATTGACTTCAAAGAACTGAAAACCCATCACCCTTGAAAGGGAAGATTAATTGCATCTAAAACAATCAAGATGATGCTGGTAAGACCATTGATGACCAATTTCAAGATGACTGTCAGAGCTGACTGTGCTGTTTCTGCCTGGAGCCCCCTTTTTCTGTCTACAAATTCTGTAAATCTCTTGCCCACTGATTGTCAATGGTGGGGGCTGGAAGGGAAGTTGACCTTAGGAGAGATGTCTGCCTTCTTCCCACCCCAGCTGGTAGCACCTGAAATAAAGAAAATCCTTTCCACCAACCTGGCCTGTGTGTTGGCTTTTGAGTGGCAAGCAGCTGGACTTCTACCTTTCAGTAACATGTTCACCAGCCTTTTCCGAGAACTCATTATTGTTCAATAAGACCCATTGATTCTACCTGGAACAGACAAGTAGAGCTGCCTTTATTGTACCTGAAGAAACCACACTTGACCCTAAAGTTGGGTTTATTTTCACCACTTCTGTCCCAGGGAGGTGTCACTGTCTCCTTTTTAGATTCTTTGAGCTCTTTCTCTGTATTCATTCAAGATATACAGCTTGTCATATTTGCATGTTAGTGGGTACAAGGAGTACTGGATGACAAATGTGACTACATAGCCTTGATGAGTCTGGTGCAGGGGTTGGAGCAGGTGCTGCTGGAAAAATCCAGCAGGATGCCTGCAGGTCCAGGAAATCAATGGACCAAAGAGGTTGGACCATGGAAATGTGAGTCTGGGAGCAGGCAGGGTTAAAGCTCTACGTAGTAATCAGACAAGCTAGACAGACAGGCAGGGAGGTGAGACAGGATGAGAAGTCCAAAGGGCCAAGCAGATGACCAAGGCAGAGATCCAATTTCCAGGACAGGGGTATGAAAGTGACACTTGTTCTGAGCAAAGGCTGTGAGCTGGCATTCAAGACACAGTTTACATGGCCACGGGAGTAAAAACATGAAGCTAAATGCCTAGGAGGCTAAAATAAAAAGGAGGCTGAAGCCCGAGGTCAGGAGCAGAATCAAACCTCCAAGAGTACAGTGAACAGGATTAAGGGACCAGAGTTTGGAAGGAATTTTTGGGAACCAGAGAACTGAGGACAATCCTGGCTGGTTTATAAGAACCTACCCCCACATTGAGTTATTCCAGTAGGAAATTTCCTGCTTAAGGGAAATGAGGAACATCTTGTTTAAGGGAGTTTTTTGGATGAGGGGGTATCTTCGTTAATTGCTCCCATCAAGACATATATTTTGAATACAAAGCAGGGGATCTTTGGGGTGAGGGGTTAGATCTCTCCACTGCTGAGGAAGGGATGGCCTTGGTCAACTCATCAGGGAGGTCTGGAACATGCATTGCTAGCAAACATGCCCTAAAATCAAGATGCTTGACAACCTGAGCTTGTCTTATGTTACTGGTTCTTCATGGCATTTGGAGACAGAGGCCTTGGGGACTGTGGAGGGCCCCCTGATGTCATCCTGACCTTGGGAGAGAAGGTGTGAGCAAGAGCAAGGTGAGACATTCCAGAGTAAGCCATGGGGTAGGAGGAGGCTCCAGAGTGCTCACCTGAACAGTGTAACCAAGTGTATTGAGTACATATGTTTTCTCAGTAAGGAATTGAGCCTCACTGGTGGCTCAGATGGTAGAATCTGCCTGCAGTGTGAGAGACCCAGTTTCCATCCCTGGGTTGGAAAGATCCCCTGGAGAAGGGAATGGCTACCCACTCCAGTATTCTTGCCTGGAAAATTCCATGGACAGAGGAGCTTGGCAGGCTACAGTCTATGGGGTTGCAAAAAGTCAGACATGACTGAATGACTAACACTTTCACTTTCAAGTAATTGAACACACTGCATAGAAATATCCAGAGAACTGTTGCCAGTGTCAGATGTTTCTCCTGTGGATTTCTAAACAAAAGATTCAAGTCCCTGTGGGCCATGACAGAGTCTATAGCTTCTGCTGACCACCAACTGAACCTGCAAGTAGATCCTCCCCCAGTTAAACAGAGCAGTGTAACCAAGTGTATTGAGTACATATGTTTTCTCAGTAAGGAATGAGCCTCACTGGTGGCTCAGATGGTAGAATCTGCCTGCAATGTGAGAGACCCAGTTTCCATCCCTGGGTTGGAAAGATCCCCTGGAGAAGGGAATGGCTACCCACTCCAGTATTCTTGCCTGGAAAATTCCATGGACAGAGGAGCTTGGCAGGCTACAGTCTATGGGGTTGCAAAAAGTCAGACATGACTGAATGACTAACACTTTCACTTTCAAGTAATTGAACACACTGCATAGAAATATCCAGAGAACTGTTGCCAGTGTCAGATGTTTTTCCTGTGGATTTCTAAACAAAAGATTCAAGTCCCTGTGGGCCATGACAGAGTCTATAGCTTCTGCTGACCACCAACTGAACCTGCAAGTAGATCCTCCCCCAGTTAAACCTTCAGATGAGACATAGCTTTGGCCAAAAACTGTAACTCCATGAGAGATTCCAAAACAGTGCACCCAGCTAAGATGTGCCCAGACTCCTAACTCACAGAAATCATGAGATAATAAAGGTGTGTTTTCACATTTCTGAAAATAACAGTCTGTGGCCAGATGGGAGGGTTTTGGCAGGTGGGTTGATACCAAGCAGAAGAGAACAATTCTGGGACCATGAAGGTAAGGGACAGCCAAGATGTCCCTTATTCACATGGTAGAATGCACCATGTAAGAAGAGAAGAGCAACCTCCAACAGCATTTTGGGGACAGAGGGAGATGCCTGAGCAAAAGGAAGATTATTGTGCACCAAATAGCAATGAGTTCTTAGGTGTCTCCATGGAAAATTGGAGTCAAGGAAACTTTGATCTCATGTTCCCTGGAAGAAAAGCTATGACAACCCTAGACAGCATATTAAAAAGCAGAGACATCACTTTGTTGACAAAGGTCTGTATAGTCAGAGTTATGGGTTTTCCGGTAGTTATGTACGAAAGTGAGAGTTGGACCATAAAGAAGGCTGACTGCCAAATAACTGATGTTTTCAAATCGTGGTTCTAGAGAAGACTCTTAAAAGTTCCTTGGACATCAAGGAGATCAAACAAACAATCCTTAAGGAAACTGGAAGGGCTGATGCTGAAGCTCCAATACTCTGGCCACCTGATGCAAAGAGCTGACTCATGGGAAAAGACTCTGATACTGGGAAAGACTGAGGGCAGGAGGAAAAGGGGGCGACAGGGGATGAGATGGTTGGATGGCATCACTGACTCAATGGACATGAGTTTGAGCAAACTCTTGGAGATAGAGAAGGACAGTGAAGCCTGGCATGCTGCAGTCCATGGGGTCACAAAGAGTCAGACATGACTTAATGACTGAACAACAAATGTGCTACAGTTAAGGAAGGGTACAGGGAGGGCACAAGAGAAACAGGTAGGAAAGAAGGGGCTTTCCATCGCATGCAGTCTCTGTGTGTGTTAGAGAGTGAGGAAAATAAGAATTCTCCCAAATTAAGGACCACTTTTCCCTTGCTTAGAGAAAAAAGACAAGGACTGTTGCAGAGAGTCAGGAAGCACTGGCTCTAGATGTAATTCTCTTCCACTCAGAAAACCAAAGAGGATCAAAGTGAACAGTAGGCAGAAGCTTATAAATACTCACTGCCTCATACCATAGTAAGACAGCAATAAAATAATAATGGACATAAAAAGATTTAAATAAATGCAAAGACTATCCATGATATAGTCTGGGAAGGTTCAATAGTTTAATGATCTTGAAAGTCTCCATGCTAACTTTTAAATTGCTTACATTCTCCCAGATTTCTCAGAATATTTTTTTAAACTAGATAAAATTAGCCTAACATTCAACTAGAAGAAACATGCAAATACAAATCCATATGATAAATCTAGGACATTTTTGATAAAAGAAAATTAGTGAGGGGAGGGGTCTTATATGAGATTATTAACATGTAGCCTGGAAGGCTGCAGTCCCTGGGGTTGCTGAAGGTCAGACACGACTGAGCAACTTCACTTTCACTTTTCACTTTCATGCATTGGAGAAGGAAATGGCAACCCACTCCAGTATTCTTGCCCAGAGAATCCCAGGGACGGGAGAGCTTGGTGGGCTGCCGTCTTGGGGTCACACAGAGTCAGACATGACTGAAACGACTCAGCAGCAGCAGCAGGAGGAGGTGATAGACATCTAGTATGCATGGTTCTGATGCCAGACAGACAGTGCAAGCAGGGAAGGATAAAACAGACTTCAGACATATTTTTTCCATAGACTAGAAAGGAATTCAAGACAGTGATAAAAGGCGGGCTATTTAACAAATGATTTTAGGACAGTTGGCTCACCGTGTGAGCTGAGGCAATGACAACAATGATGATAATGGTGACAACAGAGATTTCTTCAAGAGAATCTGAGATACTAACGGAACATTTCATGCAAAGATGGGCACAATAAAGGACAGAAACAGCAAGGACCTAACAGAAGCAGAGGAGATTAAGAAGAGTTGGCAAGAATACACAGAAGATCTATATAGAAAAAGTCTTACTCACTCAAATAACCATGATGGCGTGGTCACTTACTTAGAGCCAGACTGCCTAGAGTGTGAAGTCAAGTGGCCTTAAGAAATCTTACTACAAACAAAGCTAGTGGGGGTGGTGGAATTCCAGCTGAGCTACTTAAAATCCTAAAAGATAATGTAAAAGTAAGTTTGGAAAACTCAGAAATGGCCACAGAACTGGAAACGGTCAGTGTTCATTGCAATCCTGAAGAAAGGCATTTCCAAAGAATGTTCAAGCTACCGTACAATTGCAATCATTTCACAATTGATGCTAGAAAGCTAGCATCTGGCAAAGATACTATGAGGAAGATGGAAGAATAAAATAGAAGGAGAAATTAGACAAAGAAATCTCCTCAGAAAAATGCCATAATAGAGATGAAATCTGTGAATACAATAGCTATGTGTCTGTGGAGCAGGAGCTCAGGAGAGAAGGAAATGAGCTATCGGAATTGGAGAAAGAAAGGAAAAAGTAAAATCACAAAAATACAGGCAAATTTGGAGAGAGCACAGAGAAGAACAGATTTTGTGGAGGGAAAGACAAGAGAATAGACATGAAAAAATATCAAGCAAATTAAAATGGGAGTGAAGTGAGTGAAAGTCACTCAGCTGTGTGACCATGGGATTCTCCAGGCCAGAATACTGAAGTGGGTAACCTTTCCCTCCTCCAGGGGATCTTCCCAACCCAGGGATCCAACCCAGGTCTCCCGCATTGCAGGTGGATTTCTTAGTAGTAAAGCCACAAGGGAAGCCCAAAATGAGAAGCTCAATAAGTTAAAAAAAGAATCAGAGAGAAAGGGACAGCCTCTGAACGACAGGTGGAAGGGATCCAGTGACATCATAATGGAGACCCGGGTTGCTGTGCTGCCTCCTAAACAGACAGGACTTCCTGATCTCAAAGGTCCAAAGACAGAAGTCTACTAAACACCATGAAAAGTTTCCAAAAACACCTGGCAACAAAGCTGGAAAATAATTCCATAACTTTGTTGAAATGTTGCAAAAAAGATGACTTCTGCACCCTAACTAATCCTTAAACAACTCAAATGGGTGCCAGGTAACTCTCATCATCTCTGAGAGTGAAATCTGTTCATTCCATTATCTTAGTTGGTATACTTTCTGTAACTTGAAATAAACTCTGAAGTTACACACACACACACATGTAAAACATAAAGGAAAACAAATAATTACAGACATGATTCAAGATGAATATTCTTACATAAAAGACAATTTGAATCTACATATTTAACAGGCATGCCCCATCTGGGGGATTATGGCCCCACATGGATAACATCAGGGCATAGACTATACCTTTGTGTGCTTAGTCGCTTCAGTCATGTCCATCTCTTTGCAACTCTATGGTCTGTAGCCCACCAGGCTCCTCTGTCCATGGGATTCTCCAGGCAAGAATACTGGAGTGGGTTGTCATTTCCTTCTCCAGGGAATCTTCCCAACCCAGGAATAGGACCTGGGTCTCCTGCATTGCAGGCAGATTCTTTACCAACTGAGCTATAAGGGAAGCCCTGGACTTCAAAAGTCCTTTCTTAGGGGAAATCAGGCAACTTCTGTTCCCTCTCAGAAAATAATACAAGCTCCCACCTGCCACCAGCTAAACTCATTTATGTGAAAAAAGGTGAGATGCAAGCCATTATGAAGAAAGAACTTGGAATATTCCTCACTGGAAAAACTGTATATAGCTGATGGACCAGCGGCAAACAGGGGCTCGATTTCACATAGGACTGAGGTGATGCCAGAGTGGGGCATGCAGTGGCTGAGCAGAACGTGGAAGGCATGAGACCTGACCTGGAGAAAGCATTCATCGATTAAAAAATTAGCATACTTGGAAAATGTATCATTGCTTATATTAATACTACTGGAAATTGGAACATCTCTACTGAGAGTGAGGATTGAACTCCTAGTATTGATCCCAGGCAATTCTCTGTCTCAGGAAATGGTACCCCCAACTACTCTTAAAGACCCAGGCATCCTGTTCAACTCCCTTTCTCTCCAACATCTGGTCCACCAGCCAGATCGATTCAGAAATCAACTGCCTGTCCATCCTTGATAGCTCATCCATGCCACGTGACAGCAAAGGCCTCCTATTGGATCTCCAGCTACAGTTCCAGCTCCCCACACAGGCTGCTCTCACAGCAGAGCCAGTGGGGTCCTTTGAAAATACTAGACAAAGCACACAGCAGCTCCTAATTACTCCAATAGCTCTGGAGTCCACAAGGTGGCAGAAGAAAGGAGAACGCTGCTGTCACGAGGATGCTGATCCCACTGCCCCTAGGTGAAACCACACTTTGGAAAGCACCCATCTGACCTGCTGCAATCTCCAGAACCTCTTTGCACTCAGCCCACAGTGAGCAACAGGACCCAGCTTCAGTATCCTCCTTGATTCTTCTGGAACATTCCAGGTACAAACCCATTTCTATTGCTGGTTTTGGTCCCTTGACCTTCAGAGCTCCCCTTGCAGATGTGCACATGGATTGTCTGCAATTTCTTCTAAGTTTCTGCTCAAACATTACCTTCCTATGGGGCCTTCTCTGATAACCCTATTTTAAATGTAAATTACTCCCTATATCTTTCTCACCCTCTACACCAGATGTGTTCTGACTCTTGTCCTTGGAACCTCCTACATCCAAGCTTCCCTGGAGGTCAGCACAACCCTATTTGTGGGCAGCCAGAGAGCTTGGACAGTAAAGAATCTGCCTGCAATACAGGAGACGTGGATTTAATCCCTGGGTCAAGAAGATCCCCTGGAGAAGGGCATGGCTACCCACTCCATTATTCTTGCTGGAGAATCCCATGGACAGAGGAACCCGGCAGGCTGTGGTCCTTGAAGTCTCAAAGAGTTGGATATGACTGAGTGACTAACACTACAGAGCAGAAGATGTCCAGGCAGCCCACAGGCAGGAGTATCAGTTATCTCTTGCATCAGCAGCCCGTCTTCACCCCTCAGCAGCTAAAAAGGGGATGTCCCAGTCCCCAGGACAGCAACTGAAACCCATTTCCTCCACAATAAATGACATACATTTGGTTAGCTACGGATTTCTAGACACACAGGTGAGGCCCACCATAGTATTAAACCTTGATTTATTTTCCCCCATAAATCTCCTTTAGACAAGAGGTTTTGTTTGTTCATATAAAATAAAAAATAAAAAAAATCGGGAGACAGAAGTGAATATCTTAGATATTGTGTATCCAGACCCAAGGTCAAAAATGTAATAACATTATTTTTCAGCAAAGACTGTTTCATTTCTGTAATAGCTGCCCTTAAACCACTGCAATTTACTCTGGAATTCTGCAGCCTTAGGATTAAACTGTTGAAAGTCTCAGAGAAACACCTTGAATCTATTTTTTTTTCATTTTTTGCATTTTTTTTTTGTTGGTCACATATAGGGGAACTGCACTTATGATCTTAGTGACTATTTGATTATGGGAAAAACATTCCATAAGCAAGACTCAATTTTTCTTGTTACATCTTTATCATTTGCATAAATATAATAATAATATACAACTTCCCCATTATATTGAAAATATTTAAAAAACAAGCATAATAATATGTAGTAATATTTTCATCATAAGAAACAGGCAGTACTGTAAACTGCAGGAAGGAGTATAAATGAACAAAATGATGACAAGTGGCCAGTACGTATGGAATCTATAGAGATTACTTACTCTTTGAACCAGTAATTCTACTTATAGAAGTTTATCCACAGAGAAAAAAATAAACACATATATGGAGATCAATGAGATGGAAGTCACTGTGACATTTTAATAATAGTGAACAACTGGAAAAAACAAACACAATATCCAACAGTAGTGTTGGACACACCTGGTTGCCAAGCCTCTACCTTCTCTTCTTACTTAGTGAAATAGCTAGGATTGCAGTCACGATGGCCGCATTTAGCTGTAACACAGCCTGCAGACACCCGGTGGTGAGGGGCAAACAGACCAGTGAGATGTGAGCAGAAGCAATTTATGACACATTCTGGAGAGGTCCTTAAAGGGAACTGACTCAGGTGGCTGCGACAGCCCTCTCTCTGTACTCTTGCTTCTCCATGGAAATGTGGAAGTGGCCAGCAGACCTCAACGGCCATTGCTTAACGGTGACCAATGCTTTGGAAGAACGGCAGAAGAGACACATGTTAACAGCATGGGTCCTTGATGATTCACGGGAGAAAAACTACTCCTGACCTAGCTGTACCCAGCTTCTCTTATGATACAGCTTTCCAGGTGGCTCAGAATCTGCCTGCGATGCAGGAGACCCCGGTTTGATTCCTTGGTCGGGAACATCCACTGGAGAAAGGAGTAAACCCATGTGGCATTAAGTCACTGAATTCAGTCCTAACAAAGGCAAGAGAACTTGGATGTACTTATTGATGTATGACTGTAAACTGTCACATTGAACCCATATTTGCTACCCTGGAAAAACATTCATTGCCTATTGTGAACTGAAGGAAGATTATGGGTCAGGAAGAAGAATATGCTTGCAATTTTTTAAAGACCCCAAATTATATGTTATCTACAGATCTATATATGTATATTTGTCAAGGGACAGGTCTGAAAAACTAGGTAAAAGCGTTTATAGTATTTATCTTTGATTATCTTTTATTGATGTATTTAAAGGGGAATTTTAACTTTAAAATTTTTTTTTGCTGCAATTGTTGATTTTTCTTTATGATTTTAAACTGTATATGAAGTTCAAAGATAAGGCTTTTATAATTGAATTTGCACACCAGTGATGGGAAGACATAAGACGCCTATAACACTCATAACTGACACAGGGTTATTTAATCTATGAAAAACCTTCTTATAAATAAATGAGATATGGAGATAAGTATGCAAGTAACATGAATAAGAAATTCCCCAAAGGGGAAACAGAAATGGTCTGTAAACAAAGGATAAAATATTGCAAGCATCATTAGTAATGTACATGTGTAAATTAAAATATTCATCCATCACAAAGTAAAGTTTAGAGGGAAAAGGATATTGTCGAGCTGGCAAGGGTGCCAGACACACACAGCCTCATCCTGCTGGGCAGTGTATACTGCGCTGATACCTTCCAGTGTGTCCCAGTCCAGTTCAGACCAAGAGCCTTCAGTGTGGTCGTGGTATCTTGTGCTGTGTGCTCAGCTGCTCAGTCGTGTTCGACTCTCTGTTACCCCATGGACTGTAGCACACCAGGTTCCTCTTTCCATGGAATTTTCCAGGCAAGGCAAGAATACTGGGATGTGTTGCCATTTTCTTCTCCAGGGGATCTTCCTAACTAAGGGGAAGAACTCGAGTCTCCCGCGTCTCCTGCATTGGCAGGTGGATTCTTTACCATTGTGCCACCTGGGAAGCTCCCTGCACATCTATATAAACTACATTGAATCAAATATATGCTGTTTGTTTCCATGTAATGCAACATTCGGCTATAAGCATGGCCCCAGATAAAAAGGGATGTGGGCAGATATTCTGAATAAGAGGGTTTTATTCTGGGCTAAACTGTTTTTCATAAGGAAAATGTATGTGGCATGCTACAGGGCAGTAAACTAAGGGATTTAAACAAATTTAATTGATTCTACCCCCAACCAAATGGTGTCTATCCCTCTCTTTCCTCCCACTTCTCCTTCTCCCTAAAGGAAATACATTTAAGCCGACTATGTGGCAAAAATGTCATTTGCTTTTCTTCAATTGTTACTTCCATAAGAAAGTGCACATGCTACATATGTTGCCTTAGATTATTAGAATAAAAAGACATTATTTACTTATTTAGTTGTTGTTTTCTTATTTATCTTATTGATACATATTGTCCTTTAACTGCTTAATAAATAAGTTACTGAATCAAGACATGTGAATGAGAAAGGAAAGAGAATTTCCAATACAGTTATAAGCATAGTTAAGGAAACCTTCCCGGAAAAGGGCTTCCCTGGTGGCACAGATGGTGAAGCATCTGCCTGCAATGCTGCAATGCTGGAGATCAGGTTCAATCAATCCCTGGGCCAGGAAGATACTCTGGAGAAGGAAACAGCAACCCACTCCAGTATTCTTGCCTGGAGAATCCCATGGATGAGGAGCCTGGCAGGCTACAGTCCATAGGGTCTAAAAGAGTCAGAAACAATTGAAGTGACTTAGCAGCAGCAGCAAACAGTTAAGGAAACTTTCCTGGAGAAGGTGATAAAATAGACAAAAATGATTTTTACCACGTCTAGAATGGTTCCCCCATTAGTTTCCACACCGCCCATTTTTATTTATGTAATGTTTACAATGTTACCTTAATACGGGGAAATTATGCTGTGCCTTTGAAGAGAAAGCATGATTAAGTGTGAAAGTTTGTTTTTAAGAAGACAATACCCAGGTGATGCTTCATACCTATGTTATCTAGGTAAATAAAACAAACTGTAGTTCTATTTTAACTTTCTAAAGCCACCTAACTTTACTTATCTAAATTCTGGGGAAATAATTTCAGAGAAGGTAATGACAACCCTTTCCAGTACTCTTACCTGGAAAATCCCATGGACTGAGGAGCCTGGTAGGCTGCGATCCCTAGGATGGCTAAAAGTTGGACATGACTGAGCGTCTTCATTTTCATTTTTCACTGTCATGCATTGGAGAAGAGAATGGCAACCCACTCCAGTGTTCTTGCCTGGAGAATCCCAGGGACGGGGGAGCCTCATGGGCTGCCGTCTATGGGGTTGCACAGAGTCAGACATGACTGAAGCAACTTAGCAGCAGCAGCATTTCCAACAATGAGTAATTCTGACAGTGTATATTTGTTTCTCCATGTGTATGGGGTCTCCAAGCAGACCACTGTTGTCCAGTATAGGTGGTCAACAGAGAGCTTCCACAGGTGCTGAAACAGTGTGCATGAATAATCTGCCTCCTCTACAGGGTCTTTCCATGGCCCTGTGATACAACAACATTACATGGCCCAAATGAAAATACTCAGGTGGTTACCAGGGGTGTACATGAAGGATAGACATACTTGGTGGAGGTGAGGATGGATATATATGTAAGAAACATCTTTGGAAGAAATGCTCACTTTTGGCCTTTTAAAACAGGGGTCCCAACCTTTAAGGCTGGTGACCTGAGGTGGAGCTGATATAATAGTAGTAGAAATCAAATGCACAGTAAATGTAACAAGTTAGAGTCATCTCGAACCATCAGCACCACTTTTCCGGTCCGTGGAAAAACTGTCTTCCACAAAACCAGTTCTTCCTGCCAAAAAGCTGGGACCGCTGCTATAGAATATATCATATGTTTGGTAGATAAGAAGCAAACCAAGTGACTTCATACCTTTAGAGAATTTCCACACGATGGTGGGTACAGGGTAACCCTCAGCTGAGCAATTGAGGATGACAGCCTTGCCATAAATCCCATCCTGGTCCCGTGGTTGAACCACAAACTTGGGAGGAACTGAAAAAGAGAGAAATGTCAGCAGTAATTCAGACAACATTGCAACTTATCAAAGGTGTGATTTAAAGAAATTCAAGAATTTTAACATATGGGAAAGTACAAAGAACACTTTACATATATGGGGAAATAAGGCATAGGATTTGCAATTAGGACATAATCCGAGGACGTAACACCAGGGCAGGTGATTTGTCTTACTATATCAGTGGCTTGATGTAGGTAGAAGCTGACTTGCACTGGGGGACACTGGATTCTGGAGTGTGGTAGTTTGACTAAACCAAGCGAATGTGATGTTTTGTTTTCGATTTGTGTTATGGCAAATCTTCAGGGATCCACTCTTGGGTGTGAAAGTTTAAAGCATCTAGTATCTATTCTTCCTCTAACAGGAGATGAAGGGAGAACTAATAGGCTCTTCCTAAAGGCCATAAAGAACACAACATGGTATTGAACTTTTTCTAAAAGTCTGATGAAAACACATGGGCCATTATTCCTGACACCAATATGCCTTCTGCACCAAAAGGGGACTACGGAAGCAGGTTGAATCGAGGTGCCAAGATGACTTTATAGAGTACCTATTTAAAAAATGTCTTCCCTGGTGGCTCAGAGGTTAAAGCGTCTGCCTCCAATGCGGGAGACCTGGGTTCGATCCCTGGGTTGGGAAGATCCCCTGGAGAAGGAAATGGTAACCCACTCCAGTATTCTTACCTGGAGAATCCCATGGGTGGAGAAGCCTAGTAGGCTACAGTCCACAGGGTCGCAAAGAGTCGGACATGACTGAGCGACTTCACTCACTCACTTATTTAAAAAATATATAGATTAAGTAACTGCTTATTTGATGAGTTTTGTGAGATACTGGAAAAAGAAACACACCATCCCTATGCAAAATACACACATGTACTCTGCTTAAAACATACCTGCCAAGAGAAAGCAAATGTTTTGAGTTAAGTTACTGTGATTTTAGATTATTGAAGTCTTCTCTTAAAGAGAAGACTTCTTCTTAAAGAGAAGAAACAGATTTTTCCTAGGAGAGGTAGCATCTAAAGGTATTAGAACCCAGAAATCTTTTTCAGCAGATTAGTGGCTAATCATAGGATGGATTTTTAATGTGGCAGTCACAAGGTTATATGAAAGGACATGGATTATGTCAACCATTGACTAGATATTTAACAAATGTGGGTGTTCTTCCTCTTCTTTTCACAATTCCTCATAAAGCTAATCTTCTCTGGTTGGCAATTGCCAGAGTTCTTCATTCAGAGACAGAAACGTGGGCTTATGTGTTATATAGGAATTCCACCCACCATGAGAAATGGACTGAGGAGCAGGCTGTGCTTGTGCCTCGTCCCTCCAGTCAGGTCCTACTCTCTGTGGTCCGTGCACTGCAGCCTGCCAGGCTCCTCTGTCCATGGGATTTCCCTGTCAGGAATACTGGAGTGTATTGCCATTTCCTACTCCAGGGAATCTTCCTGAGCCAGGGATCAAACTCCCTTCTCTTGTGTCTCCTGCATTGGCAGGCAGATTCCTTACCACTAGTGCGACCTGGGAAAGCTCAGGGAGAAGGTTAGAGTCTATGTTGGTTAGGATTTTAGAAGCACACTGAAATGGCATGAGCCATGGTAAACATTAAGTAAGTAAAGTCACTCAGTCGTGTCCGACTCTTTGTGACCCCATGGACTGCAGCCCACCAGGCTCCTCAGTCCATGAGATTCTCCAAGCAAGAATACTGGAGTGGGTTGCCATTTCCTTCTCCAGGGGATCTTCCCGACCCAGGGATCAAACCCGGGTCTCCCGCGTTGGAGGCAGACGCTTTAACCTCTGAGCCACCATGGAAGTCCCATGGTAAACATTACTTTACCCATAAAACAGCCGAGAAGGTGGAACTGACACCAGGACAGGAAGCAGCTAGAGATGGAACTCATCGCTGTGTTTCTCAGAGAAACAGCAGAGGGTGACGGCTAAGCGCACAGAGCCAAAGGCTAAACACCTGGGTTCGCTCTCCAACTTTGCTGCTTCTAGGTGGGTCATCTTGTGTGAGTCGTCAAATGTTTCTTAGCTTTTATTTCCTCATCTGTAAACTGGGGATTCATTGTAAACTGGGGATTCATTTTATAGAATTGGTATGGGGATAATATGAGTTAACATTATAATAATTCTTAGTACCTGGAAGATATAAAGTGTTGTAGGAGTGTTGGTTAATTTAGTATACACAGGTATGTCCAGCTTTAACTTATCATTAACAGTTTCCAATCTGCAAATTAAATATTTGCACAGCCAACAGGTCTTTTCATAGTGAGTAATTTTACTTCACTAGATGGTATTCTGAGACAACTGTACTCAATACAATCTAAATATATTTAAAATAAGGTGATAAGGGATGTCTGTCTCATGGTGAGAAATTTTCTAGGAAAACAAAAGGCTGGAGATTTTATAAAGCAAAGTTATTTTTGGCAAAATTAACCTAACAACCACAAGGGGAGATTGCAAAGTTCAAGGCATCATGTCAGAATCATTCTGTCCAGGGTGGTAGGTAAAAAAATGATCATCTACATTCTATGTCTATTTGGCCGAAATTTTGCTAAGAGCACTGAATCCCTCATCAAACGGACAGAGAAATTCCTCTGGAAGAATGTTTAATTATCGCTGATCCATGATCTACCCCCCTCAATTTGGTTCTAACCCAAAGAAATGTCATTTAAAAACTTATCAAAGAGGTTTACATGGAAAATAACCACTGACATCTTGTAAGTATAAGGCAATTACAGATGGAAATGGCTCAAAAAGTTGAGAATTCTTTCGTATGCTCTCTTTAATCTCCTGGAATGAGGTACAGGACAGAGGAGACTGGTGTACTGCAGTTCATGAGGTCACAAAGAGTCAGACACGATGAGCGACAGAACAGCAACAACATCAGGTACTAATGACCTTCTCTGAAAATGTGTCACCCATCCTCAGATTCTCTTCCTCTTCTCTGCCATGGCCTAGTCATGATGGATAGACAGGATGTGTGGTGAAGTATCTTCATCCATCTGGTTTCAGTACTCCAGGCTGGACAGCTCCATGCATTTTGCCAGAGAAACACACCAAGAAAGGAGTCTCTGCTGTCTCAGGGCCTCCTCTAATGTAACACTCACTCACTTTCATGGGTGCAACCCAGAAAAGTGGGAGACGATCACCCAGCAATGACATATGGGCATTGGAATAAATGTCCTATTTTTCCATCCTCCAAACTTATGGGACAACCGTGAGCTATACTCTAACCTGTGCTTCTCACACCAGAAGGCATCAGAATCAGCCAAAGCATTGATTAAAACCCAAGTTGCTGAGCCATGTTCCTAGACGTTTTGACTCAGTAGGTCTGAGGCAGGATCCAAGATTCTGCCTTTTCTAATGAGTTCTTATGCTAACAAAGAATTCTCAAATAAGGGATGTCTGTCTCATGGTGAGAAATTTTTCTAGGAAAACAAAAGGCTGGAGATTTTATAAAGCAAAGTTATTTTTGGCAAAATTAACCTAACAACCACAAGGGGAGATTGCAAAGTTCAAGGCATCATGTCAGAATCATTCTGTCCAGGGTGGTAGGTAAAAAAATGATCATCTACATTCTATGTCTATTTGGCCGAAATTTTGCTAAGAGCACTGAATCCCTCATCAAACGGACAGAGAAATTCCTCTGGAAGAATGTTTAATTATCGCTGATCCATGATCTACCCCCCTCAATTTGGTTCTAACCCAAAGAAATGTCATTTAAAAACTTATCAAAGAGGTTTACATGGAAAATAACCACTGACATCTTGTAAGTATAAGGCAATTACAGATGGAAATGGCTCAAAAAGTTGAGAATTCTTTCGTATGCTCTCTTTAATCTCCTGGAATGAGGTACAGGACAGAGGAGACTGGTGTACTGCAGTTCATGAGGTCACAAAGAGTCAGACACGATGAGCGACAGAACAGCAACAACATCAGGTACTAATGACCTTCTCTGAAAATGTGTCACCCATCCTCAGATTCTCTTCCTCTTCTCTGCCATGGCCTAGTCATGATGGATAGACAGGATGTGTGGTGAAGTATCTTCATCCATCTGGTTTCAGTACTCCAGGCTGGACAGCTCCATGCATTTTGCCAGAGAAACACACCAAGAAAGGAGTCTCTGCTGTCTCAGGGCCTCCTCTAATGTAACACTCACTCACTTTCATGGGTGCAACCCAGAAAAGTGGGAGACGATCACCCAGCAATGACATATGGGCATTGGAATAAATGTCCTATTTTTCCATCCTCCAAACTTATGGGACAACCGTGAGCTATACTCTAACCTGTGCTTCTCACACCAGAAGGCATCAGAATCAGCCAAAGCATTGATTAAAACCCAAGTTGCTGAGCCATGTTCCTAGACGTTTTGACTCAGTAGGTCTGAGGCAGGATCCAAGATTCTGCCTTTTCTAATAGTTCTTATGCTAACAAAGAATTCTCAACGAAGAATTGATGTTTTTGACCTGTGGTGTTGGAGAAGACTCTTGAGAGTCCCTTGGACAGCAAGGAAAGCAAACCAGTCAATCCTTAAGGAAATCATTCCTGAATATTCACTGGAAGGACTGATGCTGAAGCTGAAGCTCCAATACTTTGGCCACCTGATGCAAAGAGCTGACTCATTAGAAAAGACCCTGTTGCTGGGAAAGGTTGAAGGCAGGAGGAGACGGGGATGACAGAGGATGAGATGGCTGGATGGCATCACCGACTCAATGGACATGGGTTTGAGCAAGTTCCAGGAGTTGGTGATGGACAGGGAAGCCTGGCATGCTGCAGTCCATGGGGTCGCAAAGAGTCAGATGTGACGAAGCAACTGAACTGAACTGACTGAAAGAGTTTCAGATAATGCTGTGGGTCTAGAGATCACCTTTCTGTGATGTGTTCTGTATGATGCCTTGGAAGGTTCCCAGAAGGAATGAGCCCCAGTTGACCACAGCAGCAACTAGCTCATTAAAGCAACTTTTATGGATTTTCCCCTCGTTTCTGGATCTCATTTCCCTTCATTCTTTCACTCTGGGTTTCAGGAATTACATATTGAATAAATGATCTACAGCCAAACCTGTGACTAACACTGCTTTCAGTAGGAATTTAAGCTGACACAAGGTGAAAATTGGCTCTTATCTGGATTTCTGAAACAACTCCTAACTGGTTGGTATATGTGCTACCTTCTGGCCCACCTGAAGGCATTCAGCACACAGTCAGGTGAAAAATCCTTCAAAGACACTAATCACATGATGGGACTTCTGTGATTAAAATCATCACTCCATCACATTGTTTCTGGACGTAATCCAAACTCTTAGAATATTTGAAGGCTCCTTATGACTTGGGTCCTCAATCTCCAGCTGCATCTCTTGATAGTCTTGTCTTGCAGGGTTTACCCTATTTTATCTATTCTCTGGGTCCCCCTGGTTCTTCACATGCATGCTAAGTTGCTTCAGTATGTCCAACTCTTTGTGACCCCATGGATGGTAGCCTGCTAGGCTCCTCTGTCCATGGGATTCTCCAGGACAGAATACTGGAGTGGGTTGCCATTCTCTTCTCCAGGGTCTTTCACATAGGCTTCTGTATTTCTTTAACAAATTATCAATAATTATTATTTACATCTCAGCTCATTTCACTTGGCCTGGGTGCCTCCCCAAAATCATCCTGCATTACCCTGTCATAGCCACANCGCCTGATGCAAAGAGCTGACTCATTGGAAAAAGACCCTGATGCTGGGAAAGTGTCCACAGACATCATACAAATCACTGGGTGTGGCTGCTTTCCAATAAGACTCTATGGACACTGAAATTTGGATTTTGTAGTATTTATCACATTCTTGCAAAATATTATTTTTCTTTTTATTGCTTTTTTCAACCTTTTTGAAATGTAACAACCATCCTTAACTCATGTGCTATGAAAACAAGAGGTGCACCAGCTTTGACCTGTGGGCTGTGGCTTTCTGGTTCCCAATGTAGAAAGAGACAAAGTTAAGAAGTGGAGATCACAACCAGCTGGGGTGTAAAAGAGAGAACTCAGGAAAAAGCTTCATGGGGAACACAGCTTTCAAGGTGAATCATGAATAAGGAGGATGTTTGGAAGAGATGGTAGTGATGCCAAAATCTCAGCCTCTGTGCCCCGGTTGCCAAATCAAATCTTGGAGACAGAGTTTTGGGTAAAGTACAAAAGAATAGCTTTATTGCTTTGCCAGGCAGAGAGGGCCACAGCAGACACAGGCCTTCAAAACTCTATGTTCCAACCCAGGGGGATTTGGTGAGCAGTCTTAGAGCTATGGATGGAGGGCACAGTTGCTGATAAGGATCAGGGTGTGTGCTGGGTCTGCACTCCTTTCCTCTGGCCTCAGGTGGTCTCTTGATGAAATTCTGCTGCTCTGGAGGTTATCGAACCATGACCTCCTCTCTGAAATGAAGAATGCTTTGTCAAATAGTTCAGTTCAGTTCATTTCGTCATGCCCAACTCTTTGCGACCCCATTGACTGTAGCACCCAGGCCTCCCTGTCTATCACCAACTCCCAGAGCTTACTCAAACCCATGTCCATTGAGTCGGTGATGCCATCCAGCCATCTCATCCTCTGTTGTCCCCTTCTCATCCTGCCCTCAGTCTTTCCCAGTATAAGGGTCTTTTCAAATGAGTCAGCTCTTCACATCAGGTGGCCAAAGTATTGGAGGTTCAGCTTCAACATCAGACCTTCCAAGAACACCCAGGACTGATTTCCCTTAGGATGGACTGGTCGGATCTCCTTGCAGTCCAAGGGACTCTCAAGAGTCTTCTCCAACACAACCCTACAAAAGCATCAGTTCTTTGGCGCTCAGCTTTCTTTATGGTCCACCTCTCACATCCATACATGACCACTGGAAAAACCATAGCCTTGACTGGACGGACCTTTGTTGGTAAAGTGATGTCAGGTGGTTAGCATCTTCCATCTTGGGTGGAGTGGGGGCAGGGGTTAGTCCCACAGAGGAGCTCCGTCAACAGGGAGCCCAGAGCGAGGAGCCTACCCTGAGGCCGTGCTGTGGCTTCTTGGCTTCTCCTCCCTGGTTTCTGCCTGCCCTCCCCTCACTGATCAGCAACTGCTTGAATCTGCTGCTTGGAACTCAGGGAAGGCGGTGGAGGCCAAAGCTGTTTCTTACTCACTGGAAACAGCGAGCACAGAAAGGCTTCCATGCTCAGAAGCCCCACAGGTTCTGCTCGGTTTCAGCAACAGGATGAGAAAGGAAAAGGAAGTGAGGTGAAGAATGCCAGGCTGAAGAGTGTGGTGGTGGCATAGAGGAATTCACGGCCAGGGGACAGGCTTTGAAGAGTCAAGGAAATATTTTAAATCAGGGGAAAAGTATCCCAGCTGGTTCCTGGAAAGTAGAAAGAGGGAGGTTTACTGAGCTTTGCAAACATCCAGCTGAGTTATCATGAGAGACTTGACTTTCCAAAGGGTCCATGGGACTGAGAATGGGAGGAAGGATTCAAGGGACAGTGATGAAGCTGTGGAGAGACCTCATGGCAGAAGGCCTATGGCACGTGAGATCATGGGGACCTGCAAGTGTGACGGCATGAACAGAGGCAAAAGGGACAATAGATTCATTTTTTAGGGAGATTACTGGAAGGACAATGATCATCTCAAGGCACATGAAGGCAAGCACCCAATAGAGCTGACGGTTCCCTGGTTCTAAAACAGTCTCCACACACAGCCCGTCTTCTCTAGCAGCAGAGCAGCCATATCCTCCATAAGCAGCTGAGATGACTTCAAGTCGGTATGGAGGATTACCTCCCAGCGATACCTTTTTAAGTACTGTGAAAATCCAGGCTCAGATGGCCATCATTCATCCTCCATGTCTTGGCAGAAAACCAGTTAAGAACCACTGCTACCAACGGCTTCCAAACTCAAAAGTCTCATGTCTCCTGTTAGTCAAACCTCTGCAAAACTGAACGCTGAACTTTGCCTTTGCCTTATTTATCTTCATGTAAACCATGAGCCTGGACCTCAGCGAGATGTTTGGACTTCACGTGCAGTCTGAGAATCCTCAGCCTGTGAGTAATGCTGTGTGACGGAACGTCCTGCAAGGAGGACGGTGTTCTGGCCTGTGCTGTCCAGTGTGTGAGCCACTAGCCCACGTGGTTAGTGAGTACTTGGGACGTGTCTGGTGTGACCCAGGAACTACGGTGTAAATTCACTTTATTCTGAGTCACCTCTGTGGCTAAGTGGCTGCCTTGTGNGAGAATCCTCAGCCTGTGAGTAATGCTGTGTGATGGAACGCCCTGCAAGGAGGACGGTGTTCTGGCCTGTGCTGTCCAGTGTGTGAGCCACTAGCCCACGTGGTTAGTGAGTACTTGGGATGTGTCTGGTGTGACCCAGGAACTACGGTGTAAATTCACTTTATTCTGAGTCACCTTTGTGGCTAAGTGGCTGCCTTGTGGGACAGGGCAGGTACAGGTGATAGTCGCAGCTGGGGAGTGAGTGCGGCAGTGCAGGGAGTGACGTGAAGAACACACCCAGGACCCCAGAGCGAGGCGGCATTTGGGGCTGGCAGGAGGCAGGAGAGCCGTAAAGAGGGGCACAAAATGAAGTCCTTGGAAAAATTTCCCCCAAATTGCCTAGGCTAAGGAGCAAAGGAGATTTAGGAGGGAAGACTGGTCACCAGTTTCAGCAGAGGTGAAACAGACATGAGGAAAGACAAAGACATCTTCACAGAAAGTAGATGTTAGCTGATCGCGAGGGACTGCGGATACCTGCGGGAGTGTGGCCTGGGCACAGTCAGATTGCAAAGGGTTTAGGAATGACCTGGTGGGGGTTTGGGGTCGGCAAATGCAGACTACTATCTATAGGAAGATAAACAGCAAGGCCCTAGTGTCAGCACAGGGAACTCTGGTCAATATCCACGATAAACCACAATGGAAAAGAATAGGAAAGAGAATGCATACATATGTATAACTGAATCACTTCGCTGTACAGCAGAAATTAACACAGCCTTGTAAATCAACTACACTTCAATTTTTAAGAGTTTTTGAAAAAAAAAAGAAAAGAAAGAAAGCACCCTCAGTTCGCTTTTGTCTTCAGACAGGTATTTGCTTATCCTGCTTGTTTATTTCTCCCTGCAGAGCCCTGGGGAGAAAGACGTGACATTCTTCCTCCTGCGCTTGCTTCCACATCTCATCCAGATGTTGCTTCTCCTGAACAGAGGCCTGAACATTCGTGGCAAAATGCACCAACCTCGATGCTGGAATCCGGTTCCAATGTGGACTATATTTGAATAAACACGTCAGGGTCACTAGTTCCTCCCAACAAATGTTTTAACATCTTCCCATTTCTTTCTCCCATTTGTTCAACTCATTTCAAAAATAATAATCATTGTTCTTTGCCCTTTTGTCCAGTTTGTTACTCTCTTGTATTTTTTTTAAATTAGAGAAATTTAGTGCAACATGTTATGCATCTGATTCTAAATGTCAACAGTAAAGCTCTTCAGAATCATGATTTCCGTGACAAATGTAACTCCATCTCATTGCCGAGTCACAGAGGCACAAGCATTAACATTTTATGCTATATGACAAAATACTGCACTTTTGGAAAGGGCCGGAATTGATGTTACTATGACAACTCCAAATTTCTGACTTTGGCATGTGAAATTTCAAGGGTACAGTAGTGTTACAAGAGTGTTTATAAAATTTTGTCTGAACACTAAGATCTTTATTACAAGTCTTCACTGGGAGCCATAGGAAGTGTCCCTCCACTTACAATACACATCAGTGAAAGAGATGGGAGGATATATGTGGCTGCAAAATATTATGAAATCAATTAAAATCTTATTTCTTTTTGTAGTGGCTACACTTATAAACACATACATACAGTATGCAGCCCTGGATACAAATACAAATAAAACATAAAGAGAAAACATATAAAACCTCATAAATATACAGTATCCTGCCTTATCAATATTCATTTATGCATATCTCTGCACTCACGCATTAATAAAAGCACATATATTGGATTTGAATGTGTGAGGGATGGGTAGGGAAGCTGTAATCAAGATATTCAAGCTCTTCTCTTCATGGAGAAGGATTACATTATCTCTCTCAGCCTATTATGTCTTCTGAAATTTCCAAATGTATGTTTTGGCCTCTTCAACTTTAGTCTTTTGCATTTAAGTAATGAGACAGTTAAGTACAATAAATGGATCACTCAAGGGCATTACAAAGAATGTTTTGATCTATTTAAAGCCTTTAGCTTCAGAGCAAAGGCCTGGTTTACTGTGACCTTAGTGAATTCAAACTGTTTTGTTTCACTAACAAGTGAAGCTATATTTCAATAGAGTTAATGTATGACTAGCTTCTTAAAAAGACTCCATTTCAGGGGGTTGGGAGGTGAGGGGAGCTTATTTCTAAACCTCCGCCCCAGATGTTTTTAAGAAAGCATCTCACACACTGCCTTACATAAAATAGGTAAACAGCAAGGACCTGCTGTATAGCGCAGGGAACCGTACTCAGTATTGTGTAATAACCTACAATGGACAAGAATCTGAGAAAGAATAGATAAACATACACCTATATATACCGATATACACTCAGTCGTGTCTTGACTTTTTGCGACCCCATGGCCTGTAGCCTGCCAGGTTCCTCTGTCCATGGGATTCTCCAGGCAAAAATACTGGAGTGGGTTGCCATGCCCTCCTCCAGGGTATGTATATATATGGATACAGAAGAATTGCTTTACTATATATATAAAAGAATCACTTTAAACTAATACAATATTGTAAATTAATTACATTTCAATTGAAATAAAAAAGCATAATGTCAGTCAATGAAAACTTGAGAAGTATATGGTCTTGCAGCTCTATTTCATTTCTGTTAGTAATTAGTGGTACAAATATAGTTTTCTTCAAAAACTCAAAGCCCTGACACTCTTTTGGAAAGATCTGTGCTTTTTCTCAACTGAGACTTTCCAGTTTCCCCACGGGACCCGGGGTTCGGGACACTTCTGTCTTTTTACTGGGTGACTGTCAATGCTCAGGCCACGCCCAGCTCTGAGAGGAGATTCTGGACTGTTTCCTAGGCTTTTCTGTTTAGGTGACTTCCTCTTCTGTAGCTTGGTATCCCTTTGGCAACTGTGAATAATGTGCCAGCGTCCTTACTAAAGATCAGTTGTTTTATGGAACCAGGATGGATAATTAGCAAATTAATTCATTAGAGTTATTCTCCTATTATTGAACCAATCATCTGTATAAGTAAGATGTCCTTAGTTTATAAAAAAAAATATTTGTGCCTATGAGTGAATAATCGTGAGCCTATTTTTCTAGAAAGAGTTTAAAAAGACATTGCATTTGTTCTTACTGAAAACAACTAGAAGCTTGTAACAGGTGCCAGAGGCAGCTGAGGGCACCAGGAGTCAGGAGGTAGAACACCTCAGACATGGAGCCTTGACCTCATAATAGCTCACGTTTACTGAGCTCTTACTGAAAGCAAGGTGCTGGCTGTGGAACCTTCCAGCTGCATGTTGTAATCCTCACAAAAACCCCATGAGGACAAGGCAGTGATACAGCAGGGGAAATGACTTGTTCAGGTTCATACAGCCAGAAAGCGATGAGCCAGGATTTTAATCCGGGCAGCCTGGCTCCAGACCACATGTGACTGTTTCCTTGACTTAATTTTATCAGACCTCTTAAGGAGAGTCAGTGTTTGGGGCATCACATTTTGGGCCCTCTTGAGGCACCCCTGTTACCATCTGAGGATGTGATGGGTCTTCCTGTGAGTGGAAGCTTCAAAGCAGTTCCTCGCTGTTCAGGCAGTTTTGCCCCTTGCATGTCTGATATTGAAACATGTCCCCTACGTCCCTTACGTCAGTGACAGAAGGAAAGGCCAAACTTACCCCTTAGTGGTAAAATTTTCTCCTTATAATTGCATAGATTCTTTTCTTTTTATTAAAGTAATAATCTTTTATTACAGAAAATGTTTTAAAAACAAAACCAGCACTCTTAATAGTTACACCCTCTTCATGACCACTCCTGATAGTAATGCCATGGATAGCAGCCCTTTAACGTATTCTCCATTCATATCATTCATATGTTTCAAGGGAAATCATATGTTTCAAAGGAAATCAACACTGAATATTCATTGGAAAAACTGATGCTAAATATAAAGCTCCAATACTTTGGCCACCTGATGCGAAGAGCCAAAGCTTGGAAAAGACTCTGATGCCAGGAAAGATTGAAGGCGGGAGGAGAAGGGGGCAATAGAGGATGAAACGGTTGAACAGCATCGCGAACTCAGTGAACACAAGTCTGAGCAAACTCCCGGGACTGTGAAGGACAGGGAAATGTGGCGTGCTGCAGTCCACAGGGTCACAAGAGTCAGACACACCTGAGCTACTGCACGACACCCATGGAGTTCCACATGTATCTTATTTATTTCACTTTAGATCATAAGCCTTATGCCTCTTATTTATTACTGAGTCAATGGCTTTGTGAAACTTCATTGTGTGTAATATCTAATGTGTTTACAATTAAACACTTGTGTTTTCCTTCTTTTCTTTTTTCACTGTTATAGATGATACTGAAATGAACATCTGTGTGTGTTTCAGATTATTCTACCATGAATAAGCTAGACTTTTAGACATGGGATTACTATGGCAATGACATAATCCTTTACAAGGCTCTTTCTGGTAGTTCCTGTCAAATTGCTTCCTAGAATCTACTACGGAATTCTCTCTAGAAGCCTGAAGCATTTAGTGAAACAACTACTGTTTGAGGAGATTAAGTTAAGATACGTGCCAGTCCTGTTCGCAAAGTAAAGTCTCAGAAAGCTCCATGTTTGAAACTCATTAACGTCAGCTTCTCAGAATTGCCTTCCCAAAGTCAGATGTCAGGAGGGTGCCCTTGGCTTTCACTGAAGACCATCAAGGCCACAACCATGTGGATAAAGCCCCTGTTGCAAACGGTCTCCAGTGTTGGTCCTAATCCCTTCAACAGGAGTGAACAAACTTTGTCTTCCTTGATTCACTGGTACACAACTGTTTTTTTCCTTTAGAAAACAAAAAGAACATAGTTCCATTTCTGCCTGGAAAGTCAGGAAACCTAAAACTTCAGTAAATATCCTACAGTAAAGAGTCAGACATGACTGAACGACTGAACTGAACTGAACCTACAACTACAGACTTTTAGGGAGCAAAAGACTCTGCCCACCATCTTGTCCCAATATGGCACTCCAATCACATCTTCTATTATTGCTGCAAGCAAACGCTCTGCCCTGGACAATTGCAGGCGCACTTTCTGATGACTCCTCCACTGTCTTCCGCATGCCCATTACACGCACAGTTCCCTTATTGCAGCACCTCATTTGAATCGCACATGTGAGTCTATATTCTTACTTGCTTTTATGTCCAATTTGGTGACTGGGTCATAGGCCCCCAGAGAGTGTCTCTCCTGTCCTTATCCAGGAGGGATTCTTAGAGGAGAGGACCATTTAGCTCAGGTTTGTGTAGTGATCTCTATGGACTCTGTTGTGTATTCCCCCGAGAAATACAGTGGAGTGAGAAGAATCCATTATTGCCCCTTATAACCTTTAAGGACTTGAAATCCTTTTGTATCATAGTAACCTCTAATAAAGGCAGAGTCACTTAAGCTTGGAAGTCATTCTCCTGCACAATAGAGACATAAACTGCTAAACGGATCTGTTTTCATTGCTGGTCCTACAGCTCAGGGTAAGTTCTCAGGGAAGAGTCTCCTGAGTGGTCAGCAAAACAAACATGTTGACTCAGTACCATTACATGTACCAAACCTCTCTCTGAGAGAAGGGGATGATTCTGAAAACTCTCTTCCAGTTCGTTTAGGGTCTAGGAATTCCTTTCTGTACCCTGCACCAGAGACGGCTTCCCATCAGCACTCCTTAAATAGGAGTATGTCTGTTTTGTAGGAACACCTCTGGAGAGTACTTGTGTTCCCCAGTAAGCCACTATTCTTTGGAATGGAAGCTCAACAAGCCAGCTCGCACCCCTTTGTAGCCCCTAATGATTCCCACTCAAGCTTCCAGAATTACTTGAGAACTCTTCAGTGGCCCTCTCCCTTTGTGAAGTCAGAATTTGACCTGTATGCTTTAGTCAGGAATAGAGTCATGAAATGTGGCTGAACAAGGTTCTTGAGGAAAGAGATCCAGGGTCAATGTTCCCATCAGCAAAGGAACCAACTCACTGAGGAAGCCACCAGGAGAGGAGGAAGTTGGAGGCAACTGAATTTTCTTCTGGAGAAGTCTTCAAGTCTCAGGAGGGCAGGGTAAGGAAAACAGACTTCTTGATCCAAGAGGACCTTCAAGTCTCTCATGTCTGAAGTGTGGAAACATCCCCAACTAGCAACTGAAAGATGAGGCAGCTTTGAAACAGGCAGTGACAGCTTCCCCAATTCCATCCAAACCCCACAGCAGAGAAAATGCAGGAGACATCATCCCACTCCTAGAGACCGGGAAGTGGCTAATGGAGCCATATATTCATCATATTGATTGGTCCATTGATTTTTTTCCCCATTTTTAAGCACCCTTTTCTTGGTCCTGTGCCAGAGACGCTTTAAAGAACTTAAACAAGACTTACACCAAATCGTGCCAATGGCCTCCAGGGAACCAGCAAAGTAACTTTATCTGTTGTCACAAGTGCAGCTGTGCAGGTGAGTCCCCTTCAGATGAACCTGCAGAATCTCAGATCCAAACAGCTACTCAACCTGTCAAATTAAGAACTCCCACTGGGCGGGGAGGTAAGGAAAACCTAAGTGGTGAGCCTGGACAGTTGAGCTAAGACACTACAAAGAAACAAAATTGCTCAGGTTGCCCTGCTAATGAAAGCTGAAGATTCTTATCTCAGCATCAGGGGTATGGATGGAACATATCCACTCTCACAGGAGCAATCCCAGAAATTCTGACACCTCCAGTTCCTTAACTCATTAGTGCCCTAGTTCTACTGTATTTGAGAACCATCTGGAACGTAGTTTAAAGAGCAGATCCCCGGATACACCCTCATCCAGTCTGGTTCAGTAGGGAGAGGGCCTGGGAACCTGCATCCTAACAAGGAGATTTTTAAGTGAAAGTGTTCTTTGGATTCAACTTCTCCAACTCTACAGACAAGTTTACTGCAAAACTTTATTTGGTGTAAAATGAATGCTGTTAAGTATTTAGAAGGTTGATAATTATCCCTTAATTGTTGGCCATTTGTCCTCATCTAGAGAGCCCCTGGCCAACCCGTGAGCAGAAATACACAAAGATTGGTGTTAACTAGAAATTTTTGACTCCAAGTGGCAGAAACTGGCTTACTGATTTCAGTCAATTCAAGCAAACCAGGCCTGATGCTGAAGCTGAAGCTCCAGTACTTTCGCCCCTGATGCGAAGAGCAGACTCACAGAAAACACCCTGATGCTGGGAGAAATTGAGGGCGGAGGAGAAAAGGGCAACAGAGGATGAGATGGTTGGATGGCATCACCTACTCGATGGACATGAACTTGGGCAAACTCCAGAAGATGGTGAGGGACAGGGAAGCCTGGCTTGCTACAGTCCATGGGGTCCCAAAGAGTCTGATAAGACTTGGTCCTGAACACCAAAAGCAAACCAGTGAGGCTACAGTGGTGTCCCCTGGAGTTTGATGCCCTGAGATGTGGAACTAGAAATTCACAACACTCTGCCTCTCTGATTTCTGCTAATCTCTCTCTGTCTCTCGAAACATTCCTTCCCTACTTTTCTGTTTACGGATGCCCCAAGTAACCTAATTAAACATGTGAGAGCTCTACACACTGAGACTAAATTCCAACTCTAACCTGGGTTTGTTGCTACCTACGGTACAGCTGATACAAATCTAGAGGTCAGGTGTCACAAGAAGGGTGGAGGGTAATCTTGAGTAGAGAGTGGTAATGAATTCAAAGTTTCAATCATACTTTTTCTGGGCTTTCCATTTATCTCAAATCCTCACACTCCCGAGAGAGATATCTCATAACTAATCATGTCTTTATAGCAGGAAACAAATGGCTCTTTCTTAGAAGGAAAATAAAATATTATTACATGGACCAGATTTAGTCTCAGCAGCAGGCCAGCTCAAGGCATAACTGTCAAAGGGAGGAGAAACCACTTAATGCCCTTTATCTTCTCTGTCCAAGTCTTTGCACTCCACGTGCGCCTACTGCTCACTCCCATCCTCTTTAATCCACAGAGTATTATGTAATCATTTGCACCCAGCGTGCATGGGTTAAGCTGATCTGTCCCCTACTCCAGGGAAAGGATGCCCACGGTAAGCTGAAGAACCCCCATGTGAGTGACGGAACATTGATTTTATTTACCCCGAAGGGGTCTCTTTCCTGGAGCACTGGGTGTATGAGTTAGTTCTTGTGCGAGGATTGTGTGCCTCTCACATTTGAGCAATAAAGCAAATCCAAACGGACAGAGTATGATCAGGAGTCCTGATCTCAAAGCAGATGTGTTCTCAGATGTATCTTTTGGCACTTCATGACCTATTTGCCTGTATCAGGAGGATTTTCTGTTTTTAAATATTTAAACAGGGTGAAAGAGTTCATTTCAGCCTCAGCGACAGGCAACCCCCTTGGTACTCGGCAGCTTGAACAGAATTTTCTTTCTGAAAAAACTTCATCCTCCGAAGGTTGAAGGTGGAGGTGTGTGTGTGAGC
>SJXQ01007222.1:176454-311191 GCA_006408695.1 Aepyceros melampus | reverse complement strand
GGGGCTGGGGGGAGTTTGATCACAACTTAGCAAACCTTGGCATTCCTTACAGACGCTGTCATCTGCTGCCGGGGGCATTTTCACTCACCCAGGTGTTCTCCACTGGCAGCTAGTTGGGGTGTGTGCACGTGCGTGTGTGTATGTGTGTGTTGGTTTTAATCAAGCCCCAAACTTCTTTGCCTGAAATTTTATAAGTTCTTTCTGGGTTTAATTTGTGCATTTGAAGGAAGAATTACTAATAAGCATCTGGTCTCTTGAGAACAGACACTCATCAAAGTAGCCCATCAGACATCTGAGTCAGCTTCAAATGAGTCTCCCTGTAAGTCCAAGAGCACAGTCTTACCCTTTTCAGGCAAGCGGCGGCTCTTCTTTAAGAAGGGGTGAGCTCCGGCCAGTGAATCCAGCAGGACAGGAAGCAGAGAGTTGTTCCCACACCTCCGCTACCTTTCGGGAATCCACGCTGGAGGTGGGGGGTAGGGCGTGGACTCACAGGAGCCACCTGGTGGCTGTGTGCGGAACAACAGGCCGAGACACAGGTTCTGGGTCACACAACAAACCTTTGGGGGGCCTCGGGGGAAGGGATGCGGGCTAACCAGACCTCCGGAGGGGCGCTCACGGGGAGGGCGTGCTAGTGACTCTGAGACCCCTGAAGGGAAGGGAGCATTGGACAGCCGAGCTTGTTTCTGCTACTCAGTCTGCCTTCCGTAACCACTCTTCAGGGAGATGGATAATAAGACAATATGACCAACTCTTTGTGACCCCGTGGACTGCAGCATGCCAGGCCCCCGTCCATCACCAAATCCTGGGGCTTTCGCAAACTCATGTCCATCGAGTCGGTGATGCCATCCAGCCATCTCATCCTCGGTCGTCCCCTTCTCCTCCTGCCCCCAATCCCTCCCAGCATCAGGGTCTTTTCCAGTGAGTCAGCTCTTCGCATGAGGTGGCCAAAGTACTGGAGCTTCAGTTTCAACATCAGTCCTTCCAACGAACACCCAGGACCGATCTCCTTCAGAATGGACTGGTGGATCTCCTTGCAGTCCAAGGGATTCTCAAGCGTCTTCTCCAACACCACAGTTCAAAGGCATCAATTCTTCTGTGCTCAGCTTTCCTTATAGTCCAACTCTCACATCCATACGTGACCACTGGAAAAGCTACAGCTTTGACTAGACAGACCTTTGTAGGCAAAGTAATGTCTCTGCTTTTTAATATGTTGCCTAAGTTGGTGATAGTAATATGTAATGATTCAGAAAGGAAGCTTGGAGACCCAGAAAGTTGAGTCAGTCCTCACCTCCCTGGTTGCCGGCCTCATCACCTGGAACAAGTCATTCAGCCCTTTGAGCCTGTGAAGAATGAGAATGTTAGTGGTACAAGCCTCATATGTTTGTTGCGAGAGTTAAATGAGATGATACACGATGCACAGAAAGCCTGGCAGGAAGCATGTGCTCCAAAGGTTGTACATGGATAACAAGCAAACACACCGCTGTCAGACTTGTCTGGGAAACTCTGTTTCTCCCTCCAGTGAGAGCCGTGCTTTTCTCGCAAGGCCAAAGGTCTGAGGACAGAGCTGCCTTTGAGAAGAGGGAAGAAGCTCTCTAGAAGTGCTGTTAAGTCCGTGCATTCTTTATGATGGTCAGCTTCAGTTAGCCAAGTAGAAGGGACTTGTAGCTTCTCTCCATTTATGAGGAAGACGCCCACTGGGTGAAAATTCCGTTTCTCTTTGTCTTCATTGAGCCAGATTTGACCAAACTAGATGTCATGAAGCCTTAGGAGATATTAGTCAGGCAAAACAGATTTATTGGCCAGTTCCAGCAGCTTCCTTCAATGTCCATTAAGATGAAAGTTGAGAGTTGGTCATGTTTACACAACCGTTCCATTTATCTCATTGAATCGTTACAACAAGCAAATGGGGCTGTGACTATGCAGAGTGATTCTGTCTTAAACCACATCTCACCCAAAACCAGAGGGGATATTTCCTGTCCCGTTTCCTGTCTGTCTGCGTTCTTGTTCTTTTTATTGAGTGTTGTAACATCAAGAGATTCTTTCTGAGTATTGATCTTCTGGGTGCATCTGAGAGTCTGGCCCATTCTGCAGAGGCTTTGCCTCTGCCCAAATGCAACCGGCAACCTGTCAAGGGGAAAACAGTTATAGACAAATACTACCCAAACCCAACACACTTCAATTTTGACTGATCTTTATGTGTGGGGGTAGTACCTCAATGAGAAAAACCTAAATAGAATAAGAGTGTGTAGAGGATTAAACCTCCTGTTATTAGTGGAAGGCACCAGTCAGTCAGCTTCTTCTCACCCCATTTTCCAGGCTAGCTCTGTGAGATAAAAGTCTTCTTAAAAAGGATTCAGAGCACAGGAAGGGGTTATAGCCTTATTAATTTGGGATGCAGTTGAAATGGCATGGAAATTAGTGTCAAGGAATTCAAAGAATGTCCAAATGTAGGGACATCAATATTTTAAGTTTAATGACAGAAGGCATGTTTTTTACTCTCTTCCGTCGTATCGTGCAGGAGTAGGTAACAAGAATAAGGAGAAGGCCAATGGTTTTCCATCCCTACCAAGGGGTCTGATGTACTCTGTTGATTGTATTTTATTTTGAGAGGTACTACATGAACAGGAATTACGTGTAATATCACAGGAGCTTATCACTCTGCAATGCTTCACTGTTTGAAAATTCCTTTAAGTGGATTGTTCGGTTTGATCTTCACAACAATGAAATGAATTCCACAGATTATTATTAGAATTCAAATTTGACAAATGAGGTTCCAAGAGATTAAGTGACTTGTTCAGGTACCTTCTGCTAGTAAATATTCACACTGAAGATAAAAAGATGATGTTGCTGGGAGCTTAAATGGGATACCAAGGAAACTTTAGAACTTCCTCCCCTGCAAATCTTTTAGAAGCCAAGTGTTTTCTTTTCTGAATGAGGCATTTTGACAGGCGGCTCTGATGGAAGGTTAGGAAGAGAAGACCAGAAGACCTCTCCTAAGTATCCCGCTAGCCCTATTATCGCGACCACTTCTTGCTCTCTAAATGGAAGGGCGGTGATGATGGTAGTAAGCTTTAGGCTTCCGTACTTCCTTTCATCTGAGCTCTTCAGCCAGACAGGAAGGAACCACCCCCTGCACACCGTATGGCTCTTTTCAAGCTGGTCCAGGTCCGTTAACTCGCTAGACTTTAACTGGGAGGGAAGGACAAACGTCTGAAGGAAACCTCAGGAATCTGCACCCCAAACGTGTGGTCAGGGCAGCTTTTTATAGAGCCGGATGTCACCGTTTTAGAAAACTTTCTGAACAAATCAAGTTGCTGCTCTCCTGCATAAAAATGAAGTTAAGAAGGCGTCAAAGCCTCTAGTCAGCAACATCTGCAAGTTCAGTGGGAGAGTCTGAAGGCAGAGCACGACAGAGATGTGAACACTTCCAGCTCTGTGCCCGCCTCCTCCCAGCCTTCCACCTGCAATAGACTGCATTCATATCTCCCAGAGGAAACATGCTCTTACTGATAATATGGTCACTGAGACACTGGGAGTGGTTAGATACCGAGCTGTGGCAGTGGGTTAATAAAAGGCCTAATGAAGAACCAAAAACCCTGCCAGTTGCTGTGAAAAAAAATATTGCCCTTGGGAAATTATAAATCAGACACCATACTGTGAAGTTAAAATATACATACATACGCGCGCGCGCACACACACACACACACACACACACACACACACACTGCACTGGTTTGCTGATAATGCAGGAGTGGGCAGACTGGTGACGAAACAAACATGTCACTGGGTGCCCTTGAAGTTCCAGTCCACCTCATATGGTGCAGTTAAACGCCCCCGCAGTGCAAAGCCAAAACCACACGTACTCAGCCTCCTCAGACCACGCTGCACCACGTGGCGGAATCGGCACGCCTGGTCCACAGATCACTCCCATCCCCAGCGCCTCACGCGCCTTCTTTCCTTTTATGTTTTTCTCGCCTTTTCACTTGCTGGTTTGTCTAATTTCACACTGTTCATATCAATAGACTCTCACACGCTGCCTCTGGACAGAGACCTGTGTTAAGGGTTTGCTTCACTAAGCCCCCCTGAGCGGTCTGGAAAGAACCCAGTGCCAAGGAGTTTCATGGGCAGCCTTACCCCGGGGTGAGACCAACAGCAACACACGCAGGGGGAGGCCCTGACTGGTGGCTCACCTTCCCTTCCAGCTAAATTGTCAGTGATCTGGAACAGGGCTTCCCTGATGGCTCAGCTGGTGAAGAATCCGCCTGCAGTGCAGGAGGCCTGGGTTCACTCCCCCGGGCTGGGAAGATCCCCTGGAGAGGGGAACGGCCACCCTTGCCAGTATTCTGGCCTGGAGAGTTCCATGAATTCTGTGGGGTTGCAAAGAGCCGGACACGACTGAGTGATTTTCACTAAGGACTGGAAAAGGAGCCGCCTTTCTAAGACTGGGCCCCTCCCACACTGGCCTCGCGAGCCCGCGGGCTACCTGACCATCCCTCCAGCAGCTGCGATCCTGTCGGGGCCAGTTCCTTTCCCGGGCCTCTTGGGCCCTGACCACCTTCTCACCTGCTGCCCTCCAACAAGCCAGTCCCTCCCCGTGGCGACTTCTGCTGGCTCCACGCAGTGGATTGCAGGCCGACTGTTGACTCCTCACCAGGCAGGTCCCAGGGACCCCAGGAAGGGGCTGAGCGGAGCCATGGCCGGTGCCCGCCCCTCCCCAGCTGGACCAGCTCTACTTGCCCACACTGGTATCTCTCCCCACGAGGAGATGCAGAGACACTGACACGTTCTGGGGACTCCTTTCTGTTTTTTCAGGTGGGAGGAGGGACTAGGATGTCTGATTGTCCTTTCATTCTTTCAACAATTCCTAAAGGCACTTCCGGAATCACGAGGAAGTTCTCTCAGAGAAACCCCCAGTGCCCAGGAGGAAACTGAAATGCAAACCCCCAGTAGATACCACAGGGTAAGAACTCGAATGTGAGGACCATCTGGACCTTCATCTCCAAGTCCTGTTTCCTGAAGTTCGCATTTTTCTGGAGATTGCTAAAACATCCGCATAGTAGCAACACTGCCCTGGTGTCAGAGTCCATTGGGCCCCACAGATGGATTCGATTTTTTTTAACTGAGATGAGAAGAGAATATATATAAATCAAACTTTCCCATGGATTCAAGGATGGGGGAAAAACAGGACAATAGTGGAAAAAATACACAATTTGGTAATCTGATTCATATTTGACAGCTTTATAAAGATGTCTGATGGAGCACTGGGTCCCATATGCCAGGGGAGACCTCTGGCAGGTTTTCACTGGCCTACAGTGTGGCAAAATGCAGAATAACACACTGCAATGAAGCTTTCATAAGCTGCATTAAATAAAAAGCATACAGGATATCTAAGATTACAGGCCATACAATATGGATGGTAAGTTATACTTACTTTTTTGTTCTGAGATTGTGTCCTGCCTCACCTTACTTCATGAATAGGCCTCTCTTTTAATAGCAGGTTACATATTGCTTTCTCGGGTTCCTAATTTGGTAAAATAAAAAGCCATCTTTCTGTGTTGCCCTCTCACTTTTGAAATTTTCCTGGTCTCAGAAATGCAGAAGTTCTGGAACTCGCCAAAGCAAAGGGGTGTCTCCTTGCCTTGTTCCCCATCTGCCTCAACATGACAGACTTTTCCCTGTGACTGCATAACCAGTCACTCCAAACATAACCAGCGTTCTTAAAGTACAAGCCCAAGGCAACAAAGTTCCCCCGCCTAAAGGTATGAGTTGCCTTTCAAGTCCAACCTCAAAATATCAACTGACAAGTTTCCTTCTGAGGCCCTTCCTCTGTCTGTCCAGGTTGGAGAGAGAACTGTTCCTAAAGGGTGTTGCTGAGATGACATCTACCACATGAGACAAAAGTGAGACAGAGGGGCTCCCATGTTTGCACTGCCCCCATCCAGAGCTACGCCAAGGCCAGTTTCCCTTCCACATATACGTACCAGTGGCACTATACATATTTGGCCATGCGTATTATCAGAGGGAGCTTCATCGTGTTAGCAAATGTGCAGCCACCAGACTGTCAAATAAAGTCCTTGACAGAATTTAGTTATCTAGTCATTTTAGTTCATAAGTTCCAACTTCCAATATGTACACTCAATCTGTTCTGTTCAGTCGCTCAGTCGTGTCCTACTCTTTGCGACCCCATGAATCGCAGCACGCCAGGCCTCCCTGTCCATCACCAACTCCCAGAGTTCACTCAGACTCACGTCCATCGAGTCTGTGATGCCATCCAGCCATCTCATCCTCGGTCGTCCCCTTCTCCTCCTGCCCCCAATCCCTCCCAGCATCAGGGTCTTTTCCAATGAGTCAATGAGTCAACTCTTCGCATGAGGTGGCCAAAGTACTGGAGCTTCAGTTTTAGCATCATTCCTTCCAAAGAAATCCCAGGGTTGATCTCCTTCAGAATGGACTGGTTGGATCTCCTTGCAGTCCAAGGGACTCTCAAGAGTCTTCTCCAACACCACAGGTCAAAAGCATCAATTCTTTGGCGCTCAGACTTCTTCACAGTCCAACTCTCACATCCATATATGACTACTGGAAAACCATAGCCTTGACTAGACGGAACTTAGTCGGCAAAGTAATGTCTCTGCTTTTGAATAGACTATCTAGGTTGGTCATAACTTTTCTTCCAAGGAGTAAGCGTCTTTTAATTTCATGGCTGCAGTCACCATCTGCAGTGATTTTGGAACCCAAAAAAATAAAGTCTGACACTGTTTCTACTGTTTCCCCATCTATTTCCCATGAAGTGATGGGACCAGATGCCATGATCTTCGTTTTCTGAATGTTGAGCTTTAAGCCAACTCAATACCAACTGTATAATCCAACAAAGTTGGGTTAACTAATATTTAATTCAGTAGGTTCTGTTCAAATAGCTCTTGGTCATTTGTAACAATAAGAGCTATGAACAAGCATGCTATTCAACTTTAATTTCTAAGTAACAAAGAAATGACTGGCATCCAAAGGAGACCCTGATGGGCAACCAGGGGACCACAGATGATTCCTTTAAGAATCAGAACTCTAGGAACCCTAAGCTGCAAATGAACAAGCCAAGCCTCTGGACCAAAATGTTGGCTTGATAGATTCTGTCCAGGTTTATTTTCTGGGCTTTGTGATCCTGAGTTTTTACTTCAGCTATTTTTAACATGTTTCAGCTGTGCTGAGAGATCTTGAGCGTCTTCCACTTACAGCTGAATTCGGAATATTGGGAGATATGATAGGAGAAGCCTTGAGTCCACATCTGGATGTGGAGTTAGGAAGGGGATGGAGCAGGGGCTGTGCTGTGATGTGGCCCCAAAGGACACGCATCTCAGGGACAGCAGAGAAACGAGAGAGAAGCTGAAGGATCGCCCATCAGAAAGTTCTTCCTCTTGGCCAATTTTAGAGAACCAGGGCGCTGTTTTACCAAAGATACTATGAAATGCTGTTAGGTAATCATTAAAGATAAGGACAGAAAATCAGTCTTTGAAATTGGTCTGTGAAGCTTCTTGGTGGTTTTAGCCAAAGCAATTGGAGTGGAGCAGCAGAGGTGGGAGCCATTCTAGTGTTTGTTAAAGGCTGAATTCCCATCATCTCATGGCAAATAGATGGGGAAACAGTGGAAACAGTGACAGACTTATTTCTGAGGGCTCAAAAATCAGATGGTGACTGCAGACATGAAATTAAAAGACGCTTGCTCCTTGGAAGAAAAGTTATGCCCAACCTAGACAGTGTACTAAAAAGCAGAGACATTACTGTGTCAACAAAGGTCCGTCTAGTCAAAGCTATAGTTTTTCCTGTGGTCATGTATGGATGTGAGAGTTGGACTATAAAGAAAGCTGAGCACAAAAGAATTGATGTTTTTGAACTGTGGTGTTGGAGAAGACTCTTGAGAGTCCCTTGGACTGCAAGGTGATCCAACCAGTCCATCCTAAAGGAAATCAGTCCTGAATATTTACTGGAAGGACTGATGTTGAAGCTAAAACTTCAGTGTTTTGGCCACCTGATGTGAAGAGCTGACTCATTGGAAAAGACCCTGATGCTGGGAAAGATTGAAGGTGGGAGGAGAAGGGGATGACAGAGGATGAGATGGTTGGATGGCATCACCGACTCAATGGACATGAGTTTGAGTAAACTCCAGAGGTTGGTGATGGACAGGAGGCCTGATGTGCTGCAGTCCATGGGTTACAAAGAATCAGACACTACTGAGCTACTGAACTGAACTGACCTGAATTCAATGAAAATGAAGAAGTAACCTTTGCAGACCAATCTCAGGAAGTTGAGCTATGAAAATGTGTATGGACACGGGGCAGTAGATGAAGAAGTGACAGGGTAGAGGAAATGTGGGCATCAGAGACAAGATGGCAAGTTGGTATTCTGTGGAAAATCACTCAGGAAGATAAAGACTGATTATATAAGACAGACAGAGAAGGGCCAGGCAGGCAAAAAATTTAACAAAGAGAGAGATGAGCTCAGAAGGATATACAGAGGTACCAACCTTTGAAAGGTGGAGTATGCACCTCATTTTAACGGTAAGAAAGGAGAGATGGACTTGAACAAGTCATTTTGATCATGGGGGGAAAATGACAAGAGTTTCGTATCTTGTGTTTCTACTTACATAACAACACTAGGTTATTAGCTGAAAAGAGAGGGAAATAATTAAGAGTAGGATAAATCTTTAAACGGTGGCTCAGACGGTAAAGCGTCTGTCTACAATGTGGGAGACCTGGGTTTGATCCCTGGGTTGGGAAGTTCCCTGGAGAAGGAAATGGCAACCCACTCCAGTACTCTTGCCTAGAAAATCCCATGGACGGAGGAGCCTGGTGTCCATGGGGTCGCAAAGAGTTGGACATGACTGAGCGACTTCACTTTCTATTATTTTTTTTATTGTTGAACAATGAGTATTAAGAAATCCTTGAGGTCTGATTCTTGATTTTTTTTTTCCCCTCAGCTATGTCATACTCCTTCATGTGCAGATATGGAAAAGGCAGGAAAAGTTGAACCAGGGCAGGTAAAGTTTACAAACTTCATGTGACAGAGGCAGAGAAGACAAGCGTGTTGGGATATTTGCAGGGGAGAACTTTTCATCACAAATCTAGCCAAGAAGTGAAGGGAAGTGGTAGCAGACATAAGTCAGTTCAGTCACTCAGTCGTGTCCGACTCTTTGCAACCCCATGAACCCAGCACGCCAGGCCTTCCTGTCCATCACCAACTCCCAGAATTCACCCAAACTCACATCCATTGAGTCAGTGATGCCATCCAACCATCTCATCCTCTGTCGTCCCCTTCTCCTCCCACCTTCAATCTTTCCCAACATCAGGGTCTTTTCCAATGAGTCAGCTCTTCACATCAGGTGGCCAAAGTATTAGAGTTTCAGCTTCAACATTAGTCCTTCCAGTAAATATTCAGGACTGATTTCCTTTAGGATGGACTAGTTGGATCACCTTGCAGTCCAAGGGACTCTCAAGAGTCTTCTCCAACACCACAGTTCAAAAACATCAATTCTTTTGTGCTCAGCTTTCTTTATAGTCCAACTCTCACATCCATACATGACCACTGGAAAAACCGTAGCTTTGACTAGATGGACCTTTGTTGGCAAAGTAATGTCTCTGCTTTTTAATATGCTATCTAGGTTGGTCATAGCTTTTCTTCCAAGGAGCAAGTGTCTTTTAATTTCAAGGCTGCAGTCACCATCTGCAGTGATTTTGGAGCCCCCCAGAATAAAGTCTCTCACTGTTTCCACTGTTTCCCCATCTATTTACCATGAAGTGATGGGACCAGATGCCATGATCTTAGTTTTCTGAATGTTGAGGTTTGCTGCTGCTGCTGCTGCTAAGTCACTTCAGTTGTGTCTGACTCTGTGCGACCCCACAGACGGCAGCCCACCAGGCTCCCCTGTCCCTGGGATTCTCCAGGCAAGAACACTGGAGTGGGTTGCCATTTCCTCCTCCAATGCATGAAAGTGAAAAGTGAAAGTGAAGTTGCTCAGTCGTGCCCAACTCTTAGCAACCCCATGGACTGCAGCCTTCCAATTTGCTGCTGCTGCTGCTGCTAAGTCACTTCAGTTGTGTCTGACTCTGTGCGACCCCACAGACGGCAGCCCACCAGGCTCCCCTGTCCCTGGGATTCTCCAGGCAAGAACACTGGAGTGGGTTGCCATTTCCTCCTCCAATGCATGAAAGTGAAAAGTGAAAGTGAAGTTGCTCAGTCGTGCCCAACTCTTAGCAACCCCATGGACTGCAGCCTTCCAGGCTCCACAGTCCATGGGATTTTCCAGGCAAGTTTTCTGAATGTTGAGCTTTAAGTCAACTTTTTCACTCTCCTCTTTCACTTTTATCAAGAGGCTCTTTAGTTCTTCTTCACTTTCTGCCATAAGGATGGTATCATCTGCATATATGAGGTTATTGATACTTATCCTGGCAATCTTGATTCCAGCTTGGGCTTCATCCAGCCTGGCATTTCTCATGATGTACTCTGCATATAAGTTAAATAAGCAGGGTGACAATATACAGCCTTGACATACTCCTTTTCCTATTTGGAACCAGTCTGTTGTTCCATGTCCAGTTCTAATTGTTGCTTCTTGACCAGCATGCAGATTTCTCAGGAGGCAGGTCAAGTGGTCTGGTATTCCCATTTCTTGAAGAATTTTCCACAGTTTTTTGTGATTCACACAGTCAAATATTCCAATACTTAGGCCACCTGATGCAAAGAACTGATTCATTTGAAAAGATCCTAATGCTGGGAAATTCCCATTCCTGTGGCCACTGCTGAGTTTTCCAAGTTTGCTGGCATGTTGAGTGCAGCACTTTCACAGCATCATCTTTTAGGATTTGAAACAGCTCAACTGGAATTCCATCACCTCCACTAGGTTTGTTCGTAGTGGTGCTTCCTAAGGCCCACTTGACTTTGCATTCCAGGATGTCTGGCTCTAGGTGAGTAATCACATCATCATGGTTATCTAGGTCATGAAGATCTTTTTTGTACAGTGCTTCTGTGTATTCTTGCCACCCACCTCTTCTTAATATCTTTTGCTTCTCTTAGGTCCATACCATTTTGTCCTTTATTGTGCCCATCTTTGTATGAAATGTTCTCTTGGTATCTCTAATTTTCTTGAATAAATCTCTAGTCTTTCCCATTCTGTTGTTTTCCTCTATTTCTCTGCACTGATCACTGAGAAAGGCTTTCTTATCTCTCCTTGCTACACTTTTGAACTCTTAATTCAAATGGGTATATCTTTTCTCTTCTCCTTTGCCTTTAGCTTCTCTTCTTTTCTCAGCTATTTGTAAGGCTTCCTCAGGCAACCATTTTCCTTTATGCATTTCTTTTTCTTGGAGATATCTCAATCACTAAGCAGCCTGGTGCAGTGGAGGACAATTCCATCTCTTTCTGGTCCTGAGAAGAGGGAAGAAAGTTCTCCAAGACGGAGGACTGCTGAGGAGTCAAGTCTTCAGAGGACAGGCCGATGTCAGTCCAAGTGGTGAAAAGAACATTTACCAGCGAATTTGTGTCTCTTGGGTGGTTTCCATCCCAGGGAGAGTGTCAGGATTTGAAAGTGAGAGGACAATAGAGGGTAGAGACACCTGTCCAGTGATGCAAGTTCAAAGAAGAGGGAAGGAGAAGGGGACAAGAGGAATTGTGAAGCATGATGGACTCTCCCCAGGTTCTGCTTTTCCTCTGAGCATAGCCACAATTACGAGCACTATTGAGTAGGTGTCATGGAGGAGGTATGCCATTTACATGCATTATCTCATTGGAACTTCATAGCAAATTATGAGCAGGTTGTCCCTTTGCTCGTTTTACAAAAGACTCATCTTTTGTAAGACTTGGATCTTCAAGACTTGGATAGGCCATGTAACTTGTCCCCAAACACACAGCTTTTAAAAGACAGAGCCTAACCACTCTTCTACATTGTCTAACATTTAGTGGCAGATGAATTCCTGAAGAAGCTGATCATCATTTGAATTTTTCTTACGCAAGCCGCAGTTGTAATGCACTATTTCTGCACATACTCTACATTATCTCATTGGAACTTCATAGCAAATTATGAGCAGGTTGTCCCTTTGCTCGTTTTACAAAAGACTCATCTTTTGTAAGACTTGGATCTTCAAGACTTGGATAGGCCATGTAACTTGTCCCCAAACACACAGCTTTTAAAAGACAGAGCCTAACCACTCTTCTACATTGTCTAACATTTAGTGGCAGATGAATTCCTGAAGAAGCTGATCATCATTTGAATTTTTCTTACGCAAGCCGCAGTTGTAATGCACTATTTCTGCACATACTCTTTATGAATCCTTTGTCAATGCAAAAATAACTTCCCCAAATGGATGTCTCCTCAGTAATTGGCTTGACCAATCCCAGTTTTCTTGAAGTAAGATAATTTTTATTAAATGGTGTAGTTACATAGTATTCTAGATCAGAAATGATCAAAGCATTTTACAGACAATAAATGGTCTCTCTAATTAAAAAAAAAAAATGACCCAATAAGGTCAGTGGCAAAAGCAAGAATTATACCAAGGCATTATGATTCTACTCACTATAAAGCATTGCAATTCTTTACTCATTAGCAGAGCTTTATTTTCCATGGGATGTATTTCAAATGAGGACATTCTATAAGTAGAAAACAATACATACGGGTTCATTAGTCTTGCTCTTTTAAAGATAAATGCTGTATGTGGGATAAATGCTGTGAGCAAGAAATTATAAGCAGGTTCCCATATGCTACATATCTATTTCCACAGCTCCTATCATCATGGTTTCTGGGCACTTTGACAGATAGATGAGGCTAATTCAGGCAACGCAGTACATCAGAAGAGTAGGTGAAAATCCTCTTTCTCCTTAGCTCCCTGCTTCAGAAAACAATAATTCATCAGAAAGTGAAAGAAGAGGAGATCTTCTGAAATGGAAACCTAAGAGAAAAGCCACACAGAACGCACAAGTCTCAATCTTTTGGTTTCAAGTAATAATGTTGACTGCATTACCCTTTGATCAAGATGTTTGGGAATCTATATCAAGTAAATAATTATAAATGGGGAAAATGTTATATGTTAATTGCCATAACCTTAGATAAGGAAAAATTCAAAAGTAAAGAAGAAACTGAAGTGTTCAAAAGAAGACATCTTCAAGTAATTCATTATGTCTATTTATTTCTCTGAATATTATGTAACTTTTGAAATCACATTTATAAAAACTGTAAAATTATTTGGGAAAATTCTTATATGACAAAAGCAGTAATCTGTCCAATGTAATATGTCAAGTGTTAAAGAAAATGATTACAAGGATGAAAAAGAAGGAGTTTCCCAGGTGGCTCAATGGTAAAAAAAAATAAAATCTTTCTGCCAATGCAGGAGGTGCAGGTTCAATCCCTGGGTCTGAAAGATCCCCTGGAGAAGGAAATGGCAACTCACTTCAGTATTCTAGAGGGCTTCCCTGATGGCTCAGAGGTAGAGAATCTGCCTGCAATGCGGGAGATCTGGGTTTGATCCCTGGGTCTGAAAGATCCCCTGAAGAAGGAAATGGCAACACACTTTGGTATTCTTGCCCAGAAAAATCCATGGACAGAAGAGACCGTGGGCTACAGTCCATGGGATCACAAAAGTGCTGGACATAACTTAGCAACTAAACAATGAAAAAGAAAACCACAAAGCATAGAAGAAAGGTTGGCTTTAAGCATTGAGACAAGAAGCCATTTCTTTTGGTTCTTTTAACTTTTCTGCATTTTTCAAATTTCTATTAAATAAAATGTCTTATTTTAAAATATAAATGATAATGTCATGATCTGGGGGTTTAACAGGTGGAATTTCTACCAATGATTATCACATCTTAAAAATAGTCGATGTGTGTTTCCACTACGTATATTATTACTATTGGCTAACTCTATGGTATGTTTTTTTTAACATCTTTGAGCAAATGCTTTTGATTTTACATACCTTAAAGCACAGTAAAGTATGGACAGTTGACAAGCACATACACCCATATAACCACACTGCAGTCAAGTTATACAACATGTCCATCCCCACTCCAAGAAGTTCCCTCATGCATATTCTCAGAAAAATCCTTTCTTACTGCCTGAGGCAGCCGCTGATCGGTTTTCTATCACTATGAATGGATTCCAGAATTTCACATGAACGTTTGCGTGCTTTTGTTTCTGTCTCTTTTGCTTCTGCATAATGTTTCAAGGTTAATCCATCCTGCTGCGTGTACCAGTAGTAATTCCTTTTTCTTGCTGTGTATACATAAACCACATGTATGTGTATGTCACACCTTTCTATCCATTCACCCTTTGGTGCTCATTTGAGTTGTTTCAATTTAGGGAGACTATAGACATTTGTGTTCAGGTCTTTCTATGAACATGCTTTCATTTCTCTTGGGTAAATTCCTACCAGGAATTTCTGGGCTGTATGGTAAGGGTATGTGTAATTTCATAAAAGTTAAACCAATCTTCCATGTGGTTTTACTCATAAATCTTCTAGAAGACAATTGTTTCCACCTTAAAATATGAAAAAAATATGAGACAGGACACAGAAAGCGCAAAACATAAAACAGAGTTTCTTATATGTAAGATTCATCAAAACTAAGATTTTCTGCTCTTCTAAAGGCAGCGCTAAGGATATGAAAAGGCAGGCAACAGACTGGGAGAAAATATTTACAATACATATATGTGGAAAGGGACTTGCATCAGAGCATATAAATAACTCTTACAACTTGATGATAAGAACTCAAACACCCAATGAAAACATGGGCAAGAGATTTGAACAGACATTTCTATAAAGAAGATAAACAGATGGCAAAAAAAAAGCACATGAATAAATGTTCAATATCATTAGTCATCAGGGAAATGCAAATTAAACCCTGATAAGATGCCATTCTACTTCTATAAGAACGTCTAAAATTGCAAAGACTGACAACACCAAGTGTTGGTCAGGGTGTGGAGCACCCGGAACTCTCGCGCACTGTGCTTCCTGCTGGTGCGATTCATCTCACGCCGGCACCTTAAATAAGTGGCAGATCCATCCCTTGAGTCAGGCCTGAGATTTAATCAATGTTCATATTTGTTCTCTATCTCATTATGCCCTCAGACTTTGCTAATTTCCATGGTGGGCTTATTGTACATGTGTCACTAAATATCAAATGCTCTTTACATCAGAAAATAAATAATTAATATTGGCCTAATAATTTATTTTAGGATATCATTTCTGAAACACCACCTTTTACATTTAACATCTTATTCAAACTTTGCTCTACTTGAATACTCAGGCATTATTTCAGAGATCCCACTGCCTCTCCTTCTTAACATATAAATCTTGTAATATCTTTGGTCAAAGTGAAAATGAGTGAGTGAAAGTCAGTCAGTCGTGTCCTACTCTTTGCAACCCCATGGGCTACACAATCCATGGCATTTTCTAGGCAAGAATACTGGAGTGGGTAGCCTTTCCCTTCTCCAGGGGATCTTCCCAACCCAGGGAAGAACCCTGGTCTTCCAAACCCAGGTCTCCCACATTGCAGGTGGATTCTTTACCAGCTGAGCCACAGGGGAAGCTCCTTTTGTCAAAAGGAATAAAAATTCAGGCCAGAAACAATTCTTTAGTTATCTCTAAGTTTGTGTGTCAGTTTCAAAAGTCAAATTCCACTTTAACTCAAGTCAAGCTTTATGGGGACAAGGAAGGTTGGTGTGTTGCAGTCCATGGGGTTGCAAAGAATCAGTACTAAGTGGCTGAAGAACAGCAAGCTTTACGGAGTCAATCAGAGCATTAACTGTGCTTAAGTATGGAGTTTGAACCATCAGACTGAGAAAGTTCAGTGACAGTTTCATTCACTGTAGACTTTTGATTCCTGTCATCGTCTCGGAATCTCTAATACAACAGCTCCATCATCTTCTGAAGTGGACACAAGTCCCTCATGAATCTGACTGATCAACCTTCTCTGCAAGTCTTAGTTGGTCTTCTTTGTGTTATTCTGATTTTCCAAACCCCCAATCAGATATCTTAGAGGCAGCTGGAAGGCAAACAATTTGAGATACGTTGTTTCTTTGCCAAAATAATGGAATTTCCACATATTTTGATGATGTGTGGAAATAATGGAACAGATATCTTAAATTCCATTTTTCCAAGACCCTAGATCCTACATTTACTCAAGCTATAGCCACATCAAACATTCTCATCACACCAGGGCAGAAATATGTTCTCATGATACTCTACTGAGACTTCCAAGTTTAGATATCACATGTATCTGATGGTTTTATAAGTTTTCTGTGGATTCTGTGGTCCACGACTTGCCCTTTTTCAGTACCACTGCTGATACGTTTTACTTCATTATTCATTTCTTCCTAAGTTTCTTGAAAATATTGACATATACAGATTAAATCAGCTGGCAAGATTGCTCATGGTACAGCCTGTACCTTCTTGGAGAAACATATTTAATGAAATAAGAAAAAGTAATAGCGTTCTGCAGAAAAAAAAAGAAAATGCGAGATCAAAACTCCAGCTAAACTCTTTAAGCCATTATAAGTGACCTCTAAACCACAAACAATGCTGAAGTTCTTGGGAAAACTTTGCTTCCCTGGCACTCACAATGCATATTAACTTGGAAGCAGCCCTCTGCCAAAAATGTAAACCAGTCACTGTTTATTAACGTGAAAAGAAAATTAGCACATGAGCAAAAGGAGAAACACATCTTTGGTGTCGACCTTTCTGTGAACTTCTCTGTGATGATTGCAGTTGCATTTGCCAGTTTTTGCAGAGGTGTGATGGACAAAGAGAAATGTACACTGGGAGGGAGTCGTGCAGCTGTTTGTGGTTGCAGGCTGCAACTATGTCAGGTACAACTGTGCTCACTGTTCATGGGAAGTCACTCAGTCGTGTCCGACTCTTTGTGACCCCATGGACGGTAGCCGACCAGCTCCTCCATCCATGGGATTTCCAGGCAAGAGTACTGGAGTGGGTTGCCATTTCCTTCTCACTGTTCATGAGTCCTGATTTATAGAGCCTCTTAAAGTCATTGCAAAAAGAGGAAGATTTGCAAAGGTCCCCAGTTCTGGCTGCACATAAACTCACTAGAGTGTTTGCAAAAACAAGCAGACATCCCTCCAATGGCTGGCTCCTTTGCCCAGCTCACTGAGTAAGAACCTCTGAGCATGAGCACTGAAGCAGGACCCCCTAATAACCCTTGGTGGTGCACAGTTAGACCAGAAAAACTCTACATCAAAATGAACTTTAGCAACTGTGCAACCCAGTCTCCTAAGATGCCAGGAGTGGTAGTGACAGGACTGAGGGCCCAGGAGCTGTTTCCATTTTCTCAAAAGGTCCAGGAGAAAACATGCATGCAACTTCCAACACCCAAGGTAAGGAAGAGCTGCTTGTTCTTTGTTTGTGGGTGTTTTGCCTATAATGATATTGGCTCAATATTGCATCATGAAAGACAGGTTAATTTATTTGAGGAATAGAAATTGGGCTCCTTTTGGGAAAAACTAAAAAGAGAATCTCTTGTAGATAGCTGTAGCTTTTGCATATACAGCATTCATTCTCCTTTTGAAAACAGTGCTCTAATTTTGAGGGGAAAAGTTCCTCCCCTAGAGTCAGTCTGAGTCTAGTTGAGCCCATCACCTGGTCTTAGGATGAGCATATGACGCAGACCTGGATAATTCCAATATCACATTCAGGTCCTTGACAATGACCCTGGTCAGACTGTTACGACAATCAAGTGTCAGCCCTGAGCCTTTCCTAGAAGGATAAGAAGGAGCTACCAAGACCTCTGTGAGTGAAAAATCTGTGTTAATATGAAGGTAATGCCGAAGAAAGCAGAGAACAGCAAGGGAGACAGAACTGGTCTGGTTGACATAATTGGGTCCCTGAGATACAGATCCAATCAACAAGATCTTGAGTTTGTCAGTTACATGAGTAAATAAATTTAGTTTTATTAATTCATTCATTCATTTTGTAAAAGCCAATATAAACAAAGTTTCAGTTACCAGCAGCCAAACAAGTGTGATGGATGCAAGATCCTTGTCAATGAAATGATCAGAACCGTTAAGAAATCTGGAGATGCTTTACCATTTCAATCACGGTTTTTGTTCATTCATTTTATGAGGCAAACTGAAAATTTCACTTCCTAGAATCAGGACCTCAGGGAAATTTCTAGTCAATCACTTAGTCCATTAACAAGTATTCAGTGAGCTCCCTAGCTGGACATGTCACTCTCCTAGGCATGATGGGAAAGTTGAAGATCTTGTCTCTGCCTTCAGGAAACTTACAGTCTACTCAGTGAGACAAAGCAAATACATTAGAAATAACTCGGGGAATAAAATCAAGTAAACGTCAGTGGAGAGAATGAATTAACATGCCTAAGTGCTCTTTGTGAACCAAATGTCACAGCACATGTAAAGACTGCAATTGCTGACTTCAAGGGGCTTAATATCAGAACACGAAACGCAAACTCCAAAGATGATTTGAGTGCAGGACAAAGCAACACGCCGTGATTCAACAACAGAAACAACACCTCAGAACTAAAGACACAAGCAACCTGGAAATCACTTGACTCATTTACTCTAAAAGCTGAGAGGCTTCTCCTGTGACTCCCAAGCGTCACCGACTTCAATCTCAGAAGCTAATCTCATTTAAACGCGGAACCTGCAGCGTCCAAGGTCTTCCCCACAGTGACTATGGCTTCTCTGTGGGAACACTCCACCCCCTGAAGACAGCCCCCCTGCTCCCAGCTCCCGGACATTCTCCAGGCCCTCACTGTCCTCTAGTTCCTCGTCATTCTCAAGCCTCTCTCTTTTTCCAGCCCCCTCCCAGTCTCCAACTCTGCAAGCTGTCTCCAGCTCAGCAGCCAGAGCTTTTCAAGTATGCGATAACCAAGGTCTCACCCTAAAGACAGAAGGAAATGATGGAAAGATGGACTCAGGTGAGGAGACATTGGATCCCCGTTAACATGAACCTCTATTTGTTTGTTTCCTCTGATTTTCTTCTTCCCTTCAACATTCAAATCCAAACTCCTCTGGAAAGAAACTTCTATTGAGTAAAGAATTGCCTTTGCACTTTATTTATTTATTTTTGTATAAATTTATTTATTTTAATTGGAAGTTAATTACTTTACAATATTGTATTGGTTTTGCCATACATCAGCATGAATCCACCATGGGTGTACATGTGTTCCCCATCCTGAACCCCTCTCCCACCTCCACCTTTATACTTTAAAAGGGTGCTGCTGCTGCTGCTGCTGCTAAGTCGCTTCAGTCGTGTCTGACTCTGTGTGATCCCATAGACAGCAGCCCACCAGGCTCCCCCATCCCTGGGAGTCTCCAGGCAAGAACACTGGTAGCTCTGGGGAATAAATAACTCGGGGAATAAAATCAAGTAAGCGTCAGTGGAGAGAATGAATTAACATACCTAAGTGCCCTTTGTGAATCAAATGTCACAGCACACGTTGTAAACGCTGCAATTGCTGACTTCAAGGGGCTTATTATCAGAACACTGGACGTTCTCAGCATGTGTGTCCCTGGCCCTCGTGTATGTGGACATGTGCCTGTGTGTGTGTGTGTTAGGGCTGATATTTCAGAGCTCTGGAAGAGAGGGTGAGAGAAATACTCACCAAGCAAGGACTCTTACGTCCTTCATGTACTCCTGCATCATTTCCTCAGGGGTGCGGGTGACAGGTTAGATTAGTATTGCATCTACTCACATATCAAGAACACAAAGAATGCCTCAGTAACAGAATTGGAGAAAACCCCGAGAATTAAAGCTTCTCTCATATCTGTTCTGCTACTTGACTGCCTTAATTTTCCCTTTGAATTCTCACTAAACTTTCTGTTAAGTCATGGAGAGCATGAAGCAGTGAAAGGGGAAATTACACGACTTGACAACTCAGAACTCTGATTTCTAAATGAAAGGTTGACATTTCACTGAATGATGGAATAATAAGGTTAAAACATTAGCCAGCCTGACCGCACCCACACACCTCGAGTGCCCCTCACTGCGGTCTCTGGCTGGCCGGCTGTTCGGCCAGCTGTGCTCCTCTCATCTAATTGTTTTAGAAAGGGGATATAGCAGCAGAAAATGACAACAAACCAAGGAGTGGCTTCTCAGCTTTTGAGTCCAAAAACCTCAACAATGGAGGAGAGGAACAGTAAGGAGCTACAGTCTAAAGGCTGAGGATAAAACACCATGACATGCACACAGCTTTCCCTAAGTCTTGAAGGCTTCCCTCGGGCCTCAGGCAGCAAAGAGTCTGCCTGCAACGCAGGAGACTCAGGTTCAATCCCTGGGTTGGGAAGATCCCTTGGAGAAGGGAATGGCTGCCCACTGCAGTATTCTTACCTGGAGAACCCCATGGACAGAGGAGCCTGGCAGACTACAGTCCAGGGGGTCACAAAGAGTCAGACACGACTGAGCAACTAACATTGTCATATCAGCTTTCACTTAAGGCCAATTTAAGAAACAAAATTCCCTGAATGTCACAGAAGTAGGAGCAAAGAGAATGTGATGGAGGCAACAGATGTCCTCCCAAGGGAGGGTCACCATGCATGCTCCTGGGGTAAGTCTAAAGCAGAGGACAAAACCCCTGAGAAGTTGATGAAATCTAGGCTGACACAACCGAAGGAGGCAGCAAACGCTGAGAGAGAGTGACCGCTGCCCCCACTGAGGCCGGTAAAGCTTTAGACAAATGTCAGGATTTCCCACTTTGCAGTGTGGCGGAGGAGAAGGCAGATGATTGACTTTGGCCAAGTGGGGCTCAGAGGCATCAGGAGAACCAGCGGGCCCATGACTGTGGACACAGGAAGAAGGGAGGTCTCCATGGTGATGCAACTGGACCGACCCGAGCTCCAGATAAGACAAGCAGTGTCACCCCTGTGGACAGAGACCACTGCAGATGGCATAAGGCGATGAATGGCCTCAGAAGCGGCTACTTGGGCAGATTATGTGAGGACCAGATTTTGCCTGCCCCTGTCCCTGCCATGTGTAGTCACCCATAATGTGAGATCCTTAACTTCAATAATTTATCAAGGCAGGCGCAATACCTGGTAAATTCTTTAAAACACTGACATATTTAGGCAATCAAAACCTATTATCCAGCTGAATCATAATCTTCAGGTAACTGTTTCTAATGTGAAAACTTCCCTTTCATATGGATGATCACAAAATTCTGTGAGTGATCTCCGAAAATGAAGCTGATCAAAATTTTGCAACTGACAGGTATGATCAAGAGTCACTGCATAACCTTAGAGCAGTAAAAGCTGAACCAGTCACACTCAACTCCCCTGAAAACAGACATGGCTGAAACATTTGCAAGCCAACAGGCACCGAAGGCATAGCTTCCAATCAGGCTCAATAAAAGCACCACTTGCCTTGTTCCCAGAGCAGTGAGTGGGTGGCTTAGGACCGGAGCAGAGTAAACTTCTGAGCTTTTATGCTGGGAGTAAATGGAAAAGTATTTATAAAGTCACTCATCTGATGCTCCACGCTCTTGTGCCATTTCCATCGTATTATAATATGCCGCTTTTAAATGCCTTGCACACTTCCAAGGTCTGTGCTTTGTGCTGCCAACAAAAGCTGTTAAGGACAGAGATGGAGTCAAATCCAATGGGTGCCTCTTTACTTTAGCTCTTTCTCCTGTATTTGACATTGTTGCCCATTGACTCATTAAAACTCTCTTTGCACTTTGCTCCTTGACTTGAAGCATTGAACACTCAGTAGATAATTACTGACCACCACGGCAGGTACCATCTTACATCCTGAAATACTTACATAAACAAAGCAGGACAAGGTTCTAGCTCTCACACTGTCAACATTCCATTTCAGGGAGAAAAAAACGACTAGAAAAAAGAAACATGTGAATGACAGAACTTTAGCTTGCAATGTGTGCAAGCTTATTTAGGATTATCAGGAAAGACTTCTCTGAAGAGGTGACTTATGAACAAAGACAATGATTTGAATGAATCAGACTTTCAAATATCTGAGAGGAGAGTGAATAACACATGCAAAGGCTCGGAGACAAAAGGAACCAAGCCTCTAGTAAGAAGACCACGTGTCTTAGGCTGAGGCCGCTCGAGGGAACGTGCTGGAAGCGCCTGGAGGGGCAGCTCTGTTGTGCCCTGGGGGCCGTGTCCCTTTTTCTCTTCTGCTTCTGATCACTCCATCTGAGTCTCCTTCATAAGCTCTTCCTGTTCTCCTAGGCACTCTTTAGTGGGATTCCCCAGATCTCAGTTTGGCCTCTATTCTTTCTCCTCTACACTTTGCCCAGGTTATCACCCACTGTTTGATGAAAACTTGAAAATCACTGTTTCCAGTTGTAGAATATGTTCACTCTGACCCTTACTGGTGACCACAGATGCTTATCAGTGTCAACAGGGAGAGCTGCCTGAGTGGTTTATCTTTCTAACCTATAATCAGGTGAGTGAGGGGAGCAAAGCTGACGTGTGGGGTAATCACGTCTCGAGTCAACATATATGAGTTGCATGCAGCACGTCATAACAGGCTCAGGACAGCATCACCCACACAGAAGCCAGTCACGGAAAGAGCTAGTGCATCTCCAGCGCTTCTCCTGGCTCAGGGTGTCCCCTGCCCTCTTCTCTTCTAACCTGCTTGAAAGTCAAGCTCCCACGGACAGAGACATTTATCCCTACAAGACATCTGGTGGAGTACTGGAGGGCCTTATTCACTGGTTGGGCTTCCCAGATGATGCTAGTCGTAAAGAACCTGCCTACCAACACAGGAGACATGGGTTCAATCCCTGGGTCTGGAAGATGCCCTGGAGGAGGGCAGGCAACCCACTCAGGCATTCTTGCCTGGAGAATCCACGAACAGAGGAGCCGGTGAGCTACAGTCCATAGGGTCGCAAAGAGTCGGACACGACTGAGTAACTTAGCATGCACGCTCACACTGGTTAAGGTCACATGTCTTTATAATCCAACTCTAGGTTGTTCTAGATAGATGGAACACTATTATCCTGGAATATTTCTGGAATGTTCATTCAGCCAGTAATAATTATAAATCATTCAGAAAGCGGTTACTGGTAATTTTCACTTGTTACATGAAGCCGACAGAGTAAGTCCTGCAAGGCTGTCTGTAGGCCTTAGAACCCTTGACCTCCCCCAGTGCTTTGACACCAGCCCAGAGCTCTTCCCTGAGCTTTAGTACATCAATACTCACTTCCTTCCTGGTTTCTCCGTTTTTTAATTTAAAAAAAGTATTATTTGTTTGTTTACTGTTATTGAAGCATCATTGATTTACAATGTTTCAGATGTACAGCAAAGTGACTCATATACATATATATTCGCTTCCAGATTCTTTCTCATTATAGGTTATCACAAGAATCTGTTTTTCATAATTTTTATGGGAGTAGAGTTGACTTACAATGTTGTGTTAGTTTCAGGTATATAACAAAGCAAATCAGTTATACACATACATATTTCATCCTTTTCCAGATTCTTCCCCACACAGGTCATCACAGAGTACTGAGTGAGTTCTCTGTGCTATACAGTAGGTCCTGGTTTTTATTTATTTTATATATAGTAGTGTTATTTAACTTCTATGCAGAGTACATCATGAGAAACGCTGGGCTGGAAGAAACACAAGCTGGAATCAAGATTGTTGGGAGAAACACCAATAACCTCAGATATGCAGATGACACCACCCTTATGGCAGAAAGTGAAGAGGAACTAAAAAGCCTCTTGATGAAAGTGAAAGAGGAGAGTGAAAAAGTTGGCTTAAAGCTCAACATTCAGAAAACAAAGATCATGGCATCCGGTCCCATCACTTCATGGGAAATAGATGGGGAAACACTAGAAACAGTGTCAGACTTTGTTTTTTTGGGCTCCAAAATCACTGCAGATGGTGACTGCAGCCATGAAATTAAAAGGCGCTTACTCCTTGGAAGAAAAGTTATGACCAACCTAGATAGTATATTCAAAAGCAGAGACATTACTTTGCCGACTAAGGTCCATCTAGTCAAGGCTATGGTTTTTCCTGTGGTCATGTATGGATGTGAGAGTCAGACTGTGAAGAAAGCTGAGTGCTGAAGAATTGATGCTTTTGAAGTGTGGTGTTGGAGAAGATCTTGAGAGTCCCTTGGACTGCAAGGAGATCCAACCAGTCCATTCTGAAGGAGATCAACCCTGGGATTTCTTTGGAAGGAATGATGCTAAAGCTGAAGCTCCAGTACTTTGGCCACCTCATGCAAAGAGTTGACTCATTGGAAAAGACCCTGATGCTGGGAGGGATTGGGGGCAGGAGGAGAAAGGGACGACCGAGGATGAGATGGCTGGATGGCATCACAGACTCAATGGACGTGAGTCTGAGTGAACTCCGGGAGTTGGTGATGGACAGGGAGGCCTGGCGTGCTGCAATTCATGGGGTCGCAAAGAGTCAGACATGATTGAGTGATTGAACTAAACTGAACTGAGTGTGTGTCCACTTTGACATACCTGAGAAACATAAACAATAGAGGCTAAGCTGAACTCTCCTCTCTCCTCTGCAGGACTAACCCCATACTCCTCCTGGATTTCTAGTTTATTCTAATGTGATTGATTATTAGTAGTATACTTTCAGTCACCCATGCCCAAATCTAGAAGTCAGTTTATACTTTTCTCTAGTGGAAGTGATGGAATTCCAATTGAGTTATTTCAAATCCTAAAAGGTGATGCTGTGAAAGTGCTGAACTCAATGGGTCAACAGATTTGGAAAACTCAGCAGTGGCCACAGGACTGGAAAAGGTCAGTTTTCATTCAAATCCCAAAAAAGGGCAATGCCAAAGAGTGTTCAAACTACTCCACAATTGCAATCATCTCACACGCTAGTAAAGTAACGCTCAAAATTCTCCAAGCCAGGCTTCAGCAATACGTGAGCCATGAATTTCCTGATGTTCAAGCTGGTTTTAGAAAAGGCAGAGGAACCAGAGATCAAATTGCCAACATCTACTGGATCATCAAAAAAGCAAGAGAGTTCCAGAAAAACATCTATTTCTGCTTTATTGACTATGTCAAAGCCTTTGACTGTGTGGATCACAATAAACTGTGGAAAATTCTGAAAGAGATGAGAATACCAGACCACCTAACCTGCCTCTTGAGAAACCTATATGAGGTCAGGAAGCAACAGTTAGAACTGAACATGGAACAACAGACTGATTCCAAATAAGAAAAGAAGTATGTCAAGTCTGTATATTGTCACCCTGCTCATTTAACTTATATGCAGAGTACATCATGAGAAACACTGGGCTGGATGAAGCACAAGCTGGAATCAAGATTGCCAGGAAAAATATCAATAACCTCAGATATGCAGATGACACCACCCTTATGGCAGAAAGTGAAGAGGAACCAGAAAGCCTCTTAATGAAAGTGAAAGAGGAGTGAAAAAGTTGGCTTAAAGCTCAACATTCAGAAAACGAAGACCATAGCATCCAGTCCCATCACTTCATGGCAAATAGATGGGGAAACAGTGGCTGATTTTATTTTTCTGGGCTCAAATCACTGTGGATGGTGATTGCAGCCAAGAAATTAAAAGACGCTTGCTCCTTGGAAGGAAAGTTATGATTAACCTAGACAGCATGTTAAAAAGCAGAGACATTACTTTGCCAACAAAGGTCCATCTAGTCAAGGATATGATTTTTCCTGTGGTCATGTATGGATGTGAGAGTTGGACTATAAAGAAAGCTGAGCACTGAAGAATTGATAGAGAAGACTCTTGAGAGTCTTGGACTGCAAGGAGATCCAACCAGTCCATCCTAAAAGAAATCAACTCTGAATATTCATTGGAAGGACTGATGCTGAAGCCGAAACTCCAATACTTTGGCCACCTGATGCAAAGAGCTGACTCACTGGAAAAGACCCTGATACTCAAAAGATTAAGGGCAGGAGGAGAAGGGGACAACAGAAGATGAGATGGTTGGAAGGCATCACTGACTTAATGGACATGGGTTTGGCTGGACTCTGGGAGTTGGTGATGGACAGGGAGGCCTGGCGTGCTGCAGTCCATGGCGTCGCAAAGAGTCGGACATGACTGACCAACTGAACTGAACTGAACCGAACTTGCCTCACATCCAATTGATTAACAGATACTTCCAGTTTTATATCTCCCCAATATTTGCCCAAATCCAGTCCTTTCCAACATATTCATAACTTTTATTCAAGTCTCATCACCTTTCACTAGACCACTATGGCAGCCTTCTAACTAGCTTGTTTACTTCTGATTTTACTAATTTCTGGTTTCTGAATTCCATCTACACACTAATACCAGAGAGATGCTCTGAAAATCCCTCTTTGCCCAGAACACCATTCCCTTGTTGAAACCCTTTCAATGAGTCCCCATTCAGAGGTAGAGCAAAGTGACTCTTACATACATATATCATGCATGAGGCCCTCAGTGGTGTGAATGTACTCATTCCTCCAGCATAATCCCAGCGCCACCCTGCCTTACCCCTTGTGTTTCACTAGTAACAGCTTTCTTGCATTGCGCCACCCCACAAACTGTTTGCTCTCACCTTGGAATTATCCCTGAGATGTCTCTTCTTTTCATACCACTGTATCAAATTCCCCAGAAAGTCCCACCAGCTCTAACTGTGGAGTCTAGCTAGAATCTCGCCTCTCGGCACAATTTTTGCTGCGGTCAGTCTACTTACTCCAGAAATGCGCCACGTCTCGTCTGAATCATTGTGACAGTCTCCTAATCGTGTCCCAGCTCCTACGCTTGTTCTCTGAAGCCTATAAGAAGCCTGAGTAGTACTTTTAGAGTGTCAGTCCTATCTTACGTTTTATCTATCGCTTTTCCATTTTGCTTGAGTATAATCCGGATTCTTTACGGTGGTCCCTCAGGTGCTGCCCCAAGCTCTCCCCTTCTCAGGCCTCACCTCCTTGCCTTGTCCCTTTGCTCCCTGACCCTCTCCACCCTTGCTCGCAGCTTTGTCACGTACTATTCCACCTGCCTTGAAAGCTGTTCCACCCACACCCACATAGCTACTCTCTGGCTTCAACACGCAAGCGGCAGCCCTGCATAAACTCGGACACCAACCGCCCCATCACGCTCCATAGCCCTTGCTCGGCTTTATCTCCTCTGTATCATCTTCATCAATACTGCTCCATATTGAAGGGAGCCTGGTCTTTAATCCCCTGTCCCCTTCACTAGAACAGAAATCTGTGATGACGGAGATGATGCTCTGCCTTGGCCATCTTCAGCCACGTCATCTGTACGGGTATCTAGACCAGACAGCCGCTGTGCAAAGATTCCTCGAATGAACGAGTGAATCTCCACGCCTGCCTAGCCTGTGTTTCTGACTGGTATCTTCCACATGGCCCCTTCTGTTTTGTTTATGTTTGCCTTTCCCAGTATGAACTCCACAAAGTCACTCCAGAAACCGTGTTTGGGCTGATTGTTCCCCCTCTCTGCACCCACAGCACTGTAGGTTTCATCACCTGGCAGTTATACATCTGTGGAAATGCCATGAACCTATGGCTTCCTCCTGTGTTAACTTGAACATCCATCAAGAGGAAATATCTTCATTCTACATACTCAATAAGTATGTGTGAAGCATGTTGCTCTAGGCATCAGGAACACGGCACTGAACTTACAGGAAAGCCTTCATACCCACGGTGCTTGCAAGTAAATGTCTTACTCCTTGATGCATGGCTTGGCATATCTGGCATATTAATCATCTTGGATGCTTAACAGGTATCTCTGTTTGGACCTATTATCTTATATCTTACATTTAAAAGGGAATCTCTCTTCATATTGCTTCTGTCTTTCATCAGAATAAAGGATACAAAGTTTGTAGATGATAGTTTGGTTTTCCTTTGTAGTTGGCAAGTTGGCTCCCATTCCAAAAGCCAAGTGCATTAGTGCATTTTCCCACAAGAATGGGAGCACCTAAAGAATCCAAAGAAAATAAAGAGTAAACTGAGCTTATGATTTGTTTACTTTTAAATCCACTTTACTGACGCACAATAGACATACACTAAACTGCAAGGAGATCCAACCAGTCCATCCTAAAGGAAATCTGTCCTGAATAGTCATTGGAAGGACCGATGCTGAAGCTGAAACTCCAATACTTTGGCCACCTGATGCGAATAACTCACTCATTGGAAAAGACTCTAGTGCTGGGAAAGAATGAAGGCGGGAGGAGAAGGGGATGACAGAGGATGAGATGGTTGGATAGATCATCGACTCAATGGACATGAGTTTGAGTAAGCTCTGGGAGTTGGTGATGGACAGGGAAGCCTGGTGTGCTGCAGTCCATGGGGTTGCAAAGAGTCAGACACGACTGAGTGACTGAACTGAAAATGAACACATTTTAAGCATACCTTTTGATGAGTTTAGACTAATTTATTAAGCCACACAACCACTATTACAATGATGATGTAAGAACATTCTCGTCACCCCATAAAGCTCCTTCCCATCCAACCATATCAATACCTCTAGCTCCAGACAACCACCAATCTGCCTTCTGTCCATTTAAATTAGATTTGTCTTTTGTAGTTCACGTAAGTGGAGTCATTCAGTATGTAGCCATTTAGACCTGATTACCTTTGCACAATCTACTATTTTTGAGATTCACCCATACTGTTGCTTATATCAATATTTCATTCTTTTATGGCTAATAGTCCATTTTATCAATATACCATAATTTGTTTACCCATTCATCATTGGATGGACACTGGTTATTTCCAATTTGGGAAAATTGTGAACAAGGCTGCCATGGGCATTTGCATGCAAAGTCTTTGGTAGATAACTGTTTTCACTTCTCTTGAATAAATATTTAGAAGTGGAAGTGTTGGGTCACACAGTAAGTGCATGTTTAATTTAATAAAGAAACTGCCAAACTATTTCCCAGTATGACTGCACCATTTTGCAGTCCTCCCAGCAAGGGATTAGAATTTCAGCTGCTTTGCATCCTCACCAACACTCAGTATTGTCACTTTTAGTTTTGTCAGTCTGTTTCTTATATTTCAGGGCAGACAGATATCTGGGTAATTAGGGCAAAGTTTGAGAATACGCAGTTCTTGTAGATCAAGAACCAATCTGCAGATACATTCTCATAAGCAACTTGGTGAAACCCTATATACCAGAGCCTGGCACAAAGACAGCGGCCAAGATTTTCTGAGCTCTGGGAGTTGAAAGTTGGCAACAAAAGTGAAAAGACTTTAGGTTTCAGAAGATGATGCAAAGTGTAAAAATGCACCAGAAATCATGGGTGGTCCACAGCGTTAGGAGGGGAAATACAGGGCTAGCTAGCTTCCTGGAAGCCTCTGGGCACATTTTCATCAACCAATCAAAAGGTAGCTTTCTTTTATGTATAATTTCTGTTTAAAAACAATTCTCTATTGTATGTTGTTGATTCATGAACGTTAAAGTCACAGCCAACAACACGATGATTTGAATGAAGCTAGCCTAAACCGCATAATTCTCTCCATAAAGCACAGCTCAGCTCTTTTGATCTTGGGGCCAATAGACAGCACTTCAGGGCTTCAGCGCTGTGTTTAGGGGTGTTTTAAACAGAAAAATCACCAAAAGGGTAAACTTGCAAAAAATGCGGTACTAGATAGACCACACAAAGGGTGCGTGCTTACAGTAAGAAAACTGAAACAAGAAAACAGCGTTGCCTTGTGCAACTCTCACTTGGAAAGTGCACATTTGGTGACGATAGACTGCATTCCACAAATGACGGAGAAAGTGCCCCGAGTAGGTGGATTTTAGAAAGTAGGTGTATTTGCACAGTGGGGATAATGAGGATTATCCTCCGCAGATAATGAGGGCAGGTTGTGCACACGTGTGTGTGAGCACGCATGTGTGTGAGCGCGTGTGTATGTGTGCATACGTGTGTGTGAGTGCATACGTGTGTGTGCACACGTGTGTGTGAGCGCGTGTGTGTGAGCGCATGTGTAGAGAGTATGCTCTGTGAAGACATGAATATTGCTGACAGGACCTTAGAAAGAAAATTAGCTCTCTGTGGATCCTCAAAATATACTGCACAATCAGTCATTTTTTTTATCCAACATTAGTAAATCAAAGGAATTTATTCAAAGCTCCACTTCTCTCTAGAGGTGTTAATAAATTATAATCATTTAACCTCACACATTCTCTGGATTAAAGTGCTTTGCATTGGTGATGCTTAAACATGTGAAATGAGTTTTATCCAAAAATATTAATATCCCAGAGTTTAAAAACCAGTCACCTTATTGCTGGACACCTAGTCCCCCAGGTTAGAACTGTTGCAGCTCTAAGTTGGGTCTTGGTGGTCATTCCTTATGGAACCTCGGGATTTAGATTTGTAAGAACATTCTAAATCAGCACTCTGATTTTCTCTTTCACTCTCTAACTATCTTCAACCCTTTCTGGAGTCAATACAAGACCCTCCATATCACATTATACTCAATGTAGATTGCTCCTTCCATAGTTTTAATATTTTTCCTTATAGGCCTTTCATTCACTTATTTTTAAAAGTCATTCAAGAAATGATGATTGAGTGACTCTTGTGTCCTAAATCGTCACCATGCTCTCTATGGAAATCTACCAACTAATTAAATGCCACCCTATCAACTCTCTGCTGGGTCTAATAATCTTGATTCACATTTCCAAAACCTTCAATCACCCCTTCATGATTTCTTCTATTATCTTTCCTTGTTATAAAGAGCTTCTTTTGGTTGCAAAGACCAAAACTGAATCCAAAAAATATATGACCAGTGCAGATGAAACCAACAAACAACAGCAAAAAAGAATCCTGGGATTTGAAACAGACAAAGTTTAAGTTTTTCTAATTATAAAATGAATGGATTTTTTTTGTTCCAAAGTGTTTAAAATAGTAAACCTCCAATCCCAGCGTCCAGAAATAATATTCTTCACAATTTGTCGTCTTTATTTTCTATGTATATTGCTTTAAATAGTTTAAATTGACAATGTATGCATTTTCTTGCCTTTTCTACTTCCCATAATTTAAATTCTTTATAAATATAATATTCTTTTATATAATGATATCATAATTTAATTAGTCAAATTCATGCTGTTAAATAAATAGATTCCTTGCAATTAAATAACATTTCAAAGGATTAGTTTTCTGTCCAAGTGAACTCTTAGTCATTTTGGACATGGTTAAATATGGCCCATTATTTCTGATTGGAATACGCAGTGTTAAACTCATTCCTGGAGAATAGAAGGCTCTGTGGTTTTTTACTTCCAATTGTGTCTACCAAGGTCACTTCAGATTTATTCCTACTAAAGATATGAATTAGTAATGGAACTTTAAGTGGCTTTATTATAAATAAGTGACACTTGAACAGAAAACATTTATAAGGACATCTTGGCTATAAACAAATAAAACAAAAACATTATTTTAAAAATAAAAAATGTTAGAACTTACAGGTTTAAAATAAATAAGTCACAAGGATGTAATGTACAGCATGGTGACTATAATCAATAAAACTTTGAAAGTTGTCAAGAGAGTAAATTTAAAGTTTTCATCACAAGAAAAAGAAGTTTGCTATAACTCTGTATGATAACAGAAGGCAGCCAGACTTACTGTGGGGATTATTTTGCAGTGAATACAAAAAGCAAATCTTCACCTTGCGTGCCTGACACCAATAGAATGGGGTAGGTCAGTGTTACCTCAATTTTTAAAAAGGAAAACAAGTAAGTAAACCAACCAACAAACAAAATAATAAAAACAAAAGTAAAGAGTGTTAGAGAAACTCCAAAGATGAGCATAGCGCCTGTATCTGCTGCAGTTCAAACTTGGCCGTAAAGACGACATGGCCTGCTTGAGGCCGTCCATGTCAGAGAAGAAAGCAGAGCGCCTCGGAGTCAGAACTTGGGAAACAAATCCCCTTTTTTCCAACGTGAGCATTTACTTCATAATTCTAATCATTCCATCCTCACCTCCGGCCACTTACCGCTCCGGTTCCCGCCCGCCCCGCACTCGCCCGGGAGCCTGGCAATGCACCACTTTCCTGTGTATTTGCTGAAAGCAGCAATTAAATGTCCAGAGAACTTTTATTTTAAAGAAAATCGTTAACTCACTAGTAGGCAACACGTGCTCTCTTTGCATTCCCAAGGTGAGAAATCAACAGAATCTCCGGTGAGATCGCCCGTGACGGGTGGAATTCATCACCAGCCGCAGCAGGAACCAGAGGACAGCGGCTGAAGGGCGGCGTGGCCGGGGCAGGCCCTCTCTCCCGGGGGTAGCCCCCTCTCTCCCGGGGGTAGCCCTCTCTCTCCCGGGGGTAGCCCTCTCTCTCCCGGGGGTAGCCCTCTCTCCCGCTGCTGTGAGGATGCAGAGAGAAAGCCTTGTTGCAGGAAGCCGTCTGCGGTCAAGGGCTTCAGGTAGGGCATGAGCATCTTCAACAGAAGAGAGTCCAGAGCGGGATGCCGAAAGGGAGGGAGATAAACCCCACTCACCGTCTCAGACTCGGCAAGGGGCAACCGCACATCCCTGCCGCGTGCGAGACGCAGCCGGAGCCCCGCAGGCCCGGAAAAGGGACGGTGCCGCATTCCCCTGGGGCCGCCTGAGGAAGCAGGGCGCGGTCGGGACGCTGCGTTCTGCACGCGTGCCTCCCGGATTTGCAGTTTGAGAGGCAACTCCATCTACCTGGATTCCTGGCTGACTGTAAGGAGCACAGTCCCATTGCTAATCTGCTTTGGAAATGTCACATGCACAGGAAGTATAGTTGCAGGGTTCTAAGCACCCAAACTTTTGATTTGTTAGTACAACTTAACCCCAGTTTATCCTGACAGCCTCCCTCCTGAAAAAATCTACAGTAACAAAACAAATGTTCCTCTTCAGAATAACTTCATTTACAAAGGACCAAGCAGAACTGGGGTGGAGACTGGGGTGTTGTGAATGAATTAATTCTTCAAATCCATTGGAGCTGGCAGTGTTAGAAATTCGCCCGGTCTGACACAGAAGACTTGCTGAGTATTCTTACTCTGTAAGGCAAAATCTCTTTCTTAATTCATTTTAATTTTTCCTTTTCAAATTAGCTCACTCAAACATTTATTTGTTACCTAATATGAACAGACCACTTCAGATCATCTTTGAAGATGACATGAACCCTATATTTAAGGACATTCTTGCCTGAGGATGAGAATAAAAGATTTCCAAATCCTACGATATAAAATAGGAAGTGTACTTCCCTCCTGTAACTCAGTACTTTGAAAACGATTATTTAAATTGCTGTATGAAGTGAAGTGAAGTGAATTCGCTCAGTCGTGTCCGACTCTTTTGCGACCCCCATGGACTGTAGCCCACCAGGCTCCTCCCTCCATGGGATTCTCCAGGCAAGAGTACTGGAGTGGGTTGCCATTTCCTTCTCCAGGGGATCTTCCCAACTCAGAGATCGAACCGGGGTCTCCTGCATTCCAGGCAGACGCTTTAACCTCTGAGCCACCAGGGAAGCCCTAAATTGCTGTATAGCTGTCAGGATCTTGATGCACATAAAAAGATTTTCTTTTCCATAACAGGATATATGCTCTGTGTGGATGAATTCGCTCAGTCGTGTCCGACTCTTTTGCGACCCCCATGGACTGTAGCCCACCAGGCTCCTCCCTCCATGGGATTCTCCAGGCAAGAGTACTGGAGTGGGTTGCCATTTCCTTCTCCAGGGGATCTTCCCAACTCAGAGATCGAACCGGGGTCTCCTGCATTCCAGGCAGACGCTTTAACCTCTGAGCCACCAGGGAAGCCCTAAATTGCTGTATAGCTGTCAGGATCTTGATGCACATAAAAAGATTTTCTTTTCCATAACAGGATATATGCTCTGTGTGGTTTTCTGGAACCTGAATTATTCACATTTCCAGAGCATCTTTCCACTGAGTACACCAAGACCAACCTCATTCCTTTTTTAAGTGAATTCTTTTTTCTCACTGAAGCATGGTTAGTTTGCAACATTGTCTTAGTTTCAAGTGTACAGAAAAGTGATTCATATCACTTTGATGGCTACCTGTTCTTTCCCAGACTCTTTTCCTCTGTAGGTTTTCACAAGATACTGCGTATAGCTCCCTGTGCTCTATTGTAGGTCCTTGTTTTTACCGATTTTGCATATATTAGTGCGTATATGTTAATTCCATACTCCTGATTTCTCTCTCCTGTCCCACCCCTGTTATCCCTTTTGGTAAATATAAGTTTGTTTTCTATGTCTAATCTGTTTGGTCAATAAGTTCATTTATATATATTTTTTTAGATTCCATATATAAGTGATATTGTATGACACTTGTCTTTCTCCATCTGACTTACTTCACTTTGGATGATAACTTCTGGGTTCAGCCACATTGTTGCAAATGACATTAGTTCATTCTGTTTCATGACTGAGCAAAATTCTGCTGTACATACATACCACACCTTCTTTATCAGTTCATCTGTCAACGGACACTTAGGTTGCTTCCATGTCTTGGCTATTGTAAACAGAGCTGCAACCAACATTGAGTGTGTCTTTTTGAACTAGAGTTTTCATCGTTTCTGGATACATGCCCAGGAGTGGGATTGCTGGATTATATGGTAGCTCTCTATTGTTCTTTATAGTGACTGTACCAATTTACATTTCCATCAACAGTGTAGGAAATATCCTCATTATTTTTTTAAGAGTTGTTCTGCATTATAGTTAGAAATATCTCACTTTATATAACCAAGCCCCCTATTGTGCTTATCTTTTAAAATATAATTATAAAATGAATAGAGACTTATTATTTATAAAATAGATTTCACTACAAAAATGGCATGTTTATTCAATCTGAGTGGAAGGATATTAAAAGAAAGAAAAAGAACCTCTCTCAGCTCCATCCTAATTCAAACTTGCTTAAGGGGAAAAACAGTGGCCTGTTTACTTATGGATGCACGATTCTCTTGTTTAACTGAAACGTCCATGGATCTACCCCTGGACATATGAGCTCTGCCTCTTCCTCACGCTTCATTTCATCTTTCATGATATTCAGATGCTGCAATAGTTTGAGCATAGATTTTTCCAGACTGACATCAAGAAAAAAAAAGTTTATATTCTTTTTTTATAATCTTGGTCCAATCCCAAGACTGGCCCTGATTGGACCAGCATGCAACTCTTAACATTTGTGACCAATCACTGTGGCTCACGGGATGGGACAGACCCTTTGGCCAGGCTTGGGTTTTATGCTCCACCTCTGGAGTCATGATGATGAAGTGCCCACCCAAAGAGTGTGATCTGAAGGAAGGGAAAGGATATAATTTGACACAAAGAAGGAAGAATAAATATTCTTGGCCAAAAAATAAATAATGTCCACTCCAGGTCCTGTTTCCCTCTCTGGACCCCTATTAGCCTGCTCACATATTTTTCCCTCTTAACAATCACTCATGCATTCTTTTACCAACATTCAGTGCATACGCAAGACATATACAAGTGGGATCACACCATAGATTCTTCTGCTGTTCTACGTTTCATTAACAGTCCATCCTAGACCTTCCATATGAGCCCCAGAATCTACTTCATGCTGTTCAATGACTACATGATACTCCATTAAAAGTATGTACTATAATTCATTTAACAAATTCCCTATTTATGGACAATCTGTTTTGGGGAAGTTTGTTGTTGTTCAGCCGCTCAGTCACGTCTGACTCTTTGCGACCCCATGGACTTCAGCACACCAGGCCTCCCTGCCCTTCACCATCTCCCAGAGCTTGTTCAAACTCATGTCCATTGAGTCGGTGATGCCATCCAACCATCTCATCCTCTGTCATTCTCTTCTCCTCCGGCTGGAGGAGGAGAATCTTTCCCAGTGTCAGAATCTTTTCTAATGAGTCAGCTCTTCACATCAGGTGGCCAAAATATTCGAGCTTCAGCTTCAGCATCAGGCCTTGCAATGAATATTCAGGATTTGATTTCCTTAGGTTGATTGGTTTGATCTCTGTGCAGTCTGTGGTGTTGGAGTACACCATACTTCAAAAACATCAATTCTTCGGCATTCAGCCTTCTTTATGGTCCAACTCTCACATCCATACATGGGGGACAGTGTTGTAATAACAAATAATGTTCCATTGAACTTATTTACACATAAATCCAACACATTTGCTCAAGTTTATCTCTAAAGCCCAAGACATAAAATTAGTAAGGTCAAAGAGGATGTGCATTGAAAATGTTAATAGACATGTTCAAAAATACAAATAAAACTAGAGGCTGAATTTCTTTGCACACCTATCCATAGTATATGAAAATGCCTGAGTTTCATTGTAGCTTTGTACTTCTGCTCCAAGCAGTGACTAGAAATGCAGTATTTTTATTTTATTTTTTATGTCATATGTTTACAAACCACATAAAGGCCACTAGGTAATGAGCTGCCTTTTTCCATGCTTCTTTTTCTCCTAGGTACTGAATTTCTCTTACTTACCACTTAGTATATTAAGAAAATTAGCATCCATTCTGCTGTGTTAACACCTTTTTTAGGCTTTTGACTCTCTATTTTTCTGTGGTATATTTGTCACATCAAACTTTTTCAGTTTTTTTTTCTGTTCAAATTTGTCAGTCTCTTTTCCTTGTGGTTTCTATGCTTTGCATGTTAGTTAGAAATTACTTTAAATGTGAACAAATCTCACTCATGGTTTTCTTCTGCCCCATTAATGCCACTTTGGGGTTTAGGTCATTGATTCATCTGAAGCTATTGTTAGTCTTGGGATGTGGGAGTCCTTAACCACTTGTTTCTCTCTTCTTCTGCTTACGTGGTAGAGGGCACACACACAGCTCACAGTGGATTCTGCTTCCATGGTAGGGCACACACGCAGCTCACAGTGGATTCTGCTTCCGTGGTAGGGCACACATGCAGCTCACAGTGGACTGAACTATGAAACTAACCTACATGATCGATCGAGAGTCAGCGTGGCACAAGGAGGGCCTCCCTGGCGGCTCAGCTGGCAAAGCCCCGCCCCCCTTGCAGAGAGGCACAAGTCACTGCAGGTCAGACCCTTGATTGTCAAGGCAAAGCCTCACTCTTCCCTCTGATGCGCAATCTGCTGAGCTTGAGGCGGTGGCACTTCTACCATCTCAAGTCTCTGAGTGAACACACTTGCCCGGAGTCCCTGGGCAACCATGAGTGAAAAGTAAACTTCTGGGGGGTTGACCCACTATGAGTCGGGCACTTTTCGCCTGCAGCGTGACCAACCCCACCCCAGGCGACACAGGAGGTCGTGTGCTCTGTCTGCACCTTTGTTTAGTGGAGACTCACGTGTCCAGAGCGTCCCGTCTTCTCTCTCGGGTGCAGTTTTACAGCAGATGGGGTCCGTGCCCCTCCCGTCTCGCCTCCCTGCTGGCATCTGCTTGCACTTGCCTCTCCTGCCAGCTCCTAGCCCCAGCAGGTTTCGTTGGGTGTCCTCTCACTGGTGGAACTCACTTTGCCACCTGTTCAACAAATTGTTAAGTTCCTGGAATGCGTGCCTCCAGGAGCAACTCTCAAGCAACATCTGAGGAATGCTGAAGGATAAAAACTGTAGTGCCCTTAACCCCTGGAAAATCTTCTAGGGGCTTCCCCTGCTTCTCCAGTGGGATTGTACTTCATAACCCTGCTTAGTATTTGTCCAATGACAACCTTGGCAACTCCATTTTCATACAACTCAGGATGTCTCCCCACAAAGGGGACATAGAGGAGGCAACAAGACATCCTCCGATAGAGCTTAACGTGAACTAAGGCCTGAACGCCATCAAGTCTCAGAAGACAGGATTGATTTCCGAAAATGTGATAAACCAGTCAATTATTCCATGTTCATTCACATTTACTGTTCAGTGTTCATGATTACTGTTTAGATTTGGTTAAAGCTATTTGAAACCCTAGTTTAAATTCTTTTTTAACAAAGAGTTTTCAGCTTAAAACTGAATTTGTTGAGTTTTAAATCTGCCTGCTATGCAGGAGACCCAGGTTTGATTCCTAGCTTGGGAAGAGCCACTGAGAAGGGAATGGCAAGCCACTTCAGGATTCTTGCCTGGAGAATCCCATGGATTGAATATCCTGGTGAACTACAGTCCATGGGGTCACAAAGAGTCAAACACACCTGAGCAACTAACATATTTGTGTAAATTAAGAGCATAAGCTCCTGTGGAGAGCAGTATGGAAGCTCCTTAAAAAACTAACAACAGAGCTACCTTATGACCCAGGAACCTCACTCCTGGCGTAGATCTGGAAAAGGCAAAACTCTAATGTGAAAAAATACACACGCACCCTAATGTTCATAGCACTATTTGCAATAGCCAAAGCATATCAATAAAGGTCCGTCAATAAGTGAGTGACTGAAAAGACGCAGCATCTATATGTACCGTGGGATATTACTCAGCCGTAAAATAGAATGAGCAGTGCCACTGCACCCGCGGGCTCAGAGAATATCGTACCAAGTGAAGTCAGTCAGACAGAGAAAGGCAGATACCACATGTCGTCACTCAGGCTTGGAACCTAGGAGAAAGTAGAACAGATGAACTTGTGTACAAAGCAGAAACCAGCTCACAGACAGAAAACAAGCTTATGGTCCCCAAGGGGAAAGACGGGCTGGAAATGAGGAGAAATTAACTCGGAGCTTCGAATTACACAGCGCTATCTATATATATTCTCTTGAGAAATCTGTATGCAGGTCAGGAAGCAACAGTAAGAACTGGACATGGAACAACAGACTGGTTGGAAATAGGAAAAGGAGTATGTCAAGGCTGTATATTGTCACCCTGCTTATTTAACTTATATGCAGAGTACATCACGAGAAACGCTGGACTGGAAGAAACACAAGCTGGAATCAAGATTGCTGGGAGAAACATCAATAACCTCAGATATGCAGATGACATCACCCATATGGCAGAAAGTGAAGAGGAACTAAAAAGCCTCTTGATGAAAGTGAAAGAGGAGAGTGAAAAAGTTGGCTTAAAGCTCAACATTCAGAAAACGAAGATCATGGCATCTGGTCCCATCACTTCATGGGAAATAGATGGGGAAACAGTAGAAACAGTGTCAGACTTTATATTTTTGGGCTCCAAAATCACTGCAGATGGTGACTGCAGCCATGAAATTAAAAGACGCTTACTCCTTGACGCTTACTCCTTGGAAGAAAAGTTATAACCAACCTAGATAGTATATTCAAAAGCAGAAACATTACTTTGCCGACTAAGGTTCATCTAGTCAAGGCTATGGTTTTTCCTGTGGTCATGTATGGGTGTGAGAGTTGGACTGTGAAGAAGGCTGAGTGCCAAAGAATTGATGCTTTTGACCTGTGGTGTTGGAGAAGACTCTTGAGAGTCCCTTGGACTGCAAGGAGATCCAACCAGTCCATTTTGAAGGAGATCAACCCTGGGATTTCTTTGGAAGGAATGATGCTAAAATTGAAGCTCCAGTACTTTGGCCACCTCATGCAAAGAGTTGACTCATTGGAAAAGACTCTGATGCTGGGAGGGATTGGGGGCAGGAGGAGAAGTGAATGACCGAGGATGAGATGGCTGGATGGCATCACGGAGTCAATGGACGTGAGTCTGAGTGAACTCCGGGAGTTGGTGATGGACAGGGAGGCCTGGCGTGCTGTGATTCATGGAGTCGCAAAGAGTCGGACACGACTGAGCGACTGAACTGAACTGAACTGATCTATATTAAAAGGCAGGTGGGCGGGGGGCTTCCCTGGGGCCAGATGGTAAAAATCTGCCTGCAATGCAGTACACTCAGGTTCGATCCCTGGGTCAGAAAGATTCGCTGGAGGAGGGCATGACCACCCACTCCTGTATTTTGCCTGAAGAATCCCATGGACACAGGAGCCTGGTGGGCGACAGCCCATGGGGTTGCAAAGAGTCAGATACGACTGAGCGCGAACTCACTCGGCACCAGGCTGTACATCAGGAAAAAGAACAAGCAGTATACGGGCCAGAAAAGCACAGATGTCATTCTGTGCTCTCTAATAGCTCTTGAGATGATACTAATTACAATAAATTTAATAAATTTTTATTAATAAAGTTCAAGTGATAAGACATTTTCTGAGTGAAAGAGAGTATTTTATTGTCTAAAGGATTGGATATTTATTTACCTCACGTAGTTAAAAACTTATCATATGTCTCCCATGCGAGGGCATTTCAAGAATGTAGAGGTCTGAGTCGTGAAGTTGCAACCTTTCCACCTTGAATTAACCAGCATCCTGAGAGTTGAACACGTGTCAGATGAGAAAGTTCAAGCTTTGCTTACCTAAGGCAACAGGAAACCAACAAAATAAAGCCGTTTTAATCTACCAGCAGACCCAAAACCAAAAATCTCTTTCAAACAATAGTTTTTTGTTGTTGTTTTTTTGTTTTTTACTGTTTTGTCATAAGGCAATATTACTCTATATTACAGAAAAGGTGGTTTAAGGAACTCAGAAAGAAAAGCTCATTTGTGCAGTTTACATGAGATTACGGCTGTGGGAGGAATTTTTCTACTACCAGCAAAGCAAGGGAAAAAAATCTTTGTTTTGTTTTTTGTTTTTTTGCAGAACTTGCAGAAACAATAACTTTAAATCAGCCCTCCCGATCTACCACAGGCTCTGGGTAATTATCCCCAATAGGTCCCTTTAGTGAGTCAGTTTCTATTTTTTTTTCTTCAAAAGTAGTTTCTTTTTGACATTTTTATGCAGTCTTTCTGTTTGCTAAAATAAAGAAGTCTCCTGTTACGAAAGCATCAACGACTGTCAGGGATTTTGTTTCTCCAGAGTGTAGCTCTCAAGTCTTCTGACACAGTGGCCACAGGGCAATCTGAGTTTCAGATTTTGTATAAATCCTTTTTCTTTAGCAGATAAATGAAATTGAATTTGAGACTGTCCCACTGATCTATTTAATTGTCAAACACACCGATGCTGCATATCTGAAGTCTTTTCATGAGTTTTTTGAAATATCTTTTTCTTCTTTTTGTTTTTTAAACTTTATTCTGATCTTAAAGAATCCAGTAGAACTGAAAAAGAAAAATCAAATAACTCTTGCCTCTGGCAAGGACGGAGGAAAAAAAGAACTTATTTACCCCCACCTAAAACAACCAAAAATTAAACAAAAATATATGAGGCAATAGTTTTAAGACACTGGATCTTCAAATGATGAAGGGTGCTGGTCCCTGAGATACGAGAAATAGATCAGGTGAACTCTATGCTGCTCCACCTTGCTACCTTTAAACAGTTTCCAGGTCACATCTAGAGAGAGAGAGTCCAGGAGGAATGCAGCCAACTCCTTGAGTTGAGGAAAGGAAAGCAACACAGTTCACAGGACAGTGTACCAGAGAGGAAAGAGCTGCAGGAGAAAGTTCTGCAGAGCACCCGCCTGAGTACCCAGGTCAGCGCAGATCAGCGCGTGCATGGGAGGGAATTACCTGAAGCCAGACAGAATCAGCTAAAAGGACTAAAAGTTCCAGTGCTCACTGAACACTCAGGAGTAAGAATAGTGTCTATATGCATCAGGCAGATTGGAAACCTGAAGGTTTACAGGGCATCGAGTACAATGCTCAAAAGCATCTTTTGTTGACGAGGAATAATTAGCCCGTGAGTAAACACTACACTGGTTCTAACAGTTAGTAAAAGCAAGACCGGAAAAGCCCAAACTGTTCCCTAGTAACTTAACTGTGTCCTGGAGCAAAGCTCAAGAGTATTTATAGAAACACACAGATATTCAACACCCCTCAAGGTATAATTTAAATGTCTGGCATTCAATCAAAAAGTTCCAGACAAACAAAGAAACAGGAAAATATGATCCATCATAAGGAGATAAATCAATCAATTGAATTTGATTAAGAACTAACCACAGATGTTAGAGTTACAAGAGAAGGATATTAAAATGGTTATTATAATTGTATTCCATATGTTCAAAAAGTTAAGCAAAAATATGGAAGATATTTTAAAATATCCAAATCAAACGTCTATGCTGAAAACTGCAGTGTGTGAAGTAAAAAATACACTTTCTAGGACTAACAGTAGGTTAGACGCTGCGAGAGAAAAGATGAGTGAGCTTGAAGACATTCCCATAGAAACAATCCAAAATGAAGCACAGAGAGCTGTTGAAACTTGGACAGAGTGTCAGGGAGGCGTGGGGCAGCTTCAAGCAGCCTGAAATATGAAGGCACAAGGGGGAGAGAGAGGCAAAAAAATTTGAAGAAATAATGGATGAACATTTTCTAAATTTGCTGAAAACTGTAAATACCTGAAGCTGAGAACATACAGAAACATAAAGAAAACGATACAAAGGCACCGTGTAATCAAACTGATCAAAACCAGTGGCAGACAGAAAACCCTAAAAGCAATCAGAGGAAAAGGTGGTACAAAGGGACAAAGAGAAGAATAATAGCTCTTGTTGCAAACAAGGCAAGAGAAAAAAACAGAACAGTGGAGCAACATTTTTCATGTATTGAAAAGAAAAAAATCTGTCTTTCTAGAATGCAGTACTTAGTGACAATGTCTTTCAAAAATGAAAGCAAGATGAAGACGCTTTTAGTTGTATGAACACTGAAAGAATGCATCTACTTCTTGAGAAGATGAGTAAAACTGATAAATCTCTACATTAGTCAGGGAAAAGGAAAATATAAATTGTCACTCTCAGAAAAGAGAGAGGAGATATCACTAGAGACTTCACAAATATCAAAATTATACTATATACACAAATTTATACCAATAAATTCTGCAACTAAAAGGCAATGGACAAATTCCTTGAAACACACAGACCTCAAACCTCATGCAAGAAAAGTTAGGTATGATAAATAGTCTTCCATCTATTAAAGAAGCTAACTTTGTAGTTTAGTTTCTGACAAAGAAATACTGAGACACAGATAGCTTCACTGGAATATTACCCTGAAGACTTAAGGAAAAATAATATCAGTTCTACAAAAATACTTCCCCATAATTGAGAGAAAATACTCCCCAACTCAGGCTATGAGGCCAGAAATGCCCTGATATCAAAAACAATGGAGATATTAAAAGGAAAAAAATTGTAGACAAATATCCTTCATGATCAAAAATAAATTTTTTTCTTAATAAAATGTGAAAAAATTAAATCTGACACTATTTAAAAGATAACATATCATGAACAAATGTGAAAGCTTGTGCAGTCAGTTTAATAGTAGAAAATTTCCAGTGGCCATTATAATACAAAGAAACAAATACACAAATTGAATAAAAAATTGCATTAACAGCTCAAAGGATGGAGAAGAATGCACTTAACAAAATTCAACAAAAATTCCTCGTAAAAACTCTTCAAAAACTAGAAACCCTAGAGACCTTTCTCAATTTTATAAAGGACATATGTAAAAATACAGCTAAAAAACTGTAAATATAGCTTTAGCTAAGATCAGGAACAAAGCAGATAGCCAGCTCTACCACTTGTCTTCAATATTGTAAGGACTTTCTTGTCAAAGCAATAAGGCAAGAAAAGGAAATAAAAGCAGTCAGATTGGAAACACATAAATAAAATAAACTTTATTAAAAAATGATGTTCTTTATGCATAATCTCCATTGGAATCTAAAAAAATCAAAAAAAAATAGATACAAGTTTAAGAAATATTTCAAGATAAAATATCAATATATAAAATCTGGGTCTTTTTTTCTGTATCAACAATAAAAATTCAGATATTTAAATTTTTAAAAATTGCCAGAAGAAATAATTCTTCCTAAATCATTCTATAAGGTCAGCATTTTCCTGTCACCAAAGCCAGGTTGTTTAGTTCAGCTCAGTCGTGTTCAACTCTTTATGCCATAGGGACTGCAGGACAACAGACATCCCTGTCCATCACCAACTGCTCCAGCTTGCTCAGACTCATGTCCATCAAGTCAGTGATGCCATCCAACCATCTCAACCTCTGTTGTCCCCTTCTCCTCCCATCTTCAATCTTTCCCAGTGTCAGGGTCTTTTCCAACAAGTCAACTCTTAGCATCAGGTGGCCAAAGTATTGGAGTTTCAGCTTCAGCATCAGTCCTTCCAATGAATATTCAGGATTGATTTCTTTTAGGATGGACTGGTTGGATCTCCTTGCAGTCCTAGGGACTCTCAAGAGTCTTCTCCAACACCACAGTTCAAAAGCATCAATTTTTCAGCATTCAGCTTTCTTTATAGTCCAACTCACATCCGTACATGACTACTGAAAAAACCATAGCTTTGACTAGACGGACCTTTGTTGGTAAAGTAGTGTCTCTGCTTTTTAATATGCTCTCTAAGTTGGTGACAGCTTTTCTTTCAAGGAGCAAGGATCTTTTAATTTCATGGCTGCAGTCACCATCTGCAGTGATTTTGGAGTCTAAGTAAAAAAGTCAGCCACTGTTTCCACCATTTCCCCATCTATTTACCAAGAAGTGTTGAGACCATATGTCATGATCTTAGTTTTCTGAATGTTGAGTTCTAAGCCAACTTTTGCATTCTCTTCTTTCCCTTTCATCAAGAGGCTCTTTAGTTCTTCACTTTCTACCATAAAGGTGGTGTCATCTGTGTATATAAGGTTATTGATATTTCTCCCAGAGATCTTGATTCCAGCTTGTGCTTCATCAAGCACAGGACTTTGCATGATGTACTCTGCATATACATTAGATAAACAGGGTGACAATATACAGCTTTGATGGACTCCTTTCCCGATTCAGAAATAGTCTGTTGTTCCATGTCTAATTCTATCTGTTGTTTCTTGACCTGCATACAAGTTTCTCAGGAAGCACGTAAGGCAGTCTGCTCTTCCCATCCCTTGAAGATTTTTCCACAGTTTGTTGTAATCCACACAATCAAAGCTTGATATAGTCAATAAAACAGAAGTAGATGCTTTTCTGAAACTCTCCTGCTTTTTCCATGATCCAATGGATTTTGGCGATTTGATCTCTGGTTCCTCTGCCTTTTCTAAATTCAACTTGAACATCTGGAAGTTCAAGGTTCACATACTGTTGGGCCTGGCTTGGAGAATTTTGAGAATTACTTCGCTAACATTGAAATGAGTGCAATTGTGCGGTAGTTCAAACATTCTTTGACATTGTCTTTCTTTGGGATTGGAATGAAAACTTCCCTTTTCCAGTCCTGTGGCCACTGATGAGTTTTCCAAATATGCTGGCATATTGAATGCAGCACTTTCATCACATCATCTTTTAGGATTTGAAATAGCTCAGCTGGAATTCCATCACCTCCACTAGCTTTGTTTGTAGTAATGCTTCCTAAGGCCGATGGACTTCCCCTGTGGCTCAGCTGGTAAAGAATCCGCCTGCAATGCAGGAGACCTGGGTTCAATCCCTGGGTTGGGAAGATCCCCTGGAGAAGGGAAAGGCTGCCCACTCCAGTATTCTGGCCTGGAGAATTCTGTGAACTGCGTAGTCCATGGGGCCACAGAGAGCTGGACATGACTGAGTGACTTTCATTTCACTTTCCTAAGGCCCACTTGACTTTGCATTCCAGGATGTCTAGCTCTAGATGAGTGATCACACCATCATGGTTATCTGGGTCATGAAGATCTTTTTTGTATAGTTTTCCTATGTATTCTTGCCGCCTCTTCTTAATATCTTCTTCTGTTAGGTCCATACCATTTCTGTCCTTTATTGTGCCCATCTTTGCATGAAATGTTCCCTTGATATCTCTAATTTTCTTAAAGAGATCTCTAGTCTTTCCCATTCTTTGTTTTCCTCTATTTCTTTTCATTGATTGCTGAGGAAGGCTTTCTTATCTCTCCTTGCTATTCTTTGGAACTCTGCATACAAATGGGTATATCTTCCCTTTTCTCCTTTGCTGTTAGCCTCTCTTCTTTTCTCAGTTATTTGTAAGGCCTCTCAGCAACCATTTTGCCTTTTTGCATTTCTTTTTCTTGGGGGTGGCCTTGATCCCTGTCTCCTGTACGATGTAACAAACCTCCGTCCATAGTTCTTCAGGCACTCTGTCTATCAGATCTAATCTCTGAAATCTGTTTGCCACTTTTACTGTATAATCATAAGGGATTCTATTTAGGTCATACCTGAATGGTCTTCCCTGGTGGTGCAGAGGTTAAAGCATCTGTCTGCAATGTGGGAGACCTGGGTTCAATCCCCGGGTCAGGAAGATCCCCTCGAGAAGGAAATGGCAACCCACTCCAGGATTCTTGCCTGGAGAATCCCATGGACAGAGGAGCTTGGTGGGCTACAGTCCACAGGTCGCAAAGAGTTGGACACGACTGAGTGACTTCACCTCACCTCACCTGAATGGTCTAGTGGTTTTCCCTATTTTCTTCAATTTAAGTTTGAATTTTGCAATAAGGAGTCCATGATCACTACCACAGTCAGCTCCCAGTCTTTGTTTTTGCTGACTCTATAGAACTTCTCCATCTTTGGCTGCAAAGAATATAATCAATCTGATTTCGGTGTTGACCATTTGGTGATGTCCGCGTGTAGAGTCTTCTCTTGTGTGGTTGGAAGAGGGTGTTTGCTATGACCAGTGCATTTTCTTGGCAAAACTCTGTTAACCTTTGCCCTGTTTCACTTTGTATTCCAAGGCCAAATTTGCCTATTACTCCAGGTATCTGTTGACTTCCTACTTTTGCATTCCAGCCCCCTATAATGAAAAGGACATCTTTTTTCCGTGTTAGCTCTAGAAGATCTTGTAGGTCTTCATAGAACCGTTCAGCTTCAGCTTCTTCAGCATTACTGGTTCAGGCATAGATTTGGTATTGAATGGTTTGCCTGGGAACGAACAGGGATCATTCTGTCGTTTTTGAGATTTCACCCAAGTACTGCATTTTGGACTCTTCTGTTGACTATACGGGCTACTCCACTTCCTATTTACCTTGATTCATGGACCTAACATTCCAGGTTCCTATGCAATACGTTCTTTACAGCATCAGACCTTGCTTCCATCACCAGTCACATCCACAACTGGACGATGTTTTTGCCTTGTTTCAGCCTCTTCATTCCTTCTGGAGCTATTTCTCCTCTCTTCTCCAGTGGCATATTGGGCACCTACCAACTGAGGAGTTCATCTTTCAGTGTCACATATTTTTGCTTTTCATGCTGTTTATGGGGTTCTCGTGGAAAGAATATTGATGTGGTTTGCCATTCCCTTCTCCAGTGGACTTCATTTTGTCAGAACTCTCCACCATGATCCATCCGTCTTGGGTGGCCCTACATGGCATGGCTCATAGTTTCACTGAGTTAGACAAGGCTGTGGTCCATGTGATCAGTTTGATTGCTTTTCTGTGATTGTGGTTTTCTTTCTGTTTTCCCATCAGATGGATAAGAATAGGAGGCTTACAGAAGCTTCCTGATGGGAGAAACTGGCTGGGAGAAACTGGGTCTTATTCTGATGGGCAGGGCCATGCCCAGTAAATCTTTAAGCCAATTTTCTGTTGATGGGCAGGGCTGTGTTCCCACCCAGATGTTTGACCTGAGACCAAAGTATGGTGTGGTAATGAAGATAATGGTGACCTCCTTCAAAAGATCCCATACACCCAACCCTGTGGCAGGCCACCACAGACCTACACCTCCACTGGAGACTCCTGGACCCTAACAGGCAAGTTTGGGTCAGTCTCTTGTGGGGTCACTGCTCCTTTCTCCTGGGTGCTGGTGTACACAGGGTTTTGTTTGTGCTCTCCAAGACTCTGTTTCCCCAATCCTGTGGAAGTTCTGGCAGCTCTATGGTGGGGTTAATGGTGACCTCCTCCAAAGGCAGACAAAACTATATCCAAAAAAAAAAAAAGAGAGAATATGGACAATTATTCCTAATGAACACAGATGCAGTAATTTTCAACAGTGCATTAGCAAACTGAATTCAACAGTACCTTAAAAGGACCATGCGTGATCAAGTAGGATTTATCCCAGGGATGCAAAGATGGTTCAAATTTGCAAATCAACCATATGATTATACCACATTAACAAAATTAAGGATTAAAATTATATGATTATCTTTGTAGATGTGGCAAAAGCTTTTAATAACGTTCAACATTCATTTATGATAAAAATTCTCAGCAAAGTCACAATATTTCAAGATTTTTGAAGAAAATATGAAATTATTTTTAACATCAAGATAGGTATGGATTTTGTCAACAAGACACAAAAATAATAAACTAAAAAAAAAAGCCAAAATTCTGTTGCATTAAAATGAAGAACATCTATTTTTCCAAGTATAGCATACCAGAAGAGCCAAAACAAACCACAACTGAGGGAAAATATCTGCCCATACATATTACTGGCAAGAGACACTTACTGCTGCTGACAAAGACATTATAAGGGGCTGAGTGTTTGTATCTTCTCAAAACTCATATGTTGACACTCTAACCCCCAGTGGGATGACGTTAGGAGGTGGGACCTTTGGGGGCTACTTAGGTCATGACGGTGAGGCCCTCATGAATCAGATTAGGGCCCTTACAGAAAGGAAAAAGAGAAGCTGATTTCAGGATAAGATCCTGTCTACAAACCAGGAAAAGTGACCTCACTGAAGAATAGATCTGCTAGAACCCAAGTCATGGACTTCCTGATGGCTAGAACATTGAGATACAAATCTCTGCTATTTAAGAAAAAAAAATGCTGTCAAAAGTGACATCAAAAATGTGCAATAATTAAGGGTAAATATGACAAAGGACTGGAAAGACCTGAACACTGAAAATTGTAAATATGACAGAATAATTAAACACGCAGATAACTGGTGAGCGTGACCGTGTACATCCATCAGAAGACTCAGTACCGTCAGGAAATCCACTCTCCCCAGATCAAGCCATAGACTCTGAAACACCAGTTAAAACCCTCGCAGGCTTTTCTGTAGAAATTAACTGACTGATTCTAAAGTTGATATAAAGGCCCAAAGGATCTAGACTAGCCAAACAGTGTGGAAACAGGTGATCAGTTTAGAGCAGTGACAGCAATGCAGCTGCAACATTAAGACAGCTCGGTGTTGGTGTAAAGACAGACAAACAGATGAGCGGAGTAGGAGAGAGTCTATAGAGTCAGACCTATTCAGACAACTGAATATGCTCAGGAACTGATTCTGACAAAGTTTCAAGGCAATTCAATCAAGAAAACTTTGCTCTTTTCAACAAATGGTGCTGAGATAATTGAATGTTATATATGGTTTTAATAGTACAAGATATGGATACATATACTATATATATGTATATATCGATGATACATCTCTTGTACCATAAAGAAAACTTTTTTGACTTTGTATTACTTTAAGATTTTGTATTACTTTAAGATATGATTCCAAAAGTACAATCTTTAAAAGAAAACATTAACAAACTAAGCATCAAATTTTAATCAGATTTAAATTTTCTGCCTTTTGAAATGCACTGATAATAGAATGAAAAAATATTCCACAGATTTAGAAAGACGTTTGCAAATTGCACATCTTATTAAGGGTTTGTATCTAAAGTGTACATTCAAACCTCAATAAAAGAAAACAAACAGTTGGCAATAGACTTGTAAAAATTACTTCACCAAAGAAAATATACTGATGGCAGATAAGCAAATGAAATGATCCTCAATAACATTAAATTAAGACCACAATGAGTAAAAAAGACTTATTAAGATAATAAGAATTTTATTTAAAACACTTTCCATTCCTCGTATTACCAAGGGTTTTGGAACAACTGAACTTTAATCACACTGGTGAGAATGATTCTAAAAGGGCTCATCTCTTTTGGGATAAAAACATTTAATAATTGTCTTAAAAAGTGAAATGTACTTATGTGTAATCCAGGCAATCCACTTCCAGATATTTATCCAGGAAACTTAATGTTAGAGCAAAGACTAGTACACAAGTGTTCATGGAAAATTTATTTGTATTAGTTCCAAACTGGAAACAGCACAGAGAAAATATATAAAGAAACTGTGGTATAGTAACATATACTATAAAAGTCACTTGCTCCTGGGAAGGAAAGTTGTGACCAACCTAAACAGCATTTAAAAAGCAGAGACATCACTTTGCTAACAAAGGTCCATCTAGTCAAGGCAATGGTTTTTCCAGTGGTCATGTATGGATCTGAGAGATGGACCATAAAGAGGCTGAATGTCAAAGAATTGATGCTTTTGAACTGTGGTGTTGGAGAAGACTCTTGAGAGGCCCTTGGACTGCAAGGAGATCCACCCAGTCCATCCTAAAGGAGATCAGTCCTGGGTGTTCATTGGAAGGACTGATGCTGAAGCTGAAACTCCAATACTTTGGCCACCTGATGCGAAGACATAACTCATTGGAAAAGACCCTGATGCTGGGAAAGACTGAAGGCAGGAGAAGAAGGGGACGACAGAGGATGAGATGGTTGGATGGCATCACTGACTCGCTGGACACGAGTTTGAGCAACGCCAGAAGATAGTGAAGGACAGTGTAGCCAGAGTCAGACATGACTTAGTGACTAAATAACGCCAATAGCAACATAAAGGAACTCACTCGTAACAACACAGGAATTATTGATGCAAAGAATGACAGGGTGAATCTCAAAATAATCGTGCCGAGCAAAGGAAGCCAGACGTTCCTCCACCAACAAATATACAGTCAGCTGGACTCTGTTTGTCTGTGTTTCCAGAAAACACAGACAAACCTGTTTTGACAGAAATCAGATTAGAGGATGACTGGGGCTGGGAAGGGGAGAGGCAAGAGGAAGTGATTAGGGAGAAGTATGAGGAAACTTTAGATGTGATGGGTGCTTGCATTATTTGATTATGTTTATAGTTTCGTGGGTGTAAACATGTGTCAAAACTTACCAAACAGTACACCTTAAATAAGCACTGCTTGTTTGATGACAACTATTCCTCAATAAAGCTGATAAAATGTTTACATACAAAAAAAGTAGACTGGATCTTTCCTTTTATGCAAATCCAGAAGCCCCTTTAAGGAAAGGTTGAACTGAAAAGTATGGTGGCCCCACAAATGGTTATCAGGCTGTAATCTTGGGAGGTATAAGAATTCACCTAGAGGCTGAAGCAATGCTTTCACCTAAAGCTTGAATGACTTCCCCGGTAGCTCAGATAGTAAAGAGTCTGCCTTGAGTGCGGAAGACCAGGTTCGATTCCTGGGTTGGGAAGATCCCCTGGAGAAGGAAATGACAGCCCACTCCAGTATCCTGGCCTGGAAAATTCTATGGACGGAAAAGCCTAGCAGGCTACAGTCCATGGGGTCACAAAGAGCTGGACACGACTGAGTGACTTCACACATACAAAGCGTAAATAGACCAAGGTCAGGCCCAAGTGTTTAGGCTCTAAAGAATGTTAAATTGAGAATGTCAATTTAAGAAAAGAAATATAAATTTTAAAAATTAGATTAGGCTCAGAAATCATTACTAATACACGATTGTTGTGTTTGTCACTCAGTCGTGTCCTCCTCTTTGCGACCCCACGGACTGCAGAACGCCACGTTTCACTGTCCTTCGCCATCTCCTGGAGCTTTCTCAAACTCATGTCCATCGAGTCCGTGACGCCATCCAACCATCTCCTCCTCTGTCGTCCCCTTCTCCTCCTGCCCTCAATCTTTCCCAGCATCAGGGTCTTTTCTAATGAGTTGGATCTTCCCATCAGGTGGCCAAAGTATTGGAGTTTCAGCATCAGTCCTTTCAATGAATATTCAGGGCTGATTTCCTCTAGGATGTACTGATAGTATCTCCTTGCAGTCCAAGGGACTCTCAAGAGTCTTCTCCAGCACCACAGTTTGAAAGTATCAATTCTTCAACTCAGCCTTCTTTATAGTCCAACTCTCACATCTATACATTACTACTGGAATAACCATAGCTTTTACTATATGAACCCTTGTCTGCAAAGTAACATCTCTACTTTTTAATATGCTGTCTAAGTTTGTCATAGCTTTTCTTCCAAGTTAGATATTGCTGTACCCATTTGACAGACAAGAAAATTAAGACAAATTAGCTATCTTACCCATGACTACCTGGCTGAGAAAATAAGGAGATTGGGAGTTTTTTATATACAGTAAGAAACCAGAAAATCTACCTAATTTTAAAAGTTGACACAATCCTCAACTGCACAAAATTCAAAAATGATGTATATATTTATTAATTCACCACTTGTACTTCTAACACATTTTTGTGCAAAATCTTTGTTCATCTATTTTATGACAATTTTATAACATTGTTTATTAGAAGACAAGAAGATAGCTCATTATTTCCTCTAGAGACATGCATATACCATGGGCCATTGTATATGTGTCATCATTTTATTTCTGATCAGAGCACACTTTCTAGTTTGACTTCATATTGGAAGAACTGAATCTTCCATTGGCAATTTTACATTTCTAATAACTGGAAGAATTCCCATCGATTCATTTCTGTTTCTGTGCATTTCAACCAAGTTTCTCCTCACTACCTACATACTTCTAGAGCTGGACACCTTAGTACCCATTCATTTCATGATCAAGAATATGACCTTGTAGATTCTTGTCTCAATGCTGGGTTCGTTGGCCCAGGTGTTGGAATGAGTATTTCTGGAAGGCAGTTCTAGCTGGAATGGATGGCTGAAAAAAAGGTGAAAGTGAAGTCACTCGGTCGTGCCCGACTGCAACCCTATGGACTGTGGCCCGTCAGGCTCCCCCGTCCATGGGATTTTCCAGGCAAGAGTACTGGATGGGTTGCCATTTTCTTCTCCAGGGGATCTTCCCAACCCAGGGATTAAACTCAGGTCTCCCTCATTGTGGGCAGACTCTACCTTCTGAGCCACAGGGGAATCCAGGGGTGGACGGCTAACAACACCTTCACTGAATATATGTCTGTGGCCCACATAGATACATCTTCTAGAATTACTGGAGTGTCTCCAGTGCTACCCAACCCGAGTAAATATAAGGGGGCAGGGAGCGCTGGAGGGGAGAAAAGACAATGGTCTTAATGAATTTCGGTTAAAATACCTAGCTCTCGAAAATTTTGAAAACTCCTGTGACTACGAGAATACATGAGTGGAGTCCCTCCTGCAGCCCTGGAAGGGCCCTGAAAGTAAGGGAACCTGCCAGTTAAAGCTGATATTTAGCCTCTGAAGCAGCCTCTCTTTCTCCTTCCGCTTGCCTGTTTTCTCGTGACTGCTTCCCCTCTTCCTCGCGGCGTTCCCCACCCTCCGTCAGTCTCTCCGTTTAGAAGACAGCAGCAGGGAACTTGGCTTTACCTGCGGCCTGTGAAACACGGAGAACTGCCGCTCCGATCCTTACCACGTGTTGGGGAAGGTACCCTCATGATACCTTCAGCAAAATGAGCAACTATCAGATAAAGAGAAATACACTTGCCTTAAGAAATATTAATATATTGCCTCAGATCAGAAACAAATGTATACCCACATTTTTTAAAAATTAAGCATATGTAAAAAATTGGAGAGTTTTGCTCCTCAAACTTAAACTCAGACCCCAGTTTTTATTATTCCTATGGAATTAAAACAGATTAATTAGAGTTATCAGAGAATGACATCATTTATTTAATTTTTTTCTGCCTAACTTAAATTCCTTAACCAAAACATCCTTTATTTTCATTCTGCATTGCTCAGAATCTTTGTAAATTTTAAGCAGACTTTTGTCACTTAGTGAAAATAGTCTGTGAAATGAAATTAGAAGTCGCTTAGTCCTGTTTGACTCTTTGAGACTTCGTAGACTGTACAGTCCATGGGATTCTCCAGGCCAGAATACTGGAGTGGGGAGCCTTTCCCTTCTCCAGGGGATCTTCCCAAGACAGGGATCGAACCCGGGTCTCCCACACTGCAGGAGGATTCTTTACCAATTGAGCTATCAGCTATTCAGGAGACTAGCCTGAATGTAACTTAATCTGATTAATTAGGTTTCTGAATTGTTTCAGGAATGTGATTCATACCAGGGCATCTGTGTCACTCACAACTCTTAGTGGTGAAAGGGGCACAGAACCTATTGAGTGACTAAAACTACAGATAGTGGCTTGAGCAAATGCTTGTAATTATCCCAGGAGCAGGTCTTACTTCAGGTAAGGCTTGATCCAGGAGCTCAGTGCCTGGCAGTATGAGCCTGAATCCTGTCTCTGACCTCTGTCTTCTGTCCTAGCGCTTCAGACTTAGATTCTACATAATACACAACCCGGCAGAGCCAAGCTGTAGCCTGTAGGTGAGAAAATGCTGCCACCATTTCAGAACTCACTTCCTGATAAAACACAGTTAAGGAAGGGAACTACTCGTTTCCAGAAGACCAGCAAACATCTCATTCTATTTCACCGACTCTGAATTATAGTCATATTCATGAATATACCTATTCATGTTTGTACCAGGCAATATGGAGGGGGAGCTGGGGAAAGGGAATAGAATCTAGCGCTTATCTTATATCAATCTAAACTCACATCTAATGCAGATATGGGGTCATTTCTGCACAAATCGAACGGCTGTGATGTGTGGTAGGGTACAGGCAGTGAAGGTAGATATGCCAGGAGAAAATAATGATAAGGGTAAGTAGATCTCAGGGACGCAGCCAAGGAATAAATGCCCGCTACAACATCCATGAAATGATTAGGCTTCGATGTCAGGCAATCTGGAGCTCTAATCCCATCAAATTCCATCATGTATTATGAATAGGACTTCAGACAAGTTGGTTTTTTAAAGACAGTTCCCTCTTCTACAAAATGGTGAAAATAACACACTTCAAAGTTACTATGAGAGTTACATAATATACATATAGTGAACGACAGTGTGTGTGATCCATAGTAGGTGCTCAATAAAAACTGTCACTCTTGTACAAACTCTTCATTCCTATGAATGGCTGCTATTAAACTGAAAGTCAGGGGAATCCTCTTGCAGAGAACAAATCACTGCTCTGGAGTTCCCTGGGGGCCTACAGGTTAGGATTCTGGGCTTTCATTGTCATAGCCCAGGTTCAATCCCTGGTCAGGGAACTGAGATTCCACAAACCAAGCAGTGCAGAAAAAACAAGCAAACACATCACCACCACACAGGCCAGGGGAAGAGCAGCCCTGAGCTTCAAGAGGCAATTGACTCTTCGCTGCTGGCCTCACCTAGTGCACAGGAAACCCCCTTGAAGCCTCCACTGAAGGGTGTTTCAGGATGAGAACAGCCCTGGGTCCCACATCCAAACAAGAATTCCATTTTCTGGGGAAATAATGATCTGAACAGTGATCAAATTCCTACTCTAGCTCAGAAGCATCCATTTAAGTCCACAGGTATGCACGCTTAGTCACTTCAGTCATGTTCCACTCTTTGTGACACTCTGGACTGTAGCCCACCAGGCTCCTCTGTTCATGAGCCTCTCCAGGCAAGAATACTTGAGCGGATTGCCATGCCCTCCTCCAGGGATCTTCCCAACCCAAGAATCGAACCCATGTTGCTTGTGTCTCCTGCACTGGCACACAGGTTCACTAGCGCCAGCTGGGAAACCCCAATTGCACAGTGTAACTAGAAAATTAGGACCTTCAAAGGTATGTTGGTTGTGATTGCAATGGATTTTTTCCCCAAAACACAAGTCCATCCACATCAGAGTTGCTTTGGGGAAGATATATTCATAAGTGATTCCTAAATTAATTTTCAGCACAGTCCCTATTCAAAAATAGTGAGTAGTTTAGTCTGGCGGCAAGCACATCATTGGGGACATACATTTTTAATGTTTAGCAACCATCGTCGAGGATATACATTTTTTAATATTTGAGAAATCGGAACGGAGCCATATTAGAGAGGAAATCCCTAGGGGAGGGAGCAGCGGACGGACAGGGAGCAGGAAAACAGCAGACTCTTCAAAGGCACGTCCCAGCCCCCAGGGCCCATCCCCTCTTCACGCCAAGCAGTCAGCGGCTCCAGACCGCGCTGCAGCCTCGACACATGTTCTTTCTCTGTATTTCTCTGTAAAAATGCTCTTCCACATGTACGCCGCAGCATTTGTGATCTTTCCTTCAAGGGAGAAAGGACAAAAGTGAAAACAAGAGTTCTCACGGGGAAGCAAATCGCCAGGCCAGAGAGTTCTAGCCTTTCTCCGGCACAGCCAGTGGGATGGCTCCTGGCGGGCATCTTCAGCCCCGGTGAAGGTCACTGTTCTGCTGCTGCTTGTCTTCAGTTCACAGCTCCCACTCTGCGGAAGGTTGCAGGTGTGAACAGCTGTCTTCAAGGTAACATCTCATACATTTGCACAGGATGGCAGGCCAGGCTTGCAGTCTGTGTATTTTCCCTTTTTCTTTTCCTTCTCATCTGAGTTTAGAGGACTTCAGTCTGGTACTCAATAGCCATTATGTCCAGAGAGTACTTCCTTTAATTCAACACAGAATCCTCCTGCTCAAAAAGCAAGGTTTCTTCTTTATTTTGCTCTGTTGGTATCTGAGCACAGCTGGTCAATCTATTCTGTGTTAAGACCGCTCATGAACTTAAAGATGTTATTAGATTTCTTCCTCTCTCCTGGTCATAGAATGATCCCTACTCATTTGCTATAGTATTTCTTGCTTACAAATTATCTTATCTTCTCTGTTTTTCTTATTTGCCCTACCCTCAACTTCCCCATGCCTGCCTGAACAGAACCTTTCACTTTGGCTACAGAATATAACCAAATGAATATTGGAATAGAGTAAAAGGAGAGAAAAGTAAGGAATGTAATGAGAGGAGAGGAATAAAGAATATAATAACTGTCCAGGGGGGGAAAATTCCTAAGGGACTTGCCTGGCGGTCCAGTGGTTAAGACTCCATGCTTCCAGTGGGGTTTGACACCAGGATTTGATCCCTGATATCTAGGGACTAAGACCCCACATGCCAAGCAGTGAGTCCAAACTCTAAGAGACCAGAAAGGAGCATAATGAGAAGAAACATAGTTAACTGTGGACTTGGTCTTTAGGTGGAACTGGAGTTGAGTCTACCTGTAGTCTATCACTGGATATTCTGGAACATTCTTACAGATTGCTTAACACTTCAGTCCCCACTATGTGAAACAGCGATAATTCAAAGGGCTATTGTAAGAACCACACAGTGCACATGGAGAAGCAGCTGTCCTGGTGCCAAAAGCCTCACTAAGCGTTTATGCCGATGGGGCAGGCACTGTGACCGCCCCACCCAGATGCCCTCGAGCTCCTTTAGCCGTGTCTGTGATTTTTTCCTGCTCCTTGCTGTTTACTTCCAGTGGCCTCGTGCACACCCTCTTGGGGAGGATGATCCCAGGAGTGCTGGAGGAGAATCCCTGGGAATGTACGTGGCCCTGGGGTGGGCCTCCACAGTGACTGGCGACGTGAGTGGAGGAGGCCCACGTGACTCGTGGGGGACAGTCGCCTCCCAGCCGGGCCTCCATGAAGGATGAGGCTAAACGTCCCAGGGACTTGGCCTGGAGCGCACCTGCGGCTTCGTGTCTTCCCTTTTCCTGTCCTGATCCCTAGCCTCTCACTGGTGTCTCCCAGGAGCACTTCGTTAATAAATCAGTTACGTGTAAACCTTCATCTTGGGGCCTCTCTGGGGGTCCTGACCTAAGACAATTACCAATGCCATGATCGTTCTCACTCACTCATAGTGTGCAGATACCAAAGTACAAGAAACAGAATACTGATTTTCACTCAGATGAGCCAATATTCTGAGAAAGCTCCCAAACATGGCCACCTCCTCAATGCATCAAACTGTAATGATGAGTTATACCAAACTGAGGCACGTCATGAAGTATTTAGTAAATTACCAGAAGGAAAGGAGGCTTTAAGTGGCATGAACACTCCAGAATAATTCACAATAATTCGTTCGTTAGAAACGGCCTTCCCAGTCCTCACCTTGTCCCTGAACTACTGACCAACATGTATAAAACCCTTCCCAGACTAGGGGTGCAGTTCTGCTCAGCATTAAGAAAATGTGGGTTCTACACGTCTCATCTCCTCCCTTCCTTTGCAGGAGAGGCTGGAGGCAGGGCCTTGAGAATTTGGATGAAGGCCTCTTCCCTAAGTCATCCTGCAGAAGGAGACACAAGAATCAAACCTCTGAGAGCAAAGCGTAGGTACCCGAAGCTGTATGGGAGGAGAGGAGTCTCAGGTCTTACGTAGATGGGCTCAGGACAAGAACAATGGAGAACACTCAGGAAGCCTCCCACGTGATGGCCAGCCAGACCCATGGTCTTTGCACCCAAGGTCTGGGAACGGGTCAGGCTGGCTTAGAAGTCCAGAGGCAGGGACTTTCCTGGCGGCCAGTAACCGAGACCCTGCACTCCCAATGCAGGGGCCTCGGCTCAACCCCTGGTCTCCCGTGAGACTGGAGGAGCCAAACAGATAAAGAAATAAACACTTCTCTTTAAATAAAAAGTCCAGATGCAGAGATTTTAGAGCTGAAGACTGCAGAGGGCGGGAGTTGACTGCATCTCACTACTGAAGGGGGCCCTGAAGAGACTTAAATTTATTTACTCCCACAGGTCAGCTCTGGTCTTTGTTTTCACCTTTGCCATTGCACACAACTCCAGGGTTGGTCAGCACAATCTGCTGCCCCTGACTTAAGTGGAAATCAGGTAACCCATAGGAAGCGGTATGTTTAGGGTTCTGCCCACCCTCCAGGGCAGGGCCACGCCTGTCCTGTACCATGAGCTTTGTGCCAGTTTTAAGACTATTTCAGTTAGCTGAGGCTGCAAAGAATGCAACCCGAAATATGCAAAGCAGTGTGATCATCATTTTTTATGTGCTTTTAGTTTTCCTGAGTCTTATTGGGCAAAGGTCAACATTTCTTTAATTTTAAAATTAATCTAAAATCAACTACAGTCCAGGAAAAATAAATTTAAAAAAATGATTTGTGACTTTCTGTTTTAACAAGTTTATATTTGGTCCACTCACCTTGAATCTAAGAATGTGACTATATGGTGTGTTTATGGAATAAAAAACCTTATGCCTTATCATAGATATATGTATATAAGCAAATAGTCTGTATACAAAGAGGCATATATATATATATGGCCACAATATGATTATGCATCAATCATAAAATCTCACCAATTAATATTAACACATTAATATTAAATCATATACTTGTAAAAAATAAATAAAATTAAATTAAGCTGATCTGATCAGTCCTGCCCATCTCTCTCCCCCTTTTACCAATTTCCATTTCACTTAGGTTGAGTTTGAGGTTTTCTAAAACTCAAAGGGATATGTTTTTATTTTGGTCAAGATTACCTTCCAGCCTTGCAACATAATTAGACTTCCTACCAAATCCACCCACATACTGCAACCTTATTCATTTTTGTTGAAACTGAATTTTTACATTTAAATTGATAACATAGAGATGATATGTAACCAGCTACATTAGTCCAGTTTATTTTTTTTCCAAAAGGTAAGAAATTATTATTTATCTTTCCCTAGCTTTTGCTCTTGACAAGGCCACAGCATGGTAAACACATTGAGAAAGCAAAGCACGCACATGCGCGCACACACACACACACACGCTCACAAAGTTTCTACAAGGCCTCTTTTCCCGTTGCCATGGTTCCCAATGAAGTCTAGTGCCGATGGTGATCCTATTTGGATGATGTTCTCATTTCTGTTTGGTTGCTTATTCATTTGTTTTAAGTTTCACATCATCTCCATACTTCATGTCATAGACTAGGACCAGGAAGGGATTTAAAATTCTCTGCCCCAGTGCCATGTCCTTTCACCCTAGTCTGCCTTTGAAGAAGCGGTTAACATCCAAATCCATTTCCTACTTAATTCATAAAGATCGATGACGTGTCTTGCATTATTTAGACCTTGAGCCCAACAGAAATAAGTTCTTCTCAACGTTACGAGTGAGAAAATGAGTTTGAGACTTACAGATACATACAACTCTATATATAACTGATAAACAGCAATGACCTCCTGTGTAGCACAAGGAACTGTCTTCAATCTCTTATAACAATCTATCATGAAAAAGAATCTGAAAAAGAACAGGTCTATGTAAATATGTAAAGCTGAATCACTTTGTTACACACCAGAAACTGACACAATATTGTAAATTTACTCTGTGTGTGCTGAGTCACTCAGGCATGTCTGACTCTCTGCGACCCCATGGACTATAGCCTGCCAGGCTCCTCTGTCCGTGAGATTCTCCAGGCAAGAGCACTGGAGCGGGGTGCCACAGCCTCCTCCAGGGGACCTTCCCGACCCAGGGATGGGACCTGCGTCTCTGCGTCTCCTGTATAGGCAGGTTCTTTACCAATAGTGCCACCTGGGAAGCCTGTAAATTAACTATACTTCAATTTTTTTTAAATGTTGAAGTTACTGATGAACTGTGTATTATCAAATGTAATGACTAAATCCCATTAAATGATTCTCATCTTATTAGACCTTTCAGCAACATTTGAAATAACTAGTCATTGTTTCTGCGTTAAAACACATTCTTCACTTGTTTTGCAGAAAATCACACTCTTTCTGACCCTCCTTCTCAGCTTCACAGGCCGATACCTCCTTATCCCTCTGAGCGCCAAGTTTTAGTCCGTAGACCACTTCTCTAAGACATGGCCAAAATGATCTCATCCCATCTCATGCCTTAAATCACCTATCTGCTGCTGATCCTCAAATTTCTACCCCCAACTTGAAACTCTGTCTCATCTGCAGACTCATATATTCAAAAGCTTACTTGGTAACTTCACTTGGATACCTAATAGACACATCACTTTTAACATATTCAAATGAGGATCTTTACATGCACAAACACACACACCCTCCTTCTCCAATCTTCCCCATCTTAGCTGAAACTCCACTCAATTTGCTAATTCAATACATGTTTACATCAATATTTTGAGGGAATCAATAGCTCTACCCAAACTCTAAGAGCCATCATCAAATCATATTGTCTCTACCTTCAAAATATACCCAGAACCAGACCACTTACTGCCCCCATTGCCACCACCCTGATCCAGCCACCTGGTATCATCCTAACTGACATCTCTCTGTCCTTGCACCTCACCCATCTGTTCTCAGTCAACATAACATTCAGAGCCATCCTGTTAAAAGGTAACTGTGATCATCTCAGACTTTAGCACAAAACCCTCCACTGGCTTCCCATGGGACTCAGAGCAAAAGCTGACGTCCTTTCTGTGTTTTACAAGGTCCTGTGGTCCAGTGCTCATCACCCTGTGCTGTCCGCTCCTGGAACTCTCTCCCTCTGTTGCTCCATTCTAGGAATCCCAGCCTCTTTTCTTTTCCCCACAAAAATGTCAGGCTGGCCCCAGCCTTGTGGCCTTTGCCCTTGCTGTTCTTGAGAAAGCAAAACAGAGCTAATGCAGCTGAGGATCATGCTCCCTGGCTTCAGACTATACTACAAAGCTACAGTAATCAAGATGGTATGGTACTGGCACAAAAACAGAAATATAGATCAACAGAACAGAATAGAAAGCCCAGAGACAAATCCAAGAACCTATGGTCACCTCATATATGAGAAAGAAGGTAGGAATATGGAATAGAGACAAGACAGTCTCCTCAATAAGTGGCTCTAGGGAAACTGGGCAGCTACATGTAAAAGAATAAAATTAGAACATAACACCATACATAAAAATAATTAAAAGCTTCTGCACAACAAAGGAAACTATAAGCAAGGTGAAAAGACAGCCTTCTGAATGGGAGAAAATAATAGCAAATGAAGCAACTGACAAACAACTAATCTCAAAAATATACAAGCAACTCCTGCAGCTCAATTCCAGAAAAATAAATGACCCAATCAAAAAATGGGCCAAAGAACTAAATAGACATTTCTCCAAAGAAGACATGTGGATGGCTAACAAACATATGAAAAGATGCTCGACATCACTCATTATCAGAGAAATGCAAATCAAAACCACAATGAGGTACCATTCCACACCAGTCAGAATGGCTATGATCCAAAAGTCTGCAAGCAATAAATGCTGGAGAGGGTGTGGAGAAAAGGGAACCCTCTTACACTGTTGGTGGGAATGCAAACTAGTACAGCCACTATGGAGAACAGTGTGGAGATTCCTTAAAAAACTGCAAATAGAACTGCCTTATGACCCAGCAATCCCACTGCTGGGCATACACACCAAGGAAACCAGCATTGAAAGAGACACGTGTACCCCAGTCTTCATCACAGCACTGTTTATAATAGCCAGGACATGGAAGCAACCTAGATGTCCATCAGCAGATGAATGGATAAGAAAGCTGTGGTGCATATACACAATGGAGTATTACTCAGCCGTTAAAAAGAATACATTTGAATCAGTTCTAATGAGGTGGATGAAACTGGAGCCGATTATATAGAGAGAAGTAACCCAGAAAGAAAAACACCAATACAGTATACTCAACATATATATGGAATTTAGAAACATGATAATGATAACCCTGTATGCGAGACAGCAAAAGAGACACAGATGTATAGAACAGTGTTTTGGACTCTGTGGGAGAGGGAGAGGGTGGGATAATTTTGGAGAATGGCATTGAAACATGTATACTATCATGTAAGAAACGAATTTCCAGTCTATGTTCAATACAGGATACTCAATACAGGATACAGGATGCTTGGGGCTGGTGCACTGGGATGACCCAGAGAGATGATATGGGGAGGGTGGCGGGAGGGGGGTTCAGGGTTGGGAACTCATGTACACCAGTGGCAGATTCATGTCAATGTATGGCAAAACCAATGCAGTATTATAAAGTAAAAAAAATAAATAAATAAAATAAAAATTTAAAAAATAATGAAGTAAAAATGGATTAAAGACCTAAATGTAAGGCTGCACTTTGTAAAACTTTTAGAGGAAAACATACTGTGTGACATAAATCCCAGCAATTTCTTTTGTGATCCACTTCCTAGAGTACTGAAAATAAAAATAAACAAATATGACCTGATTCAACTTAAAAGCTTTTGCACAGCAAAGGAAACCTTAAACAAGATGAATAGACAACCAACCCTCAGCATAGGAGAAAATATTTGCAAATGAAACAAGGAATTAATCTCCAAAGTATTCAAACAGCTCATATAGCTCAATATCTGTTCTGTTCTTTACTGAATCCCAGGTTCCAGTGTTGGAAATAAGTAGATACTTAATGAATATTGGTTGAATGAATGAGTCAGTTCAGTCACTTAGTCATGTCCAACTCTTTGCAATGCCATGGACTGCAGGAGGCCAGGCCTCCTTGTTGGGAACCAGCGTGAGGAATCCCACCCGTGACAAGGTCATGCGGCAAGAGACTTCGATGGGCAAGGCAATTCGAGTCTCAGGGTTTCCCCCAGGTATTTCCTGAGCATGTAGCCCCAAAATAAGAATCTGCCTGCTTTTCCACTCTTCTGACATTCTCTGGAAAAAGCCAACTCAGGGCTTTAGTCTTTGTATTTGAAAGGAGTGTTTCAACTCAACTCCCTCTGATAACGCTCTAACTTAAACGCTCTAACTTGCCTAACAGTTTCCCTGGACCTTTTACAGCTTGTGAATTGCTTACAGTCCCCAACTGCGAGGGGCACAAAGCTTGAGTATCTTAAAGTTACAGAGCCTTTTCTAAGAGCTAAAAATCCTATTGGTCACAGGATTTCACTGTTGACTCAATGATTGCTGCCAGACCTCCTTATTCTTTATCTTTTAGGCACCTGGAAGGATATTAATCAATGTAAACAGGATATGGAAAAAGATATATAGTAGTTTTGATGTTAGCAACACTAGACTTTTGAGTTAATTACTCTTCTTTTGTTATAAATCACTGTACTCCTTTTACTTGTTACAAATTGCTGTATCTTTGCTATGTAAGAATGTAACTTTATTTAGTGCTTTCTGAGAATGGCATCAGATTTGGGAAGAACAACACTTTTAACACAAATAAATCTTCTGGTTAACAAACCCTTATCAGAAAAGAACTGTAAAATGTTAATTGGCCTTTTGGCCAGAAGATGATGTAAATCACCTAAGGCTTGTGTATACAACTAGGTATGCAGAGAGAAAAGCCTGGTCTCGACAAGAGTCAGGGCTGCTGATGCTGCATAATTTTATATATTATCCATTGATCTCTATGTAAAAAAAAAGGTATAAAAGGCCTTGAGGAACAATAGGGGCCAGAGCCAGTTATTGGAAGGACTGGTTTCCTCCGTGTCTCCTACTCTAATTTCAGGCTGAATTCCCATCTGGGGCGTGGAGGCTTGCCATGTCTGCTTACTTGTCCCGGTTTCTAAGATCCGTGCAAAAGGGAGCCCAGGGCGGGGCACCCGTAGAGATTCAAGTGGGCGCCGGTGGCCCCACGTAGATGGTGCAAGCTCCTTGTCTGGAACTTTATTGGCTTTCCATGTAAACCAAGTTATTCAGCCTTCTTTTCTCCATCTAAAATTTCCTACTATACTATTATTTCCTAATCTAATCTTATATTCTAAATAAATAAGTTTTTTCTCACCAACACTGTCTTTTGCTTCGAATTCCCTAGATCCACCGGGGCTGGACCCCGGCACCTCCCTATCCATCACCAACTCCCAGAGTTTACTCAAACTCATGTCTATCAAGTCGGTGATGCTATTCAAGCATCTCATCCTCTGTCAGCCCCTTCTCCTCCTACCTTCAATCTTTCCTAGCATCAGGGTCTTCTCCAATGAGTCAGTTCTTCACATCAGATGGCCAAAATATTGGAGTTTCAGCTTCAGCATCAGTCCTTCCAATGAACATTCAGGACTGATTTCCTATAGGATTGACTGGCTGGATCTCCTTGCAGTCTAAGGGACTCTCAAGAGTCTTCTCCAACACCACAGTTCAAAAGCATCAATTCTTCAGCAATCAGCTTTCTTTATGGTGCAACTCTCACATCCATACATGACCACTGGAAAAACCATAGCATTGACTAGACGGACTTTGTTGGCAAAGTAATGTCTCTGCTTTTTAATATGCTGTCTAGGTAAGTCATAAATTTTCTCCCAAAGAGCAAGCATCTTTTAATTTCATGGCTGTAGTCACCATCTGCAGTGATTTGGGAGCCCAAGAAAATAAAGTCTCTCACTGTTTCCATTGTTTCCCCATCTATATTCCATGAAGTGATGGGAACAGATTTAGTTTCCTGATTGTTGAGTTTTAAGCTAACTGGCTTCCCTGATAGCTTGGTGCCAAATCTGCCTGCAATGCAGGAGACCCCAGTTCGATTCCTGGGTTGGGAAGATCTGCTGGAGAAGTGAAAAATCTACCTTTTCCAGTAATCTGGCCTCGAGAACTAGTCCATGGGGTTAGTTTGCAAAAAATCAGACAGGACTGAGCGACTTTCACTTTCATTGAGGCTTCTCTGGTAGCTCAGTGGTAAAGAATGAATGAGTAATGCTTAGCAAATGCAGAGATAGTTTCATCTAACCCATCTCAAATATCCAAATCAAAAGAAGATGCTCTGGGAATGGATACAAGAATAGTCACCAAGACCACACCTGATCATTACTAAAGCAATAGAAGGTATCAAGCGAAAACTGATGACCTTCCAACTTGAACACGCTGCCATATGCATTAGTCCCTGGGTGCCCCTGGTTGGGAAGAAGTGGATTGCCCCCAACTTGTCCAATACGTTAGGCTGCTGAGCACTCACATGCTATTCAATGACTTGCTGCAGCCTTACCACGCCCTCAGCCTTTTTCCCTGGATGAAGGTAGCAAATCTGTCATCCATTAGCATCACTGTTACAGGACCACGTCACTGTGCCCTTCTCTATGTGAGCATATAGTTTCTTGACCTTGATATATCAGAGAACTATGTGGAGTTTTGTTCAAAAGTGGAGTTTTCTTAAATTGATGACACGGTAGCTCCCCCAGCATGGCCATCCAAACCCTCTGCCTGATTCCACTGCCTTTGTTTTCCTGATGTTTTCCATTCTCCTCTTTGTAAAATGTTTGTTTTCCTTTTGCTGTTATTATTATTTTTTAAATCTGAAGGTGCCTAGCAGGGATTCTGCACAGCTCACCTGAAAGCAACAGAAAATTAGTCAAGGAGTGAAAAAGTACCTGCAATTTTATTACTCAGCAGAGACCCATTTAGACAACTTTTCAGAATTGTGGCAAGTCTTCCAATTGTGTTTATTTGTTTGTCTTTCTGTGTCTCAGACTCCATCGTACCTAGGACGAGGGGGGCTTCCCTTCCCATATTGTCTCACCTGCAGGCTTGAAGTTACCTACAGGCACTCGTGCGCATTAGCTGTTCATTTAGGGGTTGGGGATATTACTATTAGGGTGTGGAAGATTTGTTTCATACAGGGAGTTATGTAGCATCTTCAGGGGATCTGAGACCTAGAAAACAGCAGTCCTATTCAAGGAAGACCATGCTACCAGGGAGTCCAGATATCCATCAATGCACCACAAAAATTAAACGGCCTCTTCTAGCAGCAGTGGAGGCACTGTGGGCAATGAATTCTTCGGGGGTGGTGAAGCAGATGAAATCCAGTCATCACGTTTACAACAGATGTGCTGCTCGACAAAGTGCAACTGGAGAGCAGGCTGTTCGCAATAAGGCCACTTCCCAGAATCAAAGGAAAGTTTATAAAAGATCCGTTTGAATTATTAGCTCCAAAAAAAGTGGCTGGAGGAGAAAACGGTTGCGCATCTCACTGGCTGTTCTCACGTGCCTGATTAGAACAAAGGGAGGCAAGAGGAGCAGGGGAGAGCAGGCAAAGCGAATTTCCCTCGGACAGAAGGAGGCCCGTCTTCAGGCAGTGCCCGGTCAGGGCGTGGAGAGGCCACCCGCAGGTAAGGACACCGAGGCCTCTGCGGAAGCAGCAGACGCGCGGCAGGGGGAAAGCGCGCCCCTTTCCATCCAACGCGGTTTCTTCTCTTGCTTACAGAACCATTTTAATACCAAGAGGACACCTCTAGCCTTTACTTTACTCTGCGCCCTGTGGAGTTCCCCTCCCTGCTCCAGACACCCCAGTCCAGACTCCACTTCAAATGCAAGGCATTTGGGAGTCACAAGGAAGCCGCCGAGGAGACCGCGATGGTCTTCGCCCTGCTGACTTATTTTTGGCTGCACTGGGTCTTCCTTGCTGCGCGGGGCCTTCCCCCAGCTGTGGGGAGCAGGAGTTACTGTTGAGCTGCTGTGCACGGGCTTCTCACTGGGGCGGCTTCTCGTAGGGAGCACAAGCTCCAGGGCGCCCAGGCTCAGGTGTGGCGCCAGGCTTCCGTGCTCCGCGCACGCAGGATCTTCCTGAGCCTGGGATCAAACCCGCATCCCCTGCGTTGGCAGGAGGACTTTTACTCCTGGATCAGCAGGGAAGCCCTTCTCTCTGGTTCTGATGGTGGACGAATCGACATGGAGTACTCGTGTTTTCCAAGTCAGTATCTGTAACCACCTTAATCATGAGATGTGCAATCCTTCATCCCAAGAGCAGAGAACCGTGTTCACAGGTCTCAGGGGCCAACACTCTCCTTCCACTTCATGAACGTATCTATCCCCTGTTGTATGGAGACAAACAGATGCATCTGACTCCAGAAAACAAGATGCTTCCTTATGGAATTCAGTCCAGTGAAGGACAATGAGAGCCACACTTTTTCCTGATACTGAAGATCCTGGAATGTAGAGATCCCTCCCTCTTCCGGGGGATGCTCTCAGAACCCTTCCGGGCCCTCTTTTTCAAACCATTTGAGTAGAAAATGCCAAAATTTTCTTTGAAGAATGTATGCAGGACCCTCCAGAACGTGTAGGTTCGATCAATGGCTGCTGCTGCTGCTGCTGCTAAGTCGCTTCAGTTGTGTCTGACTCTGTGCGACCCCATAGATGGCAGCCCACCAGGCTCCCGCATCCCCGGGATTCTCCGGGCAAGAACACTGGAGTGGGTTGCCATTTCCTTCTCTAATGCATGAAAGTGAGAAGTGAAAGTGAAGTCGCTCAGTCGTATCCGACTCTTAGCGACCCCATGGACTGTAGCCCACCAGGCTGCTCCATCCATGGGATTTTCCAAGCAAGAGTACTGGAGTGGGGTGCCATTGCCTTCTCCGTCGATCAATGGCAAATAGTATCAAAAGGTCATGCCAGTGTCTGCTGTTTTCCTCATTGGTAAAGGTGCAAACCCTTCTTGTATAAGGCAAGTGGATGCAAGATAAGTTTAATAACACTGAAGACCATGAGGAGTAATTCTCTTTCTACTCAAAAGACAGGGGAAGAGAGTTTATATATCAAATATTGCAGGTCTGATATGGGCACTTCAAGAAGACAATATAGGCCCAAGATAAAGGAAAAAAATTATCCTGACTTGCTCAGTCTAAGTACCTGGAGGCTGAAAGTCACGTGATCAAAGGTTACAAAATCTCCACAGATAAATATACTTGTTTACTGTATTCTGAAAAAACAGGACTAAAGTATTTGAAAGTAGTAGTTTGGGGTTGAATTATCACAATTGTTGGTGTTGGGTTTTGTGGTTTTTTCCATATCACAGGATGAATATAGATTTAGTAAGCAGTATTTTCTCTAACATTGTATTTAAGATCCAAAGAAGATTTGGGTTCTTTTATTTTTATTTATTTTGCTTTAGACACTTGTCTATAATTCTGGGGTTTCCCCGGTAACTCAGCTGGTAAAGAATCTGCCTGCAATGCAGGAGACCCTGGTTCGATTCCTGGGCCAAGATTCCCTGGAAAAGGAATCTTGGGCTTCCCTGATGGCCCAGATGCTAAAGATTCTGCCAGCAGTGTGGGAGACCTGAGTTCGATCCCTGGGTTGGGAAGTCATGTCAGACTCTTTGCGACCCCATGGACCATAGCCCACCAGGCTCCTCTGTCCATGGGGATTCTCCAGGCAAGACTACTGGAGTGGGTTGCCTTGCCCTCCTCCAGGGAATCTTCCTGACCCAGGGATCGAACCCAGGTCTCCCGCAGGAAAAGCAAGCACAGCACAGCACTATGCAATTTTTAAAAATTGAATTATGAATCCCCACTCCGGGCGCAGTAACGCAGGTATTCTTACCATCATCACTTTTCAGGTAGGAACTGAGGCTCTGAGAGGATAAGTAGCCATCTTGACATCTCAGAGCCCATTGGTACTAGAGTCCAGCCCCAGATCTGTGCTGGCAATGATACCATCCACCTCTGACTCAATCACACATTCAACAACTGTTCAGTGAGCCCCTCAGAGGGGAAAGAGACTGTGTTAAGGTATTAATAAAGTAAATAATGTCCTTTCTTCGAAAGCAAGACATCTTTTCTTCACAATTAAGAAGAGAGATGAGACAGGAACACAGATGCCGACATCCTGAAGAAGCGTGTGACGAGCTCATAGACACCTGGGCTATAGCAAGCAACCTTGTGATTCCTACAAGTGGTCCAGGGAGAGAGGGAGAGGGGCGTGGCAGAAGCAGTGAGAGGGAGATTTAGGAGGAGGGGCCAGCCATCATGCTGGGGATCATCAGAGAGGAAGTCCACAGTAAATACCCTTTCGGGGTTGAGAAGAGACAGTTCCTGTGGGAGAGCAACCAGTTCTTACAAAGGGCGGGGGGGGGTTGCCAGTTTCAATGTGCTGTTGATTCCACGAGCCAGATCTCTGGGAGCAAAACTCGACTCCTGCCTTTCTTCTCGCTTGGATGGTAAGGAAACTGACCAACTGTTTGCACACTTAAAATATATAATTTAGCTATAACATAGCCATGAGAAGGAATAAAATTTTTTTCTTAAAATAATGAAGACCCGCCTGTACTGACAATACCCGGTGTTGCCAAGAAAGAGAGGCAGGTGAGACTCCCATAGATTGAAGGTGTGAGGTGGAGAATGTCACAGCTCCTTGGAAAAAGATTGAACCATTTCCTGTAACACTCGACAGACACCTACTCTATAACTCAGCAATTCTATCCCTAGGTATTTACCCAAAAGAAATAAAGATGTCCACAAAAAGGCTTGTACAAGAAGCACAATAGCATAGTTGAATCTTAAAAACAGTAAGCTGCGTAAAAATAGCCAGACACAAGACTACAGGCTCTCTGATTCCATTTATATGAAGTTCTAGACTTGGAAAAGTGACTCTTAGTTGTTCAAGCTGGATCAAAGACTGGCCCTGGGAGCTCAGTGCAGAAATCACTGGGAAGGAACATGAGGGAACTTCCTGGGGGACAGTGATGGTCTAGATTCTGACTGGAGCTTGAGTGGCACAGATATATGGAGCTGTCAAAACTAATTAGTGTCACGGAAGATTGATATATTCCATTGCATATAAATTTTACCCTGAAAGACATAAAAAGAATTCTAAAAGATATTGAGTTCTAGTTAAATATCTGCATGTTGTAATATGTAGAAGTGAAATGTCCTGATGTTTGCTACTTACTTTAAAATGTATCAAAAAATAAGGTAGACTGATGGATTGATAAACAGATAATGTGACGTATCTATCCTTCCATTATTACAATATTAATTATAGCATCTAACTATAGATCTATGAGTGTTTAATATTCTTTCAGCCTTTCTAGATCTTTACAAGTTTTCATAATAAAATGTTGGGGAAATGTAACTCAAGAATATATTAATGCATGCATATTTTTAAAAGAATTTGGAATATTTGAATAACTACAAATTAAAGGTAGAGTATCCTACAATGAGGGAAACTTAGGTTCTTATTTTGTTACATACCCTCCTTTCTTGAAGTGTTGTATAGAAGGAAGTAACCAGAGAGGTAACACCGCTAACCACGGAGCAGGGCTGAAGGCCCCCAGTTTCATGACACAAGATACAGAACTTTTGTGTTTCAGAAATAATTCAACTTTAGACTTCAAATGGACTTGTAATTTGAAAAACTGAGTAGATTGACCAAGAATATTGGAATATAAATACAGTCTCTGGATACTTGAGAATTAGTTAAAGACATTTTTTGCTTTTGTTCAGAAAATTTGGAAAAGCTCATAAGTGCAGTGAAAAGAAAGAAGCCACCCACAATCCTATCCTCCCACCAAAAGAAAATCACTGTTAATAGTCTGAGAAACGTATTTCTAATGATTTTTCTTTCCATGTGTTAACAGAGTCAGAATGGCAAATACAATATTATAGTATAATGTAAATATATTTCATGTAAATTAAAAATTCATAAATAATTTTAAAGACTACATACTGTAATTTAAAATAAATATGTTATATATATTTATTAAGCACATGTTGTATTATACTATGGAAATGTGGGCATATATGTTATTTTATTTTATTTTGCTATAATAATGTTGAAAAAACATCCGGGTAAGATGTTCTTTACATATTAATTGTTTTTAGGGCAGAGGATTTCTGGAAATGTACATTTAACAGGGCATGTTAGTTGGCCTGTGGGTTAAGAACAGCCCCCATGGGTTCGTGAAAAAGTGCCCTATTGCTGTGTGTGCTAAGTGACTTCAGTCATGGCCGACTCTGTGTGACCCCATGGGCTGTGGCCCGTCAGGCTCCTCTGTCCATGGGATTCTCCAGGCAAGAACACTGGAGTGGGTGCCCTGCCCTCCTCCAGGGGGTCTTCCCGACCCAGGGATGGAACCCAGGTCCCTCATGTCCCCTGCACTGGCAGGCCGGGTCTCTACCACCAGCGCCACCTGCAAGTCCTATGCTTAGAGACTCAGTGATATTAAGTGCAAGATGAACCTCATCCTGTGGTTTGTCAACATCCTAGGAGCTCATGGGAAGAGGACTGTGAACCGTCTATACCTGCGTTTCACGCAAACACGGATGCATGCCCTGGCCAGGGCGGGACGGGGAGGAGGAGACGATGAGCTGTCTGAAGTGTTCCTTCCAACCCAGCAAGGAGAGAAACAGTCTGAGCAGGGCAGGAGTCCGGTGCTAAAAGACGCACCAGAAGTCAGGTACTGGGTCTGCCTGACCTCCTCCCAGGTTGAGGACTCCCTCCCTGGACGGAGCAACCTCTGTGAAATCCACCAAAGGATAGAGAAACCATATCGTGGCACCAGGAAGATGGATAAACCACGGTGCCTCGAGGCCATCTTTAAGGAAATAGACATAAGGTGGTTAGGTTTTCCATTTTACGGCAGAGAAAGGTGAGACGTGTGGCGAGGCACTCAGAAGTGAGGATTCACAGCAAAAGAACGGAAACTCGTGTATCCTGGGCAAGAGGACCCCATGCAAGGTGAAAAAAGATCTCTTTTTCTCTCCTTTTCTGGCTCAGCCAGTGACTCAGAGCTAGTAGCGCAGGGAAGCCAGCAGGCACCAGCTGGAGGGAAAGCTAAACAGTAAGTAATCAGGAATTTTGCAAACCGGTTTGGTAACCTGAAACTGCCCGTGTTGGGAGTATTCACAGCTTGGAAATCAGCAGATGCCGCATATCACAGCCTTTCTCCCCAGCCCCCTGGGAAACCTGATTTACCACTCATCACAGCTCAAACCCAAAGCTTCTTTTCTGATATTTCTCCCCCAAAGCCCAGACCCATTGTTGTCAACTACATTCAGAGCATCGCTACTCAGACTCATTCAGTTTGAGAGAGAACACATCATATTGTCTCCCAGGTATGACCTTACTGCTGTTAACAAGTTATCATTTCAACTTTGAAATTCAAAACCTCACAGTTGTATTGGACCTCTGCTCAGTAATAACAAGAAGGGGAAAAGGGAGAATTATTTGAGTGTATTAATTTCTTAACATATATGTGACCTTTGTGATAAACTCGTTACAAATATTCTCACAACATCTCTTGAAAGAAGTTAATACTGCAGTTCTGCAAAGGGAAGACTAAGGTTCAGGGAAGTTTTGCTATTCACCAAAACTTTCACAGCGAATAAGTTTCAGAACTGAGATTTGAATGCAAGGCCCTCTAAGAACAAAATCTACTCTAAACACATGTGCCATATTTCTTACCAATCAATTGCTAAATTCAGCCCTTGAGGACGTTTTTCATTGTTTTTATGGAAGCTTCTCTTTCAATTTTTTTAAAAAGATTTATTTTCTTGCTTTATTATTTATTTTTGACTGTGCTGAGTCCTCTGTGTACAAGCTTTCTCTAGTTGGAGAAACGGGGCGCTACACTCTAGTTGACGTGCACAGGCTTCTCATTGAGGGGGCTTCTCTTGTTACGAAGCACCAGGTCGAGGGGGAACAGGCTTCAGTGGTTGCAGCGCGCAGGCTTAGCCGTCCTGCAGCATATGAAATCCTGCCAGACCCGGGATCCAATCCCCTGCATCAGCAGGTGGACTCTCAGCCACTGGATCTCCAGGGAAGCCCTGGAAGTGTTATTCACATGGAATGAGACGCACACATCTTAATGGGCTGTCACTGTGTTGACAAATACATAGACGTCTGTGTCCACTCACACTCTTATCAAAATGCAGAATATTTCTGTCGCCCCAGAAGGTTTCTTCCTTCCTTATTCCAGTTACTCCCCATAGAGAGTAACCACTGCTTTGATTTATTTCATCAGAAATAAGCTTTATCTGTTTTAGAACTTCATATAAATGAAATCATACAGTATGTACTCTCGTGTGGAAGGCACCTTTAGCTCAGCAGTTTGAGAATTTATCCGTATTATTCATGTAGATCGGTATCTTTGTGTTACTATAGGTAATATGCCACGATATCCCCTGGAGGAGGAAATGGCAATCCACTTCAGTATTCTTGCCTGAAAAAGTCCCATGGATGGAAGAGCCTGGTGGGTGCAGTCCATGGGCTCACAAAGAATCAGACACGACCAGGCCACCAACAGTGACTGTGCCGTGATATGGATAAACCAGTGTCGTTTAATTGTCTTTTACTGATGAACATCTAAGTAGTTGCCTGTTATGTTTAAGGCTGCTATGAACAATCTTACACAAATCTTTTTGTTGAAACATGTGTTCATTCCCTTTGGGGTAAAACCTAAAATTATGAGAGTTAGTCCATAGGTTAGGTGCATTTTTACCTCTATGAGAAGTTGTCAGACTGATTTCCACAGTGGTTCCATCATTTTGTATTCTGACTAGCAGTAGACGACGATTCTGGTTGTTCCACATAATTGTCAACACTCAGTATTGTCAGTCTTTTTAACTTTAGCATCCAGTGAGCGTGTGGTCATTACTCATTGGCTTTAATTTGCATTTCCCTAATGACATTTCCTTAATAACTTGCAATATAGACCTGGAGATCGAAGAAAACACAGGATTATCAGAAATATATCTCTGTAGGCAAAAATTCCTTTGACAGGACCCAGAAAATGCTAACTGTAAGAGAAAAAAATACATATATACATATATATATGACTTTGTCAAAGTTAAAACCTTAAAAAAAAATGGGAAAACAAGCCATGCTGCTGCTGCTGCTGCTGCTGAGTTGCTTCAGTCGTGTCCGACTCTGTGCGACCCCAGAGACGGCAGCCCACCAGGCGCCCCCACCCCTGGGCTTCTCCAGGCAAGAACACTGGAGTGGGTTGCCATTTGCTTCTCCAGTGCATGCAAGTGAAAAGTGAAAGTGAAGTCGCTCAGTCGCGTCCGACTTCTAGCGACCCCATGGGCTGCAGCCCACCAGCCTCCTCCATCCATGGGATTTTCCAGGCAAGAGTGCTGGAGTGGGCGCCATTGGCTTTCTCTGAAACAAGCCACACTCCGGAATAAATACATACATACAGAGGACTTAAACTATATAAACAACTCTTGCAACTCGTTTTCTTTTTTTTTTTTTAATCCAATAAGAAATTATGGGCAAAGACTCCCAGGGCCTTCACAAAGGAAGATACGCAATAGCTAAAAAGCACATGAGAAAATCTCTCATAACACTTCATCTTTACTTTCTGGGGAGCCAATCATTTTGTATCTTGTACTACAATTTGCGTAAGTACAACTCACAACCCAAACTGTAAACCACTTGAAAGTAAGATGAGTATTTAAGGCGTCTTTGTGCCCTGAGGTACATATATACGTGAAGACGGAACGGGCTCGTAGACACTGTTGAATGGTTGACCAAACGATTTAAGAAAGTCTGTCTGAAGTCATGTTAGCAGGCTATTAACACTGTAAGCAAATGAAGCGGTCGTATTAGCGCAGCGCCAAGAGAGAGGAGATCAACAGATCAGGAGAAGACCAAGCCGATGAGCAGGAGGAAAGGATTTCCCACAGGCAGCTGAAATGACATTGCAAGGGTTAGTGCAAAATATAAGAGGAAATAGCATTAGTAGAATGAAACGACACAGATAATGTGAAACAAGTCTTTCCAAAAATAAGACACCCACTCTTTCGCCTGGGCTAACCATCTCCGCGTGGGTGATTTTGCATCTATGAACGCCCAGGGGAAGCTCTCAGACCAAAACAGGAAGCTGTGTGTGCGCTGCCAGGCGGAAGTCTCCAAGACATGCCTCCTGTGCACTCTGACCTGCGTCCTGCTTGCCCGAAAATGCAGACTCCTTGTCAAAAAACAGACCCAGAAGATGCCCACGGCAGCAGCACTGGATTGCAGCAGTGTTTTCACATGCTGGTGGCACCTTGGAATTCCCAGCAGGCGTATGGGTATGTCCTCCTTGAAATAAAATTTGTTCACTGGGACCCTTGTAACTGACTTGTGTGAAACTTGCTCATGCCCAGACTTTGTGAACTATTGTTCAGTGTTTACAGGAACTCTGAAAGGAATTTTCTAGAAATAGAGTTACTTGAATCACATTCATGATTATTTTAAAATAAGAATGTACCTTCTGATCCAGATGATGATGTCAAGAATCAGTTCTTTTCAGGAAAAAAAAATCCCTGAATATGTTCCAACGATCTTATTTCAGTCCTAAATTTCAAACTAATTTATATAGATCATTCAGTTCCCATGTATTGGTTTTTGTTTTTATTTCTCCCTTTCTTGATCATTACTTTGACAATTGGGGAAATTCTGACCAACAGGAGCAATTTTCATGACTCTTCCTTTTTGGAATTCTCAGGAGAAAAGAAAAAAAAGGAAACTTACTGAATAAATTAAATTACATTTCATGGCTAGAGCAGTAGACAAGAGGATTAGAGGGACACTCTGGGTGGGGTTCATACAGGTCCTGGGAAAAGAAGGAAAAATACAGAGGCTTTTTTTTTTTTCTAAAAGAGAGAAGAGAGAAGAATGTCATTTCTAAAAAATGACATTCCAGAAATATAAATTGTGTGTGTGTGTGTTTATGGAGAAAAAGATGTATGAGTCAGAGAAAAGAAAACCTTAAGTGAAAAAATATAGTTTTGTCAGGATAAACCTTGGAGTAAATGTATTTATCTCTAGTCAAGCAAAACACACCCAGACAACTTAGCAGAACTTCTTAAATAATATGACCTCACCCTAGATACCACCTCAGAAACAACTCTCCAATTGAATAGTACCATGTAAAACACACACACACACACACACACACACACACACACTTTAACAGCAGGCTTGACGCCATAGTAATAAGCATCAGTAATAAGTAGGAGAGGAGGAAGGTGATGAAATAGCAAAATGGCAGAATCGTCTTAAACACATTGGTTGGGCATACCTCACAACCTTCAAGCCACTCTTGATACCGCACTTCTTTCCCAAGTTTTCTCAATGGAAAGCTTAAAAGAAAAGAAAAGACTGGTGGCCAAGATTGGGAGAGAACCAAAAAAAAAAAAGATTCAAAACTCTACAATGACATCAAGGTAAAGGCACATCCTTCCAGTTATTCCATTCTTTGTCCTTCCAAATGGCAAACTGACAAAGGATGCATGCTCAAAGCTCCTCGGCTCTCTCCTTCTCTTACAGCAACATGGATTAGATTTCTCAGCAAATTTGATGCAGTCCTATGAAAGACATATGTATACGTTTCTTAGATCCATCGTATATTTTAAATGTTCATGGAGATACTATTATGTAAAGGATCCCCCTAGTATGTAAAGACCCAAGTTCCAATTCTGCTTTTTCAGACTCTGCTAAAATGCAGCTTGTCAGAATGGCAGTCCATCTCAGAATCACTGAATGTGTCTCTTACACCCTAATGCTGGCTTCAGCGAGTCATTTTTGTATTTTAATTGGCATCCCTTATGTGACTACCTATCCATTTCTAAGCTGAATTTTGCTGGGTGGTTTAAAGCATTTATAGTGCTTTGCATTTCTTCTTCAAGATGCTTAGTTTAGCATCTAACATTTTCCCGGCAGGATTTTCTTTGTGCATAATTCTTTGGCACTCCAGGCGGCAGGCTCTGAAACAGTGGTTGGGCTTTCTGTGGCCTGCAGACTTTCCCAAGGAATATGGGCAACCTGGGAGCCTCCTGAAGGATGTGGTGCCTGGGGTAAGGCGTGTTCTTTGTTGGGTGAATTAGCACCTCAGAAAAAGATGTAGAGAAGGTTTTCCTGGTGGCAGGGAGAGCAGAGGCAGGAAGCCTCATCAGGCTGCTCCAGGGCTCCGTCAGCACCAATCACGTCTTAGGCTCTGGTTTGAAATGGATAACCTAGATGTTTTTAGCCAGCGTTGACACTGAAGCTATGACTTAGGAGGTGTCAGTTGGAAGCCATGACCCATGTGGTTTATTTTGTCGTGGAAGGTTCTAATGCCTGTCTTACCTCTTTATACGCCCTTGTAGAGATTGGAGCAAAAATATTAGGGACTTCAGTCCTGATGTGGGTTGTTTTTTTTTTTAATGTGTGCTATGGCAATAAATCTATAATGACTCTTTTTAGGTCTAAATCTGTGAGACATAAGTGGTGAAACAGACACCTGCATTAAGGTAGTACCAATAATAGCTACCAGCTATGTGATGCTAACTGGGGTGTAGCCACAAACTAAGCTATTTCATATACCTAGTCTTTATAATAATGCCACAACTTAGGTTCTATTATATTTTAAAAATACCTAAGTTACAAAGAGGTATATTGCCTTGACTCCAAAGCCGAGGTTTTTGACTAGTACACTACACCGTCACTCTCTGAGGTACGTTCAGGTATACTTGGAAACACATCCCCCTCTGTAAGTGTCAGGCGGTATCATCATGGTTGCTGGAGGAGAGTCGTAATCTCACACTATTCTTACTGCTGCTCTCAAGAGGAAGAAACTCCTTAAAGTGGTTTGAATGGTGTAGCCATCGTGTGAGTCATTTGAGTGAGTGTAGTTAGACCTTTTGGAATCAGGCCCAGGAATGCTTCAAAACTAGTGTTTTACCATTTCAAGATATGGGCCCATCTCATCAGAAGCTGCTGTTACCCACTCCTGAGTGTGGAGAAGGAAAAGCCTCCGCAAGAAAATAACAAACAGAACAACTACTTCCAGGCTGACAGTGGTCTAAGATTCCTTCGTTTTCCTGCTGCGCCCGCAGCAGAAAATGTTTGCGTTCCGAGAGCACTCCAAAACGAGTTTAGTTACCTACTTCTTGGAAGGTCCCTATATGTTAAAGTCTCTAAGATTTTGTTTCTGGAACAATGCAAGTGAAAGGCACCTGTTTTCATCATCTGTCGCTGTTATTTTAAAGTGAGATATCGATTGAAGGTCAAAGGTCAAGAATCCGGAAGCACTAACCTCAAACAATGTGTTTAGTATTTCCTTAACACCTCTCCAGCTTGTGTGGATGTTACATTTCGTAGTTTAACGGTTATGGTTTCCTGATATATCTCCATGGAGGAAATATTACATGTCAGCATTCTGCAAAGTAGAAACACACATCACTGCTGAGACAGGAGGCTGCTTTTGCTAATGAATTGATAATTTGGGCCGCAATAAGCAATTGCAAGTTATCAATAGCTGCTTTATTAAGCAAACAGTTTTCAGCAATATCTCTCCAGCAAAATGTTGCATTGATGACATCAATCCTTTTTTAAAACTTCTTTATTGAAGTATAGTTGATTTACAATATTGTGTTAGTTTCCAGCATACAGCAAAGTGATTCAGTTTTATATATGTTCTTTTTCAGATTGTTATTCATTATGAGTTATTACCAGGTATTGAATATACCCTGTGCTATACAATAGGTCCTTGTTGTTCATTTATTTTGTATATAGTAACGTGTATCTGCTAATTCCAAGCTTCTAATTTATGCCTCTCCCTCCCTTTCTCCTTTGGTAACCATAAGTTTGTTTTCTATGCATGACATTAATCCTTTAGCTGAAAAGAGAAATTAATCTACTCTTCAGACAACTAAAGGGATCCTAATTGTAGCTGTGAACTGGTAGATCTTAATTGTAGTTGGTCTCATCCATAGATTGGAGAAACTACTTTGTTGATTTCAAGGGATTCCCGAATTTGCAAGGATCTGTGTTCTCCCTCTCACTCTCTCTTTCTCTCTCTCAGTGAGAGTCCTTTACTGTCAGAACATCACCCCCAGGCTTGAAAATCAAAGGAACTTGCCATGGTGTGACACTATATTTAATTTGTGAGAAAAAATGTAGGATGAAAACAATCTATAACACAGAGCAAATTCTGAAGTCATCCAGCCAGTTGCTCATGTAAAGATCATAGACCTGTTAATACTTTGTGTTGTCACAAACAGCAAAAACACTGCAATATAAATGATTAAAAGGAGTGGAAGAATGGTCTTTGAAAATTTTGCTTAATGAAATGTTTTAAAACTTGAGACAAAATATCAAAGAAAGTAAAATAAGGATGAAATATGTATAAAAAGTACATGTCATTTAATTCGATTTTTTTAATGCATTGAACTGTACACTTTAGAAAAAAAATTAATTTATTTATTTTTGGCTGCACTGGGTCCACCTTGGTTTGAGCAGGCTTTCTCTGGTTGCGGAGGGGGGGCTGCTCTTCATGGCAGAGTGCAGGCTCTTCCTTGGGGGGCTTCTCTTGTTGCCGAGCACAGGCTCGGTGCTTGTGGCCCTTGCGCCCAGGAGCTGGGGTCCCGGGCTCTAATGCGCAAGCTCGAGAGTTGTAGCCCACAGGTGTGTGGGGTCTTCCCAGACCAGGAATCGAACCCTTGTCTCCTGCATTGCCAGGCAGACTCGTTATCACTGAGGCGCCAGGGAAGTCCTGAATTTGATGTTTATTCATATGCTCCTTGACATCATAAAAGAAACTGTTTCTTTGTAAGACATTATTAAGTGTGACATTAAAATTAAAAATAACATAAATGAGTCCTCAGGCCTGAGCTGATGTAGTGAATGTCTATCATTGCGTTCATATGTCTACCCCGACTACTGCACTCCTGAGCCAGCACAGTTACAGACAGCCTTTGCCACCTGAGAGGGCTACCAGTGCGTCTTCTTGGTAAGGTAAGATGCCTGTGATCACACACCCTCAGGACAGAGCAGATAGGGCATGTCTGGGTGACAGAGATGACTGAGCCAACGTGGGCACCAGCCAAGTCAAGACCAGCTCAAGAGCTGGGCCTGGACCGTGGAGCAGAGCTGGGGTGCGTAACTGGTTTCTGTCCCTTTGTGATTTTTAAATCCTGCTGAAAACAGCCGGCAGAGAAGCCTGTCCACATCCTCTTTCAGCACTTTTTTTCTCTGCCCTTAGGAAGTCTCATTGTTGCTTACAATTCTAGCTTGTTCTGTGTCCTTACCGATTTATCCCACTTAATGTTAAACTCTACTCTCTTCTGTTCCGGAGGGGAAACCTTGACAATTTCAGCCTTCCCAAGGACAGTGTGACGAGAATCCTCAGCGGGTTATGTAATTCTTATCAGCCTCCATCTAGAGACACAGTTTGAAACTTGTGTGAAGTATTATTCCTCAGTTAATGAGACAAGGGCTTTGACCAATTAACCCGTAGTTCTCAGACTTTAAAACAATGTGGGACCATCTGTAAGAGATTTCTGACAGAAACAGCTAAAACACTGTGTGTGTGCATGTGTGTGTATGTGTGCCTATATGTGTGTGTGTGCACGCACGTGTGTGTGCATGTGTGCACATGTGTGTGCACGCACATGTGTGTGCACGTGTGTGTGTGCCTCTCTGTGTGTGTGTGCCTGTGTGTATGTGTGAGAGAGTGTGTGTGCGTGCATGTGTGTGCATTTGGGCACAGGCACAAAAGTGTGCACATCCCTTTAGCTTGGGTTAGAAGCTAGAAAGAGAGTTAAAAATTAAAAATAATAGGCAAAGTCTTGAAAGTCTAAGTATTGTTTTCAGCTTGAATCTTAAAGAAGGGTTTGAGTGGTTCATAGTCTATCTAAAATGGCTTGTTCATAAATAATGAATGCTAGAAAGAAAGGCAGAATGCTGAAAGCCCCTTTACATCCAAAAGGAAATTTATGATCCCTTCAAAATTCTAAATCATTTCAGGCTGTGTAAAAAGAATACCTTTAGGTATTATTCTTGACCTTAGTCCAAACAATGTGGGACCATCTGTAAGAGATTTCTGACAGAAACAGCTAAAACACTGTGTGTGTGCATGTGTGTGTATGTGTGCCTATATGTGTGTGTGTGCACGCACGTGTGTGTGCATGTGTGCACATGTGTGTGCACGCACATGTGTGTGCACGTGTGTGTGTGCCTCTCTGTGTGTGTGTGCCTGTGTGTATGTGTGAGAGAGTGTGTGTGCGTGCATGTGTGTGCATTTGGGCACAGGCACAAAAGTGTGCACATCCCTTTAGCTTGGGTTAGAAGCTAGAAAGAGAGTTAAAAATTAAAAATAATAGGCAAAGTCTTGAAAGTCTAAGTATTGTTTTCAGCTTGAATCTTAAAGAAGGGTTTGAGTGGTTCATAGTCTATCTAAAATGGCTTGTTCATAAATAATGAATGCTAGAAAGAAAGGCAGAATGCTGAAAGCCCCTTTACATCCAAAAGGAAATTTATGATCCCTTCAAAATTCTAAATCATTTCAGGCTGTGTAAAAAGAATACCTTTGGTATTATTCTTGACCTTAGTCCTACTCTGCAAACTTGATAGAATTATGTTCTGTATAAGGCAGAGTTAATCAACCTCAGCATGACTGATATTTTGGACCTGATGCTTCTCTGCTGTCCAGGGCTGTCCTGGAAATGATGGGATGTCTAACAACATTTCTGCCCTCTATCCACTAATTCTAACAGTGATCTCACCATCAGCGGTGAGAATCAAAATCGTCTCTAGACATTGCCAAATGTCCTCTGGGATATGGAGATAGTTTTGATCCTCACAACTGATGGTGAAAGGGTTCTATGGATCACTTGTCAACTTGGCTAGGTGGGTAGGATCTTCCCAGAATATCCGTCCAGGTACAGTGCTAGATGGAAGTTGACCAAAAGTTTGCATGACGTTTTGAAAGGTGTAGAGGAAGCTGTCGCCATCATGCCCTGCAGGTTTTCGTAGTTAGATGCCCCAAGAAACAGATGCGGAGATGCTGATGGAGTCTGCCATGTCCCGGCTTCATCCCGCAACCTGCATCCAACTTTTCTTCCCAACGGCTGGTCCTGCTGACCGACAGCTACCCCAGGCTGGACTCTCTGATTCTTCTTAGTGATGTAACTCTGGCATCTGGACGTTCTAAGCTTCCAGATTTTCTGGTAAGTTATCCCTCTTCCTCATGTACACCAGAAGGGCTGGCTGGTGGAAGGATCTGTCTGATCCTTCAGCTCTTCCTTTTGAACGTCTCTCCAACTTCTCCCCATTTGGGCAACTTCTTCCTGATGATAGATTCTTTATTCATATTCTTTATCATCACTATGGTACTCATAGGGGGTTTGACTTCCCAGTGGAATCCTGGAAGACAGGATAGCGCCAACAGTTCAGAAAGAGGAAATGCTTAGAATAGATTTTGCTCTGGCACTTTCTATGTGATCACAGATAATTTTGAGGATCCCAGTTGGTTTGATTTCCTCGCATCTGTGATGCTGGAAAATATCCCTATGTTATCCTGTACACACAGACCCCTCATTCTTCACTTAGTCTGGAGAAGCAGCGGATGGAAGAAAACATTAAAATTCCTCCTGGTGAGGACTTTTCTGGTGGTCCAGCGGTTAAGACTCTATGCTCCCAATGCAGAGGGCCCGGTTCTGATTCCTGTTTGGGGAAGTAAAATCCCACATGCCAAGCAGAAAGGCCAAAAAAATAAAAAAAGAAATCACTCCTGTTTCTTAGTTGTTGCAATTATAAATCCAGGAGGATGCAAGAGGTAGCAAAAGGGATTAATAAATTGTTTAGAGAGATAAAGATCTCACGGGATAAAATCAAAGGTAGAGAAAAAGTAACACTGAGTATTTAGTGAAATAAGATGATGTTTAAGGCATTTGAAGGGAGATGTAGCTCAGAAATAAATAGGTTTCAGTGCCTGCCGTAAATACCAAAACACCAAAAGAAAAATCTGTAGGCGAATGTAACCTTGAGAGGTATAAATTGGCAAAGAATAAAACATTTTTCTAAGACAGACTGAAATTATCAGGGAGAAATAAATGCTACAAGTTCCATGTTTAGTAAAATTGAGTGTTGGACTTCAGAAAGTATTGTATAAGCAAAAAAAGTTATAATGTTCATGGTGTATTCCACAAAAGTTGTAAGGAATTTTGAAATTATAAAGACTGAAAAAAATGAGGCTGCAAGACTAGAATTCTGAACTGTAGATTTTTTAAAGCTCAATGGATCAAGTCAAACATGTGCTACCTGTCTTCATTTGTATTTGGCTCTAAATGGTTAACTCTGGACCAAACTGAATGCAGGATGACAGAGACTCTGGGAGACATCAGGCATCGCCGGGAGGCGTGCTGAGCGGTGTGCCCTGGGACCGCACCCAGAGGTCCTGACTCATTAGATCCTACGTGGAGACAGGAAACGGTCATGTCTCGAAATACTCCAGATGATCTGACCTAGAAAGTCCAAGGTCATACCTTGGAAAGCAGTTATCTGGACCCAATAGAATGAGTTCCCAGACTCTGTGCTTAGTATGCCAAGTGAAAATATCTGAGTATTTTTAAATTATTTTCTGCTCCAATTAGGAGTAGAGTTGGCTTCTGCTGTTGCAACAGCGCGAATCAGCAGTAAGTATACACGTAACCCCCCTCATCCATCTAGGCCACGCTCCCCAGTAGTGTGTCTGCATCAACGCTGGTCTCCCAGTTCGTCCCACGCGCCCCTTCCCCTCCTGTGTCCACACATCCATTCTATACATTTGTGCCTCTCTTCCTGCCCTGCAAACAGGTTCATCAGTACAATTTTTCTACATTCCATAAATGTTATTAAAGTATAAAAGCACCACATTATGTCAGATACGACACTTTGCTGAAGAGAACATACCACTTGCTTTGTTTCAAAGTAAGATAGATGCATGAAGCTTATTGCTTGTGTGTGTGTGTGTGTGTGTGTGTGTGTGTGTGTGAATAGCCTGCACTAATACTCCTGAGGCTGTTGGCAGCTCTGTCTCAGATGTAAAGGCACAAGCGTCTCAGATTTGCTAGCAGACCCAAGAAGATGGCCCCAGGACAAAGTAGAATTTTTCTCCCATTAGAGTACTCCTAATTCCACAGAAATGTACAAAGTTACCTGCGAGACTGTGTTGATCAAGGAAAATCTTTATTTTCTCTCAAATAAAGTGGATTTAGGAAAATCAAGGACAAATTCTGTCCACTATGAAGTTCACTGACTTTTGGCAAAAGGGGAAAATGTTGAAACATACAGCTTTTGAGAATGGTAAAGGAATTCACATTTTGTATTTGAGGATTTTGCAATAATCCAGATATGGAATGGGACAGCAGTCATTCACACGTGGCACCTGCATTTTTTCTGTCTTTTTGCAATTGGAACTGTCATTGCTCTCAGCGAGGGTGAGTGTTTCGAACGTCCCCTCTCGCATCCTGGCTGTGCAGACTCTCCTCTCTCTGAGATGCCTTTCCTGTTCCTTCTTCACGTCACCAAGTCCTGCTTTTGCCAGAGCATCAGCTCAGCCTCACCTCCGTGCGGGGCTTTCCTGGAAACTACCCCCACCCTCCCCACAGTGAGTCCGGCTTCCTCTTCACTGCCCTCTCACTCTAGCGTCTGCAATGCATTTGCCTCCACCTGCGAGTTCAATGAGATCAAAAGTTATTTCTAAGCAAACTGTAGGGTTAAAAATATGCATAGTAAGTGGATCTTAAAAACTGAAATTCTTAACATTTGGCAAATTCTAATGAACCCTAATGGCATCACTGACTCAATGCACATGAGTTTGAACAAACTTCGGAAGAGAGTGAAAGACAGGGAAACCTGGCGTGCTGCAGTCCACAGGGTCTCAAAGAGTCAGACACAACTGAGTGAGTGGACAAGAGCAACAACGACATGTGACATTCGTGCCTGAGTGTTAGCTGCATGTACACAAAAAAACCAGGAGGCCGTTCATGGCAAGACGTGTGTCTACATCACAAGAATTGACTCTGATAGTATGCTGCACACTCACAGCAGGAACCAGGGATGCGGACACTTTATGAGTAGTAGGGCCGATGGCCTGCTGCGTTGAACTGCTACAAAGTGTGATCAGAGTTTGTTTTCCCTGTTACACTGCAAAACACACACACACGCACCCACGCGCGCGCACACACACACACAGGCAATACGATCCTCTGGCCCTTTCGTTTGCTCTGTCTAGCACTCAGCACAGAGCTGAGCAAACATCCATGTTCTTATTTCCTTTGCCCTTCTTACTAGGAACAGGTTAGTACTATTCTTTGAGATAAGTACAGATTCTCTGATCCAAAAATAAGAAAACAGGTAAGTACTTGATTTTCACAGAACGGGCATAGAGTATTTCCTTCTATTGATTCATCTACTTAAAATACAACTTTATCACTTAACTAGTGCTGTTTATTTGGGAACAATTTCACATTTTATTTTACTGTTCAAAACTTTTTTAAAGCACAGTTTACTTATTTGTTTTGTCTTCTTTTCTCCTACCGTGAGTTGAGCTGTGCAACGCCAAACCATGATTAAGAAAATGAGTTTGGCTTTCAGTTAAACTTAAAAGTTGTCATTTGAAGCTCATAGCTACTTAAAGAATGACTACATAAAGAAAAAGTAGTTTAATATTTAAACAGTGAGACAATAATCAGAAAATAATGAAAACAGATAACTTTAAATAAAGTGACAACCCTATATAATGCATAGGGTTTATTCCAATAACTTCCAAAATTAAGATCTAATGAGTGAGTGCAAATCACTTATTCAGTGCAATCAGACTGAACCTGCTGTCTGACTATAGAGCTATCGTTGCTGAGGTATTTATATGCTAGTAAACAAATGTTGTTCAGGTAGGAAGATGAACACACGTAGGGAAAGAAATTTGTACATATTTCAAATGAAAAACTGTTCACTGAATTAAAAATATAAGGGAGAAGGCAACGGCACCCCACTCCAGTAGTCTTGTCTGGAGAAATATAAGGGAGAAGGCAATGGCACCCCACTCCAGTACTCTTGTCTGGAGAATCCCATGGAGAAGACAGTAAATATTTTGAACCCTACGTTCACCCCCAAGTCCCTATATCATTTTATTCTTAATCTTAGTTCTTAATTCTTAACCTGATATCAAAAATTTATTTTTGTCAATACAAATATTCCTGAGATTTCTGTACATTGTATTATAGAAACTATTTCTTGCCTCATAGTTTATAGACCTAAAGATATGCATATGGAGAAACTCATTTTTACAAGACCATCTTAACAAAATACATGACTGATGAAACTGTGTTTACAATAGAAATTTTAAATCTGAACTCTCTGCCATAAATTTTACATTAAAAAAATGTTCTTCTTTTTTCCCATTTTTATTAAGGTATAATTGCTACATAGCATTGTATAAGTTTAAGGTATATAGTATAGTGATTTGACGTATATATTATGAAATGATAACCTTATTTTGAAATGGTTACTTATATTTTATAAAATGAATTTAATTATCCATCATCTCATAATCATACCAAAAAATAGAAAGAAAAAAATTTTTCTTGTGATGAGAATTGTTAGGATTTACTCTCCTCACCACTTCAGCTATACTGCACACCAGCGCTAAGCACATCATGCATTGTACATTGTATCACCAGCTCCCACTCCTGGTAATCACCAGTCTCATCTCTCTTCCATGGGTTTGTTTAGACCCCACATATCAGTGAGATGATACAGTGTTTGTCTACCTGACTCACTTCTCTTAATGCCCTCAGGTTCCACACTATTCCAAATGGCAGAATCTCCTTCTTTAACACTCCAAAATCATGGGCTCCAAAATCACTGTGAACAGTGGCTGCAACCATGAAATTAAAAGATGCTTGCTCCTTGGAAGAAAAGCTATGACCAACCTAGACAGCATATTAAAAAGTAGAGACATTACTTTGCCAGCAAAGGTGCGTCTAGTCAAAGCTATGACTTTCCTGTGGTCATGTATGGATGCGAGAGCTGGACTATAAAGACTGGGCACTGAAGAATCAATGCTTTCAGACTGCGGTGCTGAAGGAGACTCTTGAGAGTCCCGTGGACTGCAAGGAGATCCAACCAATCAATTCTAAAGGAGATCAGTCCTGAATGTTCATTGGAAGGACTGATGCTGAAGCTGAAACTCCAGTACTCTGGCCACCTGATGTGAAGAACTGACTCATTTGAAAAGACCCTGATGCTGGGAAAGATGAAAGTGGGAAGAGAAGGGGATGACAGAGGATGAGATGGTTGGATGGCATCACTGACTCTATGGACATGAGTTTGAGTAAACTCCAGGAGTTGGTGATGAACAGGGAGGCCTGGCGTGCTGCAGTCCATGGGGTTGCAAAGAGTCGGACATGACTGGGTGACTGAACAACAATATGTTCCACAACTTCTTTATCCATTCCTCTGTCAGTGAACACAGGTTTTATCTCCCCATATTTTGGTTATTGTAAACAATGCTGCAAGAAACATGGGGGTTCGAACATCTTTGTGAGTTAGTTTTGTTTTGAAAGAAACAGCTGAAAGACACGTGTTCTTGGCTCACTGTCACACACCCATTTCCCTGACGAGCCCGCCCACCAACCACTGATCTATTGCGCCCATACCGCTAACTTGTCCATTTAGATTCAATACCTGCTCTGTATCTCTTGCCAGGATGATCTCAGTGCTTCACCACACATAGCACTCTTGAGCACAGCAAGTGTTTTTGTTACTTTTATTATTACACTTCTATAAATTTTCCCAGTAACTTTTATTATTACACTTTTATAAATTTTCCCAGTTTGATCTTTCTAGTCAGAGAAATGTGACCTTGTCTATAAATTTTACTCCTGTAGTAACGGAGACATCCTTAACCTTTAGGTCAAGTTCTTCCCAGGAACACGGCGTTCGACTACCCAGCACAAATTTCGGGAAGAACTGAAAAGTTCACCTTGGAATTTAGGGTTGAAATGTCTCACCCTTTCAATATCACACCTGGCTACTTGAGTTCACAATTTGAAATGGACCATGATTCCACACCACCAGTATTCAAGGAACCACACAAGCCTAGTATAGCTTTGTCTTCTAGGAGCCCTGTGAGTCATCTATTACACAAGAAACAGGTGGTCTGACTCCATGCAACATATTAAAGTTACGGAGATTTCCTGGCTCACAGTGTGGGTGAGAAAAAGGCAACAGAGCAATGCCTAAAGGCGACCACTGTGGTTGTTGGCCAATGGGGTGGCACTTTACGTGGGATCCAGGCCATTTTTAATAAGAGTGCTCCCAGGGAAAGTATCGGGCCAGGTATACCACGCCCCTCCTCCTGTCTGATGTCACTGCAAAAGTTCAGGTGAGAATGATCAGCCACCTCCTAAATGACTTCCCTTTCCCAGCCCACCTTTTTCCTTATATCCTCCATGCTATTGACAAAAATATCTTCTTAAAAACTTTTAATCCCTTGCTAGCTCCCTACTGCATATAAAGTCCTAACTCTTCTGGAAAGTTAATGGCCCAACCCCAACTTGTTCAGACCACGCCTCTCCACTGCCTCCTGCTGTCTCCTGTGTGCCCCGAGGGAGATGCTTAGTGCAGGAGGTGGTCACAATAGTCCACCCGACTAGCAGCTCTGTGAATGTGCTTTGTCCATCCAGCGATTAACATGGAACGACACATCAGCTCAGTGCAGTCGCTCAGTCGTGTCTGACTCTTTGCGACCCCATGGACTGCAGCATGCCAGGCCTCCCTGTCCATCGCCAACTCCTGAAGCTTGCTCAAACTCATGTCCATTGAGTCGGTGACACCATCCAACCATCTCATCCTCTGTCATCCCCTTCTCCTCCCACTTTCAATCTTTCCCAGCATCAGGGTCTCTTCCAATGAGTCAGTTCTTCGCATCAGGTGGCCAAAGTATTGGAGCTTCTGCTTCAGCATCAGTCCTTCCAATGAATATTCAGGACTGATTTCCTTTAGGATGGACTGGTTGGATCTCCTTGCAGTCCAAGGGACTCTCAAGACTCTTCTCCAACACCACGGTTCAAAAGCATCAATACTTTGGTGCTCGGCTTTCTTTATAGTCCAGCTCTCACAGCCATACATGACTACTGGAAAAACCACAGCTTTAACTAGACAGACTTTTGTTGTTAAAGTAATGTCTCTGCTTTTTAATATGCTATCTAGGTTGGTCATAACTTTCCTTCCAAGGAGTAAGTGTCTTTTAATTTCATGACTGCAGTCACCATCTGCAGTGATTTTGGAGCCCAAAAAATTAAGACTGTCACTGTTTCCATTGTTTCCCCATCTATTTGCCATGAAGTGATGGGACCAGATGCCATCATCTGTTTTCTGAATGGTGAGTTTTAAGCCAACTTTTTTACTCTCCTCTTTCACTTTCATCAAGAGGCTCTTTAGTTCTTCTTCTCTTTCTGCCATAAGGGTGATGTCATCTGCATATCTGAGGTTACTGATATTTCTCCTGACACATATCAGACATTAAAAAACAGAGTCCAGATGCAAGATGGTTGATGAAAACTTTTAACTTCCTTTCTATTCCAAATTACCGAGGGGAGAAAATGAGGGTGAAACTTGTCCGTGGCAGCACTGGAAACACAACCAGAGTACAAACAGTGGCCGAGCTCAGGCAGGACCCGGAGGAGGAGACCAGCACTGGCCAGCAGCTCCCAGTATGGCTAGGAGTCTGCGACCCTTATACGTTTTTAAAAGGCTCTTACAAATTTTCACGGTTTCCAGTTATTTAGGAAAACCTATTTTTAGTATGGACACAAGTGGTGAAGAAATCAGTGACCCAGAAGACCAAGCAGAATAACTCCCTCACAAAGCACTGAAAAGATAGAGCTATTGAAGAAGGAAATGGCAACTCACTCCAGTACTCTTGCCTGGAGAATCCCATGGACAAAGGAGCCTGGCGGGCCACAGTCGATGGGGTTGCGAGAGTCGGACATGACTTAACACCTAAACCACTCCCACCTTGGAAGGCGTGGGTGTGTATTTCTACTAGGATAAATGAGATTAGGTTAGAAAGAATAGATTCAGAAGTTCCAATTCCCATTTAATAGGGATTGCAATTCCAAGGGAAGAAGAAGGTGTAGGGTTGGAGTAATTAAAACATAATAGAAGAAAAGTTCTCTGAGCTGCAAAAGAAAGAAAGAAAAAAGGACGTAAATCTTTGGTTTGAAGGGGATGATGTTGCCAAGCTGGAAAGTTCTTAGCTTAGTGAGAATTCTGCTTCAAAGATAAAGAGAAAAATCATGACGCTGAAACTTCAAAAATATGAAAAGAATTTCCTTCAGATTCAAAGGACTAGAGTTAGAAAGAATGCAGATGTGTCATATGCAAAGCTGGATGCTGGAGTGGAAAAAAATCCCTCTTGGGGCCTGAGATATAATTATTTTGAACCTAGAATTCCATATCCAGGAAAATTATGAACCAAGTATAAGAGCAAAGGGAAAATATTTAGGGGCCAAGGAAGACTCAGACAGCTTAAGATCCACAAGTTCTTTCTGTAAGAGTTACTCAGAGCACTCCTGAAAGAAGCCAGCCAGTAATATATACAATAAAGGGAAAGCACAAGTAAAGGAAAAAGCAAAAGAGACAGCAGGCAAACTCCTTATTTCATTTAAATAGCAATGATTATGGCTGACTAAGATATTGGAGAAAATCCTACAACTCCTGTGCTCTAGAGATTCCTAGGTAAACAGCAAAACTTTGACAAGAGCAAATGGGAAAAAAAAAATCAGAGAGTATTACATATTCCTTTATATCAATATTTTGGTAAATTTAGAACTCTGGATTCTAAAACCATAGATTCTAGATTCCAGAGGGCCCGTCATCTTGCATTGTAAAAGAAGTTATATCTTTATCCCTACTTGCCTCTAACTGGAATTTAGCGTGACCTTCAGTCATGAACTTTGGCAACAAACATAGTGGTATAAGCAACTCCTGCGACTGTCATCTGTACAAACCATAGAGACGGTTGTACCACTGTCCACCGATGCAGGTACCGGAAAATATCGTGAATCAGTCACTGGATCAGCTGTAGACTGCACAGAATCCCCGAGTTCCCGTCTACAGATGAGACTGCAGATGCGCTGCCATTTTCAGGAGAACACATAGAGAGAGAAACGATCCCTTCTTTGCAAGTTTGGTAGCAGCATTTTGGCTGCTACCCGCCCCCAGCCCCCGCCCCGGCAAACATGAAGTTACCCATTCAGTGACTGTCACCTGATTTACTCTGATATTCTTATCTCACTCTGTTCAATAGTTGAAAGGGGGTGAGCTTTTCCCCTCACTTGGTAAAGTTTTGTAAAACTGGACAGCTGGACAGTTTAACTCTCCATAAGGCAGGATGGTGTTCTGTAATACAGCTAACTGGTGAGCCACCAGTATAAGCCTCGCAAGTGCAAACACATCATACGACTGATATAACTACTGAAGTATTATTTAAAGCAACTTATTAGTAGTCACAGATTGTGCAGAGATAGAGGCCATGCGCGTTACAAGTTCTGAGAAGCAAAGGTTCTTTTCTTTATTTGGATTCCTCTTCAGTCCCCAGTTTGTTCTCTGTTAGGAAGCTCAGCTCTTACTGTATTATGAGCTAGCCTCTTAACATATGATACAAGCAGGTTTTGTGCATTTTCATTCCGTTAAAATACCGCGCATGTTGAGAATGACACTGTGAGAACCTCCTAAACATACTCGGGGAAAAGCCCACACACTTATTTGCAGGAAGGCACAGAAGGTCGTGTGACTCCGCTCACAGTAGAAGTCAAATTCCAGGAAGAACAGTCTTCAAAATGATGCTAAGAAGTGGTCCATATAGTTCATCAGCTGCCAAAGGGGTTCGAGGCATTTAAGAAAAGAAAAAGGCAAAGTCTCCCCGATCCAGATCAAGCGGATGTCTTCTATTAAGATAAACATTTACCAAAACTAACTCAAGAAACAAAGGAGATGGACCAGACCAATAATTATAGGAAAACCTGAAGGGTAAGCAAAGATGTACATACCCACCTCTCATCACCCTCACCACCCTCTTGACTACCAAAGACTTGTGCCAAAATGCTGCTACCAAACTTGCACAGAAAGGATCATTTCTCTCCCTACACACTCCTAAAAAGAAGGTCAATATACATTCAGATTTATATGTATTCAGATATATGTTTCAGATTCTTTTCCATTTTAGGTAATTATAAGATATTGAGTAATTCTGTGAAAGCGAATCACATTTGTGTACTGTTTATAATCAGCTTTTCCTACCTTTTCATAGCATTAACTATTTCTATAGTATCATTTTTAAGGGCTAAATAAAGACTTGTTGTTAAATATTTATGCTTCATTCAGTTCTTGTTTCTATCAAAAACACTTCCATAAAAATCTTGTAGCTCTAATTTTGCAAACATTGATGACTATGTTCTTAGTATGAATCCCCTAAAGTAAAAACGCTGGTTTAAAGGTTGTAATACAAAATTCTGAGGCATTCAATAGCTATGGCCAAACTGCCTTCCAGAAAGATTTTAAAAATTTACACTCTTACCAACAGCATATGACAGTGTCTCTTCTCATGCCATTTTGCCAGCACTGAGAATATGATATTTTTCATCTGTTTTTAATCTGAGGTCCGTAAAACTAGATTTATCATAAAGTTAAGATTTTTTCTACTCTATACTAAATTGTATTTTCAAACTCAAATATCATATTGATAATGACCTGAAAGCAGCTTGACTGTGATGTAGAAATTAGACAACATTTATGTACCTCTTACAGACTTTTTTCCCCTAAATTTCCCTTCTTTGTCTATCAGTTTTACTAAAAGATTGAAAATTAGATTTTGAGAGTTTGCTTTTAACTGCCTCCAATGAGAAAAATTATTAAAATTTAAATACAACTTTAAAAACCATGCACTGGACCTTTGTGCCGCTGAAGAAGGTCAAGTTCAAGCCCCTTATTTAAAAAGACCTCTCCCTGAGAGATCACAGAAGGAAGTCTATTAACATTACATCTTTCTCCTTTCTTTTCCTCTTTGTTCCTTTTAAAACAAGGCTGGTGCTGACTGAGAGCTGGGTCTGCAGGAGACTGTCATGACTTCTGCACTGCTGATATGGCATCAAGACTGAGCTGCGTTCACCGAAATCACTGTACACAATCATTAGGGCAAGTCCTTGACGAATTATCCATCTAGACAAAGCCGAGCTATTTCGTTTTCTAAACAATCCTGGAAAGGACTCATTAAAGATTGCCAACTTGGGCGTTTTCTGTTTTTATTTTCAAACAAGCAATTTACAGTTTGGTATATTTTGAGTTTGGTTACTAAACATTTTCGTGTTCCTGTAAGAGACAGTGATGAGTTTTCAAACAGAAATGTTTGAAATGCTTTGACACTAGACTGTGAAATGGTCTAACATTTTAAAATTATCTCTTTTGGAAAGAAAAAGAAGAAACTGGCTTGCTCTGGCTCCAGTCGTGCTGTAGACATGCGAATAAAACAATCTACTGAGGAAAAGCTGAAGACGATGGTTGCAAGTGATTTTATGTGTACATGCAGCCATATTTTTCAATTAATTATAACGACAGTGTTAACTTTTATTGTTTATTCTCATATAAAAATTGCAAAAAAAATGCTACAATGCTGAAAAAAAGAGTAGTTGAGGGAGATCAAAGCAGATCAAAAACAATCGAAACCTCTGTTGTCTTAGCAGTTATCAAAGGAAATCACACAGCTCTGAAGACATCTAATACTTATTTATTTCATTAAAACCCATACAGTGAAGTCAAAAGAGAAAAAGAAAAAAACCAAGATAGGACAATAAAACATGATTTTTTTTCTGTAGCTTCACCCAGGATCTTTTCAAATATTTGAAGGCCTGCATATCTTATTTAGAAAATAATTACAAACCCTAAAACCTAAACGTTTGCTTTACATGCTACTTACCTGGGCATGGACCTATTTCTTTCATTGCCAGGCAAGTCAGTTTTATTTATTCCCAGCTCAACTTTTTGTAGTATATCAGCTCAATGAAAACATTAAGTCTGTAGTTTCAAATAAGTCACCACAGTAGAACACGGTCACGTGACAAAGGAGGGGCCAGACTGTAGGAAATTTACAAAAGAGAGGTGCTGACACTTGGCTACATGTTTCCTGGAACCCCTGCCTTCTTCAAGCTTGTAAACAGGGTCAGGGGTGGGAGGTGAAAGAGGAACTTTGAGGGGAGTAACTTGGAAGAGAACTCTCGAGTCTAGCTCACAAGGGGAAGAGACAGACCCCACCACTACCCACTACCCCAAACCTAACTACAGGGGCTTCCGTGAGACCATTTTTAGGCTGTTTAGGCTCTTTCCTGACGTGTTCTTTGCAGCTGGGGAACTCAGAGGTCCTTAGCTGAACTCCTTCAGGGGAAAGCCAAAGGATCTGCAGATGGCCAGCACGGGGGTCCATTGCTGATCTGGGAGATAAACTGCGCTTCCTGTGGACAACAGGCTCAGCTCAGTTCAGTCGCTCAGTCAAGTCCGACTCTTTGCGACCCCATGGATCACAGCAAGCCAGGCCTCCCTGTTCATCAACAACTCCCAGAGTTTACTCAAACTTATGTCTGTTGAGTTGGTGATGCCATCCAACTATCTCATCCTCTATCGTCCCCTTCTTCTCCTGCCCTCAATCTTTCCCAGCATCAGGGTCTTTTCCAATGAGTCAGCTCTTCACATCAAGTGGCCAAAGTATTGGAGTTTCAGCTTCAGCATCAGTCCTTCCAATGAATATTCAGGACTGATCTCCTTTAGGATGACTGGTTGATCTCCTTGCAGTCCAAGGGACTCTCAAGAGTCTTCTCCCACACCACAGTTCAAAAGCATCAATTCTTCAGTGCTCAGCTTTCTTTATGGTCCAACTCTCACATCCATATATGACTACTGGAAAAACCAGAGCTTTGACTAAACAGACCTTCATGGGCAAAGTAATGTCTCTGCTTTTTAATATGCTGTCTAGGTTGGTCATAACTTTTCTTCCAAGGAGCAAGCGTCTTTTAATTTCATGGCAGCAGTCACCATCCGCGGTGATTTTGGACCACGGGTTAAAAGTGCACAAACCCCAGAGCAGGTGATCAGACTGGAGTCATAAAGGCTTCTTCCCATGGTGGCCAGCAGAGGATGAGGAGCAGACTGATGGAAGCAGGGGTGGAGGGAGACAGTGAGGAGGTGGGATGCTGCCAAAGGAGACGCATCACATCAGCGGGGCTGCAGTCAGAAAGGCCCAGCAAAGGAAACTCGAAAAGACCTCACCAAGGGTCTGACAGCGCGAGGGCCAGCAGTGAATGCCTCCCAGGCCCAGAGAGGGTCCTGTCATCTCGAAATGGTACCCAAAACCTGAGCTTCCTGCTTCTCCTTCTGTCTCTCTGCCCCAGTCCTGGTGGCTCAACAACTGCATAGTCATCTGGAAGAAGAAGGGGGGAAAGAAAGAGTTAACTTTCAATTCAGTAGGATTTATATCAGGACTGGATGCTCTACTTTCTGAGATGAGATTGTGGCTATGGCTGACCAGAGGGCTCCTGGTTTTATGAGAAGGACCAGCAGGGTCAAGGAGCCTCTCCAGGTTTCCACCCAGGAGCAAGGAAAGGCTACCGCTCACCCAAGAAGGCTTAGAGGGCTTGAGCAAAACAAACGTAGCTGGTTTACTGTAATTTCTCCCTGCGAGCCCCAAATGTTCTTCTGCTCTTAGAAATCACTTCTCCAAAATGGTCAATAATCTTAAAAAGTCAATATAATATCATCAGAAAATAAATGGACCTGTGATCCTGAGATCTGAAGTCAAGCTCTGATTCACAGTCAAATAGCTGACATCATTCAGCCTCTCTGAACCTCGTTTTCTTCATCTATAAATGTAAGAGGTTAGAATAGTTAATCTCTAAAATTATTTCCTGCTTCTTAAATTGAATTATAGTTGATTTACAATGTCATGTTAGTTTCAGCCATACATATATCTATCTATATACCTTCTCAGATTCTTTTGCTCTATAGGTTATTACAAAATGTTGAGGAGAGATAAGTGAGGAGGTTGTAATGAGCACACACACACACACACACACACACTGTATATAAAATAGATAACCAGAAAGGACCTACTGTACAGCAAAGGGAACTATACTCTTTCTTGCTTTTTAAAATACTTTTGTTTCCTTGTGTGCACCAGGTCTTCGATGCTACATGTGGAGTCTTTAGCTGCGTGTGGGATCTAGCTCCCCGACCAGGGATCAAAGTCAGGCCCCTGCAAGGGGAGCCCAGCAGAGGCTTAGGCACTGGGCCGTCAGGAAAGTCTCCCTTTCCTGCTTTTGACACTGTTTGTCATGGTTGGGAGTCTCCAGAAGCAGACTCCCACACAAGGATTCTAGTGCAAACGGACGGGCTAATCCCAGGAAACTCAGCAGAAAAGCCGGGAAGTGAGAAGGAAAGGAAGCCGGAAAAAGCGTGTTTAGCTTCTCTAGTGACTCAGGGGCAAGGACTCCACCTGTCCATGCAGGAGACACGGGTTTGATTCCTGAGCAGGAAGATCCCTTGGAGAAGGAAATGGCGACCTGCTCCAGTATTCTTGCCTGGGAAATCCCGTGGACAGAGGAGAACCTGGCGGGCTACAGTCCACGAGGTTGAACAGAGTCAGACGTGACTCAGTGACTAAAGAAGAAAAAAGTGGGTCATCAAGCTAGCTGGCGCTGTGGGCACCAGGGGGCCAATCCCCCTGAGACAACGGGGAGGGCGGGCCAGCACTGGCCAGGAGATGCACGAAGCGTGCCAAACCAGTCGTTTTAGACTTTCTAGTAACAACATCTAAAAAGTTAGAAAGAGAAACTGATTTTAATCATTCATTCTACCTATTAAATCCAAAACATTACATCTCAACACGTAAACACTATTGAGATACTACCTTTTTTTTTTACCATGTCTTTGAAATCAATTTATTTCAACATGTAAACACTATTGAGATATTAATTTTTTACCATGTCCTTAAAATCAATTTTATGCTGGATTTGGACACTAAAATTTCATCCTGATGTGTATTTAGAGTCTGTAAAATTTACTGTTGAAAAGTAGGTTTATGTACCAAGTTTTTCCAAATATAAAGGTCTTCCAGTAACTGAAGAGTATCATTTTTTTACTTTAAATGAATGAAAATCAAATAAAATTGGAAATTCCTGTCCTCCATCACACTAGCAACATTCTGAATGCTCAGGAGCCCACCTGTCTCCGGTGGCTGCTGCCCTGGATGGCACAGCTCAGAGTTATCCCATCTGAGAGACAAGGAGCACAGGCCTCTTATCAACTTCATGGGCCCTGGTTGGCTAGTGGTTTCAGGGACCATTGACAACTGGGCACACAAGCAAGTTAGGCACCAGAAGAAGCTTCTCGCAGAGAGGTCCAGGTGCTCACAGTAAGAAGCCTTCTGCACGTCGAGATGAATGCCACGGGAACGCAGGCGGAGCGCGGACCGCACCTACTGATGGCGTAGGGCCTCCATCTCGCCAAATGTTGCCATGTCTATCAAGTCTTTTTCTGATCTCTTGGAAGGAGGCGATAAATCTTTTTTTTCAATTATCTCCCACAGGCACCTCTTTCCCTCCATCACCACTGGTGGTGGACCGTGTGTCTGAGGACTCGCCTTCACCAGCAGGGTGTGAGACACAGCAACCTCCTTACAGCTTATTTGCAAATACTCAGGCATGAGGGTGGGTACTGCCATATTTGGGGCCAGTGGGATTTCTTATGTTGCCAAATCCAGCTTAGTTTCTAAAACCAAATCTGATTTTCAGTTCAGTTCAGTTGCTCAGTCGTGTCCAATTCTTTGTGACCCCATGGACTGCAGCATGCCAGCTTCCCTGTCCATCACCAACTCCTGGAGCTTACTCAAATTCATGTCCATCGAGCTGATGATGCCATCCAACCATCTCATCCTCTATCATCCCCTTCTCCTCCTGCCTTCAATCTTTCCCAGCATCAGGGTCTTTTCCAATGACTAAGTTCTTCGCATCAGGTGGCCAAAGTATTGGAGTTTCAGCTTCAACATCAGTCCTTCCAATGAACACCCAGGACTGATCTCCTTTAGGATGGACTGGCTGGATCTCCTTGCAGTCCAAGGGACTCTCAAGAGTCTTCTCCAACACCACAGTTCAAAAGTATCAATTCTTCTATGCTCAGCTTTCTTTATAGTCCACTCTCACATCCATACATGACTACTGGAAAAGCCATAGTCTTGACTATATGGACCTTAGTTGGCAAAGTACTGTTTCTGCTTTTGAATATGCTATCTAGGTTGGTCATAACTTTCCTTCCAAGGAGCAAGCATCCTTTAATTTCATGGCTGCAGTCACCATCTGCAGTGATTCTGGAGCCCAAAATATAAAGTCTATCACTGTTTCCACTGTTTCCCCATCTATTTGCCATGAAGTGATGGGACAGGATGCCAAGATCTTAGTTTTCTAAAATCTGATTTTAGGTAGAAAGAATTTAACATTCACCTTAATATTCCAGGACTTGGTATTTAAATCTCTCTCCATTCTTAGTTTAGAGCTTAACCATGAGACCCTGTGTCCGTGAGACCCATTCAAACGTGTACCATAGTTTGATTGCTTGATTCCCTGGTTCAGTATCTTTTTCCAAGGCCCAGCTTGCTAAGGGCTCTATTTCCTAACTTCAGGCAGAATACAGTCCACCCACTCACTTCCCCCGGTGGTGTCCTACGTGCTTGCCTAAAGTGCCTCTGGAGGCCTTGCGGCTCTGCCCTCCCCCGTCACTCCGCAGCGCTCTTTGGTCTTCGCTACCCTGTGCTTTCCGGGCTGGGCAGCGCTAAGCCCTGGGGTCCCCACGTGCTGCCTGCCAGGCCGCACCTCCTCCCAGCCCGCCTTCCCGGTCTGTGCCATCTAACTGGAAGCACCTTGCTTCAGGTTGCTGCCTCCATCACCGTATCCCACACCACCCACGTCCCACATCGATCAAGTCACAGATACCACAGAGCAGGAAAGCATCTGCTTCAAACATCCATGTACATGTGTAAACTATGATTACTTTCTCTTTCCTACCTATTCTGTTTTATGGAGTCTGACTCATTTCTTTAAATCCTGTATTCGAGATGCCAAAATTTCCTAAAGAAAATCCATAACTGTCCTCCATGGAGTCAGATGCTAGGAGGCAAAAGGAGATGACGATGCTCCCAGCTTCAAGTAGTTTCAGGCAAAGTAGAGGGAAGGCTCATAAGCATGACCGAGCTAGAGGACAACGGGGATTGGCAGACTTCGTCTGTGAAGGGCCAGGGAGTAAAGCATGTCAGCCATTGTGGGAAGTGCGGTTTTTGCTGCAACTCCTCAACTCTGTCAGCATAAACGCAGCTACAGACCACAAATGGGCTTGGCTGTGTTCTAATAAAACTATTGGACATTGAAAGGGACACTAATTTTGAATGTCACGATTTTTCCACATCATGAGATACTATTGCTCTTTTTTGCTTTTCCCAAATATTAAAAATATAAAATAAAAATGAACACACCATTCTTAGCTTGCAGGCTATATAAAAACAGGCAGTGAGCAGGTGTGTTTAGCTGCCATAGTTTTCCAACTCAAGAATACAATTGAGAACTTAGTTGGGTGGCTCAGATCCAATGGTACAGGAGTTTAAGGAAGAGAGGGAATTGCTGAGATCCCTTTATCAGAAAGTCAAAATGCAAATGGAATCTAGAAGGTCGTAAAATAAGTCGGATGACGAAAGGAGGGAAGAGCATATTCAGCCAGTGACAGCATAACCCAGGAGCGGTGAGCTGACTGTGGTGCGTCAATGAGGAAGGAGGCAAAGCTAAAAAGGCCCTTGCTGTGCTGTGCTTAGTCGCTCAGTCATGTCTGACTTTGTGCAACCCCGTGGACTGCGCCCACCAGGCTCCTCTCTCCGTGGGATTCTCCAGGCAAGAATACTGGAGTGGGTTGCCATTTCCTCCTCCAGGGGATCTTCCCAACACAGGGGTCGAACCCAGAACTCCCACATTGCAGGTGGATTCTTCACCATCTGAGCCACCAGGGAAACCCAAGAATACTGGAGTGGGTAGCCTATCCCTTCTCCAGGGATCTTCCTGACCCCGGATTTGAACCAGGGTCTCCCACATTGCAGCTCAATTTACCAATTGAGCTCCCAGGGAAGCCCCAAAAGGTCCTTATGGTTCACCAGTTGTTGGGTGTCTGTTGATCATGTACACTTGGCCATAAAGCCGAGAAGACAAAATGAAATGTTGCTTCTTCTCTCTATCCTGTCCTTGTAGATGGCTTTTAGAAACACACTGAAACCTGTTCTAGCCTCTGCGACCTGTGAACTCCCGCAATTATTTCCTTCTCCAAACTTCTTTGATCTTTATTCTGGATACTTTCCTCAGATCTGTTTTCTGTTATCTAGGGCTTATCCTCAATAGTGTCTAATCTGCTCTGGAACACTCCACCGAGATGATAATATATTGGTATTTGGTATTTGGCCTCTAGGTTGTTTTAAGAATTCCATTTTCTTAAAACTTCATTTCCTAGGTTTATAATGACCTTGTTTTGAGTGCAGTATTATAACTCAGTTTTCTCTTTAAGCCAACTAAATATACTTGTTTTATAGTACAGTTTGGGCTGTTTCATTTTCTCTAGGTTTTAGGGTGTAGATTTTATTTGTTTCTCATGATGCTTTGTTTCTTTGGGCAGGGCATAATTTCTGATAGAAAGTGCCTATTCAGTGGGGTTTTTGCCTGAGAGACCTTTATGAAAGTGTCCTTCCAAAGTGGTTTTGCTTTTGTACTTGCAAAGCCCATAGAGGTTTTACTCATTCCATAACCGCTTCTACATTAATGTCTTACCTTCTATACCATATGAGTAATATAAATTTAAACCCCACAACCACAAAGAGTACAGGCTTGAGTTTGTATCTTATGAAGTAATGATTTTCCCATTCATGACCCAAACATAAGACATGTTTTCCTGACACCTTCCTAAAGCTACTAGTTAGAGTTTTCTAGTCCCTCAAGCTCCTTACCCAGCATTAGCCTAAACTTTCATTTCCTGTCCCAGGCATTACAGCTTCAGGCCCCGCTGTAAATCCGTGGGTCTCATATATCCACGGATCATTGCTTTCTGTTCCATCACTGTGGACTGCCCCTCCATTTGAGTTTACCTGTGTATTTCACACTCGTCATTATATTTTGTCTAACATTTCTGTCCTTGGAGGACAAGGGGAGCCTTACCATGCACTTTCATCTGACAAATTCTCCAAAAGACCCAGTGGTTTTTGCGTTTAGGATGAGGGCGTGAAAATATGTGAGGATCAAGAGGATGAAGATTTTAAATGTGGACAAAGAGTGTGTGAAGGACTTAAAGAAGGAAAGTCAGATCCCTCCAGGGACACAGAGGATGGAGATGTCTTTGGGGTATACACATTTTATTTATTTTTGATTGTTAATTTTCAAATAATTTTATATTCACAGAAGATCTGCAGGGATAGCACAGAGGCGCCGTATACCTTTCACCCAGCTTCCCTGAATGTTAGCATCTCACATAATGACGGTGTAGTGGTCAAAATAGGAAATTAACAGTTACAATACCAGTCACGACATTTCAGACTTTATTCGGATTTTACCAGTTTTCCACCAATGCTGCTGTTTTGTTCAAAGTCCACTCCAAGACCCACACTGTGTTAGAGGTTGTGTCTCCTTCTCCACCTCCAGTCTGGGACATTCCCCCAGTTTATCCTGTGTTCATGACCTTGGCCCTCTTGATGAGTACTAGTCGATTGTTTTGTAAAATGCTCCTCCACTCGCACTTGTTTGGCAGCTCCTCACGATCAGGTGAGGGCTGCGCACTGATGGGGATGATCTCACAGAGCTGGGCCTTCCGAGTGCACCCCGTCAGGGCTCCACAGCCTGTTGCTGCTGTGTAGGCGCTCAGTCATTCCCACTCTTTTGTGACCCCGTGGACTGCAGCCTGCCAGGCTCCTCTGTCCCTGGGATTCCCCAGGCAAGAGTACTGGGGTGGGTTGCCGTTTTTCTTCCCCAGGGGATCTTTCTTTTGCATCACAGGTGGATTCTTTACCACTGAGCCTCCATATCCTATCCAAGTGATATTAGACTTGATCACTTGGTTAAGCTGGTATCTACTGTGTAGCTTCTATAAAGTTACTCTTTTTCCCTTTGTAAATAATAAATATCTGAGGAACAATATTTCGAAACCATGCAAATATCTATTTTCTCTTTAATCTTTTGCCCATTCATTTTAGCATATATAGATGAATCCTGCCTAATTTTTACTAATCTCACCTTATTTTTACTAATTACTAACATTTTAACTCATGTTCTGGTGGTCTACTGATGACTTGTGATTTCCTTCGTTCCTTTCTCATTTAACAGAATTCTTCTGTAAGAAGGTGTTATCCTTTCTCGATCACTTACTTATTCAATCATTTATCCATGTCAGTGTGGACTTTGGAGATTCCATTTCATTGTTTCATAATCCAGAATTTTATTTCGTTGCTGAAATGGTTCTTGCTTTGGTCGCTGAGAGCAATTTCAAGCTGGCACCATGCTGTTTCCACCTGCTGGCATCCTTAGTGTTTCCTTACATTTCAGTAACTACAGGATTCCCGACTCACCTTGCATCATCCCTGCTCTAGCTCTGGAATCAGTCACATCTCCAAGGACCTGGCTAGATGTTTTAAACCATAGGAGTGGGTGGTTTAGAAGCCTCCACTTTCATCCAAGGGATTGGAAATTGGGTCAGAAAAGAAGTTGGAAGGAATTTGGGGAAGCCCAACATTCAGGGCTTGAGTAGAGAAGATTCTCAAATAAGTGAGAGTAAACGTAGAGCTGGACGTCAGCAAAGCCATGAAGTCAGCTCCACCTTAGCCCCATGGAGCATCGCGCCCTGCCAGCTTGGCTCCCTGGAGCATCGCGCCCCGCCACCTCAGCTCCTTGGAGCTCCTGCCTCATCACCTTAGCCCCATGGAGCATCTCGCTCTGCCAGCTTAGCCCTGTGGAGCATCGCGCCCCACCGCCTCAGCCCCATGGAGCATCCCGCCTCGCCACCTTATCTCAGTGTTGCCCCTTCCAGCCAGATGGCCAGATAGCTTCATGCCCTGGGCGCGCCAGACTCTGAGGAATGGCAGTAAACACAAGGACAACTTACAGATTCTGCCAGTGGACTTCAGCCCCTCATCTCTCCAACTGAAATGTTTCCCATGCTTTCTCAGGCCAACTCCCACTCATCTTTCCAAAGCAGGGAAAGCTGCACCTTTTCAGCCCATATTTATCATTTGCTTTATACAAATACCTTGGCTCTCATCTCTTCAGTCAATTGATTGAATTTATATTCTTAAGGTTTTTTTTTTTCCCCATTTGTTTCATGTTACTTGTTCCCCCAAAATACTGTAGTTCCTTTAGATCAGAGGCCAGACCTCACACCCTCTGGTATGCTCAGTAGTCAACAATATCTAAATACCAAATAAGCATTTAATAAATATGTCATTTAACATTCATATTAATAAATCAAATAGTATATTGAGTCATCAAAGGAATAGTTGCACACTGGGAAGTTTCCAGGAGCTATCTTATCTATGCAGGAATGTTAAAAACTACTCCTTAAGATGCAAAGTTAGAATAGTTACTACTTATGGCTTTGATGATATTCCAAGAAAATATAATCCTGAGCCACGGCAATTCTTATTTCTCACCAGGAAATAACTCATTAGGCTATTTATGGCCTACCTATTAATAAAGCAAGTATTTTATATGGTCACTTCTTGCTTTTTTTTTAAATAAAAACTATCTTATCTATTTCCATTTTTAAAATCAAGTACCTGTTAGAGAATTACTAGTATATAAAGCTATCAAATTTTCAAAGGACAAATAGAGGCATATTAACAAAATTAATTGTTTTTTAAAAATAAAAACCATTTTTTTTCATAGTAAAATAGCACGTTCAGTTCAGTTCAGTCACTCAGTGTGTCTGACTCCCTGTGACCCCCATAGACGGCAGCCCACCAGGCTCCCCTGTCTCTGGGATTCCCCAGGCAAGAACACTGGAGTGGGTTGCCATTTCTTACTCCAGGGGATCTTCCCAACCCAGAGATCAAACCCACGTCTCTTAAGTCTCCTGCATTGGCAGGCAGATTCTTTTCCACTGCACCACCTGGGAAGCCCTTTATAACACTATATATATATATAGTCTGTAAAAATTATTTTGTATTTATTTCATTTAATGTTTCCTATTTTTCACATCATTAAATACTTTCTACACTATTTCTTTTGTAATAGTAAATGGAATTTTATAGATTTAATTTATTGTAGTACACTAGTTTCTATGCTTTGACATCAGGTGCTCCCAACATTTCCACAATATATGCTGCACGGAACATTCCTATATATAACTGTGAACACATCCATATTTCCTTTGCACAATTTTCTAAAAGTGATGTGTGAATGGCCATACACAATTTATGGGGTTTTTTGTTTTTGTTTTGAATTCCATCACCACCCATTGTTCCAATTTACTATCTCAATCATCAGTAGTTAAAGCAACTATCAAATAATATATCATCTCATACTTTTAAAGGAACTTTGCTCCTCTCTTGAGAGTCTCCAAAAAGATGCTAAAACAGAGCTACATTTTCTTTTTCCTATTACGGGAGTGCCATTTTCCCTGAAACTTTGATTAATTTTTTAATACTTTGCTTCTTGCTATAAAAAATGCACAATGACACACATTATTGAGTGTGAGTTACAAAGAAAGTACAAAGTCATCCGAAGTGAAAAAGTTCAAGGGAACAAGGCAAAGGCAGGAAGAACAAGCATGACATTTATGAATTAGACTCCTACATGTGAATCTCTGGTCAAGAACAACTGTTTTTTAAGTAAGTCGTCTTGCTTTCTTTGGTATTGTCAGTATGGTTTCATGAAAGATAATCTTCTGCACTTTTATTTCAGATTCACCAGTTTTTCTTGTGAAAAAGGAATCCAGGTTTTATTACACAAATAACTGAGGGATAGTTGTCCCATTTAAAAAGTACTTCCCAGTAGAAATCTGATCATTGGTTCTTTATTTGTCATTATTTATACACTGTACAAATATCAACAAGGCCAAGAGAAAGGAAAATACAAATTCATGAATATCACAGTTCTGCCTGAACCTCAAATTAAGTTTCATGAATTATCCTTTCCTGTTTGGGACATAAGTCTTTGTTGCTAATATACATATTAGATTTACATAATGCACAAAATTAAGATGACAATTCAATAATTTTCAATAATAAATTTTTATGCCAAGAGACAAATGAACACAAGCCGTTAAAGAAAAAAGTAGGTAATATATACACTTCCTCATTTCTATAGCTAAAAGCCTGAAGAGCAATGTAGCTTTACTTACATTCAAAAATTTGAATAGTTTTCAGGTACAATCTATTTTCTTTCCCCTTCGAGATCTGAAAGGCTGGGAACAAAATCAACCTACTTTTTTTCCTGTTCGTCCATCAATCGTGGGTGAGAAAATCTCTACAAGTTTGCTTTAAACTGAAAAGTCCTTTAAACTAATACTGAATTCTTCAAGTATAAAGGAGATGAAGTTGGTGTGTAGGGAAAAAGAAACTCTACTGATCCCCAAAAGACACGAAGAAAGCCAAGAATTACATAAGCAGTCTATTTGGCACTGGCCATGCGCAGGAAAGAGCCATCAGCTCTAAACAGATCTGTGCTGCCCAGGATGCAGGAATCTGCACAGAGGATCTCCTTTTGCTGTTTTCCGTATTATTTATATTTTCTGCAAGTTGGGTACTATGTATTGGTAAGATAAGCAACGTCGCTTCTTGCACAAAGAAGTAGTGGGTGAAAGATGTGCTAAGTGATGAGCAGACTCAGGCCTACCTCTGACAAGAGCATCACAATGCTTATAAATCACGTAGGCGATTGCCAGCAGGCCTGCAGGACGACCGAGCGAATCTTCCAGAAAAACGCCTCACAGTTTCAATGCTAGGAGAGGGACTCTAAATGCTCGTACACCTTGGAAGATCTCACTGGCGAGGGGGTAAAAACATGCACAGACGCACGCAAAATGCTTAACTCTCCTTGTAATGTTCCAAATTCTAAAAATGTGTTTTTCAACTGGCGTGAGTTATCTCTGTGATACTGGCAAATTACCTGTTTTTCTAGCTTAAATTTTTGGAAGAGCTTTCTCATAGATTGAAAAAAATCTGAAAATAAATGTACTGAAAAAAAAAAATGATCCATTATCTTCCAGAAACCATAATCATCAGAAACTTTTTGAGGAGGGAAGAGATTTGTGTAAATTGGCACTTGACAACTCAGTACTTTTGAGAGCTTTCCTTCCTCCTTAATAGAAGATGTTAATTTTTTTTTCTTTCTATTGAAAAGGTATAACTAGATACAATGACTCTTATTCGGGGCCTTAAATTAAACTTCAAAAACAGCTTCGCTAATATTCAATGAAGGCTTGGATGGTCCGTCTTTCGTTCCATCTCAGTGTGTAATAATGTCATATTTTGATGTGTGTGCTTCTTCTTTAACTTGTTTATTTCTGGTCTTGCGGAGGTACTGTGCATTTCCTGTGTCTTCAAGGCTCTGATCAGTAAGCACTTTCCCAATGCTTCCTGTGCTAAGGGAAGCAGAGATGCTCCAGAAAGAGCCCTGACTCCTTCTGCTCAGGCACCAGCAGCAAAGCCTCGTCGGGGGTTTATATTAATCCACCGTCTATGCCGTGACTTCCTTCATCTGAGGAAGTCCACTCTCAGGTGATGGTGATGTTTTTGCTGCTGTTGCTACAACAAGATTGTAAAGACAAAGGGAGACAGTTAATGTTCAGACTGTTGTCGTCTACTCACAAAATTGTGTCTGACTCTTTTGGGACCACATGGATGGCAGCCCACCAGGCTCTTCTGTCCATGGGGTTCCCCAGGCAAGCATATTAGAGTGAGTTGCCATTTCCTTCTACAGGGGATCTTCCCAAACCAGGGGTCGATTCTGCATCTCCTGAATTGGCAGGCAGACTCTTTACCAGTAGCCACCTGGGAAGCCATAACAAATATAGATAATAATAAAATGCGGTAAAACAACAGAAAGCGATGATTGTGAGTATTAATCAACTTGGCTTTTAATATAATTCATTTAAAGATATGTTTATATCATTTAACTTGTAACAATGGCTCTGTTTCACTTAGAGCCAGACATCCTGCAGTGTGAAGTCAAGTGGGCTTTAGGACGCATCACTACAAACAAAACTAGTGGAGGTGATGAAATTCCAGCTGAATTATTTCAAATCCTAAAAGATAATTGCTGTGAAAGTGTGGCACTCAATATGCCAGCAAATTTGGAAAATTCAGCAGTAGCCACAGGACTGGAAAAAGTCAGTTTTCATTCAAATCCCAAAGAAGGGCAATGACAAAGAATGTTCAAACTACCACACAATTGCACTCATTTCACATGTTAGGAAGATAATGCTCAAAATCCTTCAAGTTAGGCTTCAACAGTATGTGAACCGAGAACTTCCAGATGTTCAGGCTGGATTTAGAAAATGCAGAGGAACCAGAGATCAAACTGCCAACATCTGTTGGATCATCAAAAAAGCAAGGGAATTTAAAAAAAAATCTACTTCTGCTTCATTGAATACATTAAATTCTTGGACTATGTGGATCGTAACAAACTGTGGAAAATTCTTCAAGAGATGGGAAGATCAGACCACCTTGCCTGCCTCTTGAGAAACCTTTATGCAGGTCAAGAAGCAACAGTCAGAACCAGACATAGAACAATGGACTGGTTCCAAATTGGGAAAGGTGTACAACATGGTGGGTATTGTCACCCTGCTTATTTAACTTATATGTAGAGTACATGGTGCAAAATGCTGGGCTGGATGAAGCTCAAACTGGAATCCACATTGCTGGGAGAAATATCAACAGCATCAAATATGCAGACGACATATCCTCATAGCAGAAAGTGAAGAAGAACTAAAGAGCCTCTTGAAAGTGAAAGAGGAGAATGAAAAAGTTGGCTTAAAATTCAACATTCAAAAAACTAAGATGATGGTACCAGTCTCATCACTCCATGGCAAATCAATGGGGAAACAATGGAAACAGTGACAGACTTTATTTTCTTGGGCTCCAAAATCACTGCAGATGGTGACTGCAGCCATGAAATTAAAAGGTGCTTGCTCCTTGGAAGAAAAGCTGTGACAAACTTAGTATATCAAAAAGCAGAGACATCACTTTGCAGACAAATGTCCATATAGTGAATGCTATGGTTTTTCCAGTATTCACGTATTAATGAGTTGGACCATAAAGAAAGCTAAGTGTCAAAGAAGTGATGCTTTCAAACTGTGATGCTGGATAAGACTCTTGAGAGTCCCTTGAACAGCAAGGAGATCTAGTCATCCAATCCTAAAGGAAATCAGCCTTGAATATTCACTGGAAGGACTGATGCTGAAGGTGAAGCTTCAATAATTTGGCCACCTGATGTGAAGAGTTGACTCATTGGGAAAGACCCTGATGCTGGAAAAGATTGAAGGCAGGAGGAGAAGGGGACGATAGGGGATGAGATGGTTTGATGACATCACCAACTCGACGGACATGAGTTTGAGCAAGCTCCAGGAGATAGTGAAGGGCAGGGAAGCCTGGTGTGGTGCAGTCGATGGGGCGGCAAAGAGCCAGACACAACTAAACAATGGAACAAACACAAACAGAAACAGGTGGAGTGCAAAATTCAAAAAAAAAAAAAAAATTTGAGTTGAAAGCCCTCTCCGGCATGTCCCTACTTCTAGGGGACTCTGAGCATTCAGCCCAGCACCACAGCCCATGTGGACCAGAGGCAAGGATGCACAGACAGCTGTAGAAGGTATACAGAACTTAGAAAGGGATCCTGTCTCCTTGAGGTCTTTGTGTGGGAAGCAGAGGTCTCTGGAGTTTCTCACTTCCCCACTGAGACCACTGGTGGACTAGCAGAGGTCTAAGGCCCAAGAAAGAGACCATGGGTTGGGGTGGGGGCAGGTGTGGAACTTTGACAGTAGGGGGAAAGTCCAAAGTTACAGCAACAGAAGTGCCCAGCACACATCATCCGAAAGATCAGTGGAATCGAGTCACATTTCAGTGACCTCAATTTCAGGCAGAAGATGAATTCAGCCCTTCTATAGAAGGGCTTCCTTGGTGGCTCAGATGGTAAAGCATCTGCCTGCAATGCGGGAGACCTGGGTTTGATCCCTGGGTCTGGAAGATCCGCTGGAGAATGAAATGACAACCCACTCCAGTACCCTTGCCTGGAAAATCCCATAGACAGAGGAGCCTGGCAGGCTACAGCCCATGGAGTCACAAAGAGTTGGACATGACTGAGTGGCTTCACTTTCTATAGAAAAAATTTGGAGCCTCCAGAAAACAATGCATAATCCAAGGATGCCACAAGTATACAAAAACACCCCCCTCACATACCCAGGTGCCATCTCAGGAAAGAGACAGACAAGGGAGAAAGAGAATCTGAGAGTCATCTCAAATTACATAAAGCTACTCGAAGGGCAGTCTATCAGCAGGGCCAGTGTGTTAGCGACCTGAGGTGAGATACACACAGGTGAGTCATGTCCAGGAATTTGCATCATGAATGACATTGCCGTGGCATCCTAGCATGTGATCAGAGGATGGGGCTTGTTGAACAAGACATAGACCAGTTCAGTTGTGCCGAACTGGTGTGGCCGGGTGTTCTCGGCACAAGCTACCTCCTCGTCCTACCTGGAAGACCACGCATTGGATCCATGATCCACTGGAAAGATCAGTCAATTCGAGAAGCATTCTTATCAGAGAGGATGGTTTTGAAATCATCACCTTTGGATGGGAAGACAATGCCGAGTCGTTTGTGAGAGGGTGTCAGCGTGTGTGCCTTGGACCAATAATATCTGCGTCATCCTCCAACACCTTGGAAACACAAAGTTTAAGTCTCCGCCCAATGCACTGAATCAGAAACCCTGGAGTTGGGCCCAGCAATCTGTGTTTTAACAAGCCCCCTAGGTGATTCAGTTGCAAGCCTGCATTTAAGAGCCACTGGTTAGAATGTTTTAAGTGAAAGAATTATGTTCAAGCTGGATGAAAATGAACATGATTAAGTAAGTGCAAATTATGTCCGCTAGAATGGAGAGCTGGAGCCAAAGAAAAAGAACAGATCAGGTAGAGGAGAAAACAGAGAAAACAACTTTCTCTGCATATCAGAGTGATATGCAAGTAGTAAAGCTGAGTACTTTTAGTGGGTGATGATTTTTCACTTTTCTCTACAAGCTTAGCAATAGGGCTGCGGTTCCTCATTTCCAAGTATCACTCATTCCCAGTCCCCTGAGGCTTGTTTTTAACCAAAAAGGGTCACAGTAGTAGGAACAGAGGAGCGTTTGCTTCGGCTTTGCTCTCACCACACAATTGCTGGATTTCTGGCTTTCCTCGCGTTCCCTACAATTACCACTATTAATTGCTCAGGAGGCCCCTCTTGGCTGCTTTGGGTCATCCATCTCTTTCCTCTCTGCTGTCTGTTCTCGATACTCTAGCACCTCATCTTCCCTGATGCTTCTGTTCCTTCTCTGGATGATTGATATGGTTTTGGCTTTGAATCTGGCTGACCTGGACATAAACCATATCACAGCCAAGAAGTTCCCGCTACTTTCCATCAGTGCTACATTTTCTTATTGGGGGATGCCACCTGGAGCTCACAGGATCTTCTAAGGCTGTCTTTTTCAAATTGATGTTTTGCAAATCACTCAGGGCTCCTGTTCTAGTACAGGTCTAGTCCTGCAGGTCTAGAAGTGAGTAAAGTTGCTCAGTTATGTCCAACTCTTTGCAACTCCATGGACTCTCCGTGGAATACTCAAGAAGAGAATACTGGAGTGGGTAGCCATTCCCTTCTCCAGGGGCTCTTCCCAACCCAGCGACTGAACCCGGATCTCTCACACTGCAGTTGGACTCTTTCACCAGCTGAGCCACCAGGGAAGCCCTGGAGCTGCCCCCCTGATAAGCTCCCAGCTGATGCCGCCTTTGCATCTGCAGACAGTTACTTTGAGAAACGGCTTTAGAGCAGTACTTACTCTGCTTTCACCACATCTTCTCCCCAGGCCGTGAATATAGGTTAGGGAGGTAGCCACGGGGTTGACCAGTTGTCCTAGTTTGACAGGGCTTGTCCTAAACACCGTGTGTCTTGGGATACCCCACAGTCCTGAGCAAGCCTAGTGACTGGTCATCCCCAAAGCCCCAGAGCCACTCTAAATAGCCCTCATTCTGCTTCTCCCTAACTTCCTCCCCATCCAACCCTTGGATTTTTGCTTCTTAAGATAAATGTTTTCTCTTGAGGCTCTTCATTTCTCTTCCATGAGATGTCCTGTCCTTCGGCAGACCTGTCTCCACCAGCCCTGAAGACAAAACTGAATTTGCACCCTGCCTGTTTAGTTAGCCCAGTCTCAAGAAGAGCTGCCCGTTTAACTTGGTTTGGAAGGTCCCACGTAATATTTCCCCAGAGTTTATCAGAACTAGGAGGCCTCTCTGAAATTGGCTGGGCCCCATTTGGACAGTTAATTCCTGTGCTTTCACATAAGCATTCTCATCCCTTCTGCTCTGCAGACCCAGCAAGCTTGCCCAGTACCTGGGAGCAATGCCCATTCTGTTTTACTGCTTAGGTGACAATGTGAACGTTATCTGCAATTAGGAAAAAAAAAAATTCAACTCTGAGGATTGGCAGATATGTGTTTTCCAGTATTGCTACTAGTCCTTTGTACATTGAAACCATTAATTCTTCTAGGCACAACTTCATGCCTTATCATATCAGAAATACAGCTCTGATTATATCCATCAATACCAACCACCTTCATTAACACTGAATTTCCAGGAGAGTCACTTCTAAAATCCCCACAGAAGTACAAAGCAATGGTTCTCAAAAATCTACTATGCATCATAATGACTTAGAGGGACTGATTGCTAAAACACAGATTCCCAGCCTCACCCTTGAGTTTCAGATTCAGTTGGCCTGGGTGGGGGCCCAGAAACTTTCATTTCTAACTAGTTCCCAGGTGATTCAGATGCTGCTGGTTCACAGGCAAGTGGACCCATTCTATCCCATCACAGATTGCTCTCCTAACACCCAGCAACAGGACATGCTTCCCAAGACAGCCCTTGACTCCCAGTTCATGCTATATGCTTTCCTACTCTGTGCTATCATTTTGCTTCATTCATGGATTCACTCATTCATTGTCTTAATCTCCTCAGGATGCTATCACAGAATACCACAGACTGGGTGGCTTAAGCAACAGACATTTATTTCTCATGGCTCTGGAGGCTGGTAGTCCATGATAGAGGTGCCTGCAAGTTTGGTTCTTGGTGAAGACATCCATTGGATCATCAAAAAAAACAAGTGAGTTCCAGAAAAACATCTATTTCTGCTTTACTGACTATGCCAAAGCCTTTGACTGTGTGGATCACAATAAACTGTGGAAAATTCTGAAAGAGATGGGACTACCAGACCAGTTGACCTGCCTCTTGAGAAACCTATATGCAGGTCAGGAAGCGACAGTTAGAACTGGACATGGAACAACAGACTGGTTCCAAATAGGAAAAGGAGTACGTCAAGGCTGTATATTGTCACCCTGCTTATTTAACTTCTATGCAGAGTACATCATGAGAAATGCTGGGTTGGAAGAAGCACAAGGTGGAATCAAGACTGCCGGGAGGAATATCAATAACTTCAGATATGCAGATGACACCACCTTTATGGCAGAAAGTGAAGAAGAACTAAACAGCCTCTTGTTGAAAGTGAAAGAGGAGAGTGAAAAAGTTGGCTTAAAGCTCAACGTTCAGAAAACTAAGATCATGGCATCTGGTCCCATCACTTCATGGCCAATAGATGGGGAAACAATGGAAACATTGGCTGACTTTATTTTTCTGGGCTCCAAAATCATTGCAGATGGTGACTGCAGCCATGAAATTAAGACACTTAACCCTGGAAGGAAAGTTATGACTAACCTAGACAGCATCTTGAAAAGTAGAGACATTACTTTGCCAACAAAGGTCCCTCTAGTCAAGGCTATGGTTTTTCCTGTGGTCATGTATGGATGTGAGAGTTGGACTGTGAAGAAAGCTGAGTACAGAAGAATTGATGCTTTTGAACTGTGGTGTTGGAGAAGACTCTTGAAGTCCCTTGGACTGCAAGGAGGTCAATCCAGTCCATCCTAAAGGAAATCAGTCCTGAATATTCATTGGAAGGACTGATGCTGAAGATGGAATTGCCAATACTTTGCCCACCTGATGAAAACAACTGACTCATTGGAAAAGACCCTGATTCTGGGAAAGATTGAAGATGGGAGGAGAAGCGGACGACAGAGGATGAGATGGTTGGATGGCATCACCGACTCGATGGACATGAGTTTCAGCAAGCTCAGAGGGTTGGTGATGGACAGGGAGGCCTGGCTTGCTGCAGTCCATGGGGTCACAAAGAGTCGGACACGCCTGAGCAACTGATGAAGGTTTGCATTATAATTTTTTGGTAAACTTCATGAAGCATTTTTTAAAGGCTGACACAATCAGTCCTGCCCAGTGCTGTCATGAAGTTTATGGGCTAAGAGAAGAAAAAAAATGTTCCCTCTTGCTTCACTGAGTGCTTCATGGTTTCCAAAGTTTCCACATTCAAGCTCCCATTAGATCCTCTCCAGAGCCCTGAAAGACCAACAGGTGCAGATCATTTCACAGGTTTCACAGATGATGGAACTGAAGGGGAAGCGGTCCAGCCAAGGTAATCCCAACCTGGGTCTTGCCAGTCCCAGGTCAGTGGTTCCCCTGCTCAAGTCCACAGCTTTAGTCTTGGCTCACTGTAGCCCCAGCTTCACTGTTGTCTGAACTGTACCTCTTCTTTAAAGCCCAGTACAACCCTACCTCCTCCATAAAACCTTCCCTGATAACTCTAGTTGATAAAGTTTCTCCTTCTGGAGAAACTCTAATTTGCAAAGATACACGCCACCAAGTGTTCATGGTGGACTATTTACAGCAGCCAAGACATGGGGGCAACCTAAATGTGCACTGGCAGATGAAAAGATAAAGATTCGATACATATATATGATGGGGGATCACTCAGTCATTAAGAAGAAAGAAAGAATGGTGTTTGCATCAACATGGATGGGCGCAGAGATTATCACACCAAGTGAGGCAGATCTGAGCTCATCACCGAGTCATGGTCAGACTCTCTGTGACCCCATGGCTGCAGCCCGCCAGGCTCCTCTGTCCACGGGAGTCTCCAGGCAAGAGTACTGGAGTGCGTTGCCATGCCCTCCTCCAGGGGATCTTCTCAACCCAGGGATCAAACCCAGGTCTTCCACATTGCAGGTGGATTCTTTACCATCTGAGCCACCAGGGAAGCAAGTGAAGGAAGTCAGACAAAGACAAATATCAATGTGAAGTTGCTTACATGTGGAATCTGAAACAAAAAGATACAGATAAACTTATTTACAAAAGAGAAATAGACTCACAGACATAGAGAACTTCTGGTTACCAATGGAGAAAGGGGAGGAGTGTGGGATTAACGCATGCTTTACTACTATATCTAAGACAGATAAACACGGACCTGCTGTATAGCACAGGGAACTATATTCAATACCCTGCAATAACCTACAATGGAAAAGAATACAAAGAAGAATATGTATGTATATGTATAACTAAATCACGGTTGTACACTAGGAACAGATGCGACATTGTACGTCAACTAACTTCAATTTAAAACCTAATAATTTCTCCTTCTTATAAAGGTAGTACTTTATTTTGTTTCTCTACTGGCATTTAAAAAATATGTAGCCTCCCTTTCTCGACCCAGTCTCCCTGGTAATGGGATTAATAGTTCACTCTCTTTGTTGTCTTCCAAAGTAGTCAGTTCTTATGGTAGATACTCATTAAAGCACTGAAAAATGAATCAAGGCATGAAGGCTGGAGAGACAGAAACCTCATCTGTCTTCAGAATCAACAGCACTATTCATATGACAATCAATTTAGAATATATTTGAAGATGAAATCTGAGTTGTGTGTTATCTACATAAGCAGGGATGGGGAGGACTAGCATTTATTAAGTGACTGCTAGGTACCAGGAGTTTTATGGTATGACATGTTGCTGTCATAACCTAATAGATAAATAACCCAAGTAAGATGGTAGGTGTTGCAAGAGGGCATCAGAGGGCAGACACACTGAAACCATATTCACAGAAAACTAGTCAATCTAATCACACTAGGACCACACCCTTGTCTAACTCAATGAAACCAAGCCATACCCACGGGGAAACCCAAGACAGGTGGGTCATGGTGGAGAGGTCTGACAGAAGGTGGTCCACTGGAGAAGGGAATGGCAAGCCACTTCAGTATTCTTGCCTTGAGAACCCCATGAACAGTATGAAAAGGCAAAATGATAGGATACCAAAAGAGAAACTCCCCAGGTCATTAGGTGCCCAATATGCTACTGGAGATCAGTGGCGAAATAACTCCAGACAGAATGAAGGGATAGAGCCAAAGCAAAAACAATACCCAGTTATGGATGTGACTGGTGACAGAAGCAAGATCCAATGCTGTAAAGAGCAGTACTGCATAGGAACCTGGAATGTCAGGTCCATGAATCAAGGCAAATTGGAAGTGGTCAAACAAGAGATGGCAAGGGTGAACGTCGACATTCTAGGAATCAGTGAACTAAAATGGACTGGAATGGGTGAATTTAACTCAGATGACTATTATATGTACTACTGTGGGCAGGAATCCCTCAGAAGAAATGGAGTAGCTATCCTGGATTGATCCAGGACACTACGCAAAGACCAAGGAGTGTGTGATCCGCCAGTTGGTGGAGTATTCCTCCCACTCACCAGCACATGAAATCACCCTGCCCAAAGGAAACTAACCACACCACAGCACATGGCCACTCCTCCTGCCCGCTGTGATGGACCACTCCACGGGCGCTGCTCTCTGAGGCCAAAAAATCTACCTCTTACCTATTGCTCTCTCTCACTAATTTTTTTTTTTTCTTTTTGCAGTGAGACATCAAGAACCTGAGCATCATTAGGTCCTGAAACCAGGCACCATGGGCTTTGTCCAGCTTGAATCGCTGCCAGACACGACTGAGTGACTAAGCACAGCACAGAGTCCCTGCCACGTGGGTTTGAGTCCCAGTTGGGTGAACAGTTTCAAACACAGCTTTCAGAAACAGAAACATGATGGCCTGCCCAATACTTGGTAAACAGCGGCATAGATGGAGAGAGGAGCTGAAGGATGGAAGGAAAAAGCAGTGAGAAAATCATGCTGAGAAACCGCTTTCATAATTTCCCGGAAAAACCAGTAAATGCCTGACCTGTGCCCACAGTTTTCATTGGCCTGATCCTTGGCACAAAGGGGATTAAGGACAGCAGAACCCTCACGCGCTTGGGCAAGGGCTACTAAGGCGCAGCAGATAGTGGAGCCTTCAGGACACACGGGGGAGTAGCCCCTGCCAGAGTTCCTCAGTTGCACCCCTGCTGTTCACAGGGGGTTCGAGGAAACAAGAAACAAGAGATTGTAAAGGAATTAAGATTTTGTTAGCCGTATGTCCTTCCAGCCATAGGGGCGAGGACCTCCTACCTTAATCGGAGGTCTTCTCGAATCTGAGACTGAGCTGCGGGGGTTTCTGCCGAGTTCCTTTTGTGTTGTCCTGGTTTCCAGCTCGCTGGGCTTCTTGTCACTTCCACTGTGCTGGGTTTCCTTCGCCTTCAGTGTCCACCACGTGAACTTTCACCGAGTTGGGCTTCTGCTGTGCTTGGTCTCTGCCTTGCTGGGACAGAGTTTAGATTGTTTCAGCCAGGTTACATCCAGAGCCTGGCACCAGATATGTCTGGGGAGTGTGTAATTTCCTTAGTTCTGTCTTGCCACAGTAAAGATTTGAAATGACAGACCAGTGTTGGTTACAGCTCAGTTTTATTAGGAAAAGTAAAGCATAGTACACCCTTGAGGAGTGAAGGCGAGCTGACCCAAAGGAGAGGCCTTAATTCTTCTGGGCTTCTTCCTTTTACACATTTGTCTCCTCCCTCCTGAGCCTGCCCTATGCAAATTGGGCTAACCAAGAAGGCGGATCATTTGTTTCAGCTGATCTCACTCTGGTCCACAGATTTCCTCTTGTTCCATTTTTGCAGGCTTTTTCCTTTCTTTGTCTTTTAACCACCGCCTTTTAGGACTCCTTTCTCCTATTCTAGCTACCTAACAACAACATTTCAATGATGTGTTTCAAAATCTAGTTTTAGTCAATATGATTATTTTGAAAGTAATGTTCAAAAGTGAGCAAGTTGTTAGTTGCTCCCAAATAGAGAGAATGTTTTTTCAGGAGTATTATGTTTCATTTTTCTTGCTTTTTAAGATTTAATGTGTTTGCTTCACTTAAGCATTGGTTACCAAATTTAAGTGAGATTTGTATATATAGCTATATCCATTAGTATTTTCATTCATTTAATAATAAATCAAAAAACATGTTGTAACTACAATAAGTAAAGTTCTATGTTGGGTTAAGCAGATACAATATTGCAATAAGCTGACCCAGGCCACAAATCCCTGCTTCAATTGCAGTGATTCTCAACCTATCACTGACACAGCCAAAATGAATTATCAGAGAAATGAAATAGAAATACAAGGCCAAAGTCTTTATTATTACCTCAATCAAATACAAGATTATTCTGACAAATTGCTAAAAAGAGTTTCTAAATACTTATTTTCAATTTATATACCTATTTCATCTTAGATTAGTAAGAGTTTGTAGACTGGCTATGGGCCATGAATTACATTTAGAATGACTGTTCTAGAAAAGCACTCAGTTGTGTCTGACTCTTTGCAATCCCTTGGACTATACAGTACATGGAATTTTCCAGGCTAGAATACTGCAGTGGGTAGCCTTTCCCTTCTCCAGGCAATCTTCCCAACCCAGGGATCAAACCCAGGTCTCCTGCATTACAGGCAGATTCTTTATCAGCTGAGCCACAAGGGAAGCCCAAGAATACTGGCTGGTTAGCCTATCCCTTCTCCAGCCAATCTTCCCAACCCACGAATTGAATTGGGGTCTCCTGTATTGCAAGCAGATTCCTTACCAGCTGAGCTATCAGGTAAGCAACAGGCCTGATCTGAGCAGAGATGAGGATCCTGACCAATAACCTGCCAGTTGCAATAGAATGCTTTCAGTGGACTGAATAGATACCCAAACCAGACATTTGGATGAAAGGAAGTCTGCCCTGAAGAAGTGGTAGTGGGTAGGAATGCTAAAGTTTACAGAGGATTCCAGAGAAGAGATGAATTGTTTGGTACGTGGGGGAGGTGGTGTTTTCTGAGTAGAGGAAGACATTTGTGCATATATCAAGAAGATAAATAATAAGATCAAATTAATAAAGAATCTTACTAGCTCTGTTTTGAAGTTTGAATTTGCCATTAGGACAAAGGAGAACTTTTAAAGACGGTGTGTCACAATATATAGGTATTTGCTGGAACTATTTGGGGTAGTATGTAGCATTTCTAGGAAATAGAAATTTTTCTATTTTGATCAACAAGATGGTTGATGATACTAGTGGCTGGAACAGAAAATTCAAAAGCAAACCAGTCATGGAATTTTGCCTTGGACAGGTTGAGTTAGGATCACCTTTGATATATTCAAGTGGAGCTGTATAAAATTTTGTTTAAAGTATATATTCAAAGCTTTGGATGTATTTAGTCTAGAGTTACAACTATATGATTTGTCAGTTTAAACTTGCTGAGGTAGTAGATAAGACAGCAAGGAAGAGTATACACAGTTGTTGACTAAAAAAGATGTACAACTTGAGAGTTGTGAGCTAAGTTTTATTTGGGGCAAAATGAGGACTGGAACCCTGGAGGCAGCATCTCAGATAGCTCTGAGAGACTGCTCCAAAGTGGCAGTGGGGGAAGGTCACTATATACGATTTTGCTGAAGGGGCAGTTCAACACCATGAAGCAAACATTTTGCAAAAGGTTTTTGTTAGTTATGAGGGTCTGATGTGACCATGAAGGGATTCAGTGCTCTCTAGACATGAGAAGATGCAAGGATTGAGATCCTAAAATCTGCTCCTAAAAAGATCCAACTATCTAAAGACCAGATTCCCTGGAGCACAGAGTGCCTCCCTCCATCCTGAACCCCCTCAGGGGCTGTTGAAGGTCAAGAGCTGTAGCAGCATGGGGTTCAATCTCTGAACAGGCAGATGGTAAATGTCTTTGCTGTTCAGTCATTGGCGATGCTCTTGGTAGGTACCAATTTGTAGTTGACACAGTAAAGTGAGGAAAGGGACAAACGTTGGTCAAAGACCATTGAAAGTATTAGTCCTTTTTACCTGAAAGAAACACAGTCAGTAACTACACACCCTGCACAGCAAAAAATCATTACAATTCTGATGAGTTAACTCCAAATGCATATTCTAATAGTATTGGACTTATTTTCTTTCTGTAGTAATACATTTGAAATAGCACTTTAATTTAATGGAAAATCTATGAATGTATTTATTAAACCTTTTTTTTTTTCTCTCTCTCAGAACCAGGGATATGAAGAGTAAAACACACTTTTTTTTGCAGAACTCACATAAATCAATAGAAAAAAAATCTGGTTAAAAAATGGGCAAAATAATTGAATAGATGTTTTTACAGAGAAAAAAATACGAGTGGCCAACAGGTACATGAAAAAGGTACTCAGTATTACTAATCACCTGGGACATGCAAATCAAACTGAGATATCACCTCACACTTGTTAGAATGGCTATTAACAAAAAGACACGAGGTAACAAATGCTGTGAGAATAGGCGGAAAAGGGAAGCTCGTGCTTTGCTGGTGGTAATGTAAGTGTATGAGGCCACTGGCCACTGTGGGAAACATTAAGAAGGTTCTTCTAAAACTAAAATCAGGCCTATCATATGATCAGAGATTTCACTTCTGGTTATATAGCCAAAGGAAAAGAGATCAACCTCACTCGCAGAAATCTGCATCTCGGGCTTGTTGCAGTATGAGTCATAACAGTCATTGAGAACAAAAAACAAATAAGTGGAAAACACTTAAATGTCCACTGATGGATGAACCTTTTTAAAGTAGTGTGTGTGTGTGTGTGTATGTATGTATATATATATATATATATATATATATATATGAAATGGAACATCAGTCAGTTATAAACTGGAAACTCTTGTCATTCTAAGATGGATGAATCTGAAGGCATTATACTAAGTGAAATGTCAGACAGAAATAAATAAATATAATATGATCTTATTTCTATGTGGAATTATTTTTAAAGTAGTGTGTGTGTGTGTGTGTGTGTATGTATATATATATATATATATATATATATATATGAAATGGAACATCAGTCAGTTATAAACTGGAAACTCTTGTCATTCTAAGATGGATGAATCTGAAGGCATTATACTAAGTGAAATGTCAGACAGAAATAAATAAATATAATATAATCTTATTTCTATGTGGAATTTAGAAAAGCCAAACTCATAGAAACAAAGTAAATATAGTGCTGCCGGGGCTGCGCTGGGGAAATGAGATGTTGGCCAAAGAGTACAGACTTCTTGTTAAAAGATTAGCAGGCTCTGAGGACCTCATGTATGGTGGTGTCTACTGTCGTTCACTTGAGAGCTTCTAAGAGAGTGGATCTTAATTGTTCTCACTGCCCCCTCCACACACATAAGATGGCAACAGTGAGGTAATGAATGTTTTGTATAGAGTTATTGTGGTAGTTATTTCAAAATACATCATTTTAAATCATCACCTGTACACCTTAAATTATATAATGTTATATGTCCATATATTTCAATAAGCCTGAGGAAAAACACTTCTTGTCTTCCAGGGACTTCTTTTTTCTTTGCAAGGTATTTGTTTTATAAATAGAAAGATGCACACATTAGAACATAATATAAATGTTAACTTTGAAAGAGATATAATGATAATACGTTGTTATTGGGGAGGCAGAACAAGAGTGTGAATCAGAAGATTCATTGTTTCTCGCTGTGGTCCTGCTCCCTTGTAGTTTTATGTACTTGAAGAAGCTACCTAATGTCTTTGGCTTCTAGGTTTCTTGTATGTTAATGAAGAATATATAAGAACATGTTGGACTGTTTGTGATTTTTTTAAGGGCTGATAGGAGTAAAGTATATAGATTTTTAGATTCCACTTCAGAGCTACCAAAACCATGTGCAAGGCCATGAGTTCTTGTCTTTTGAAGTAAAAGGCTGATCCAAGAGTTAATGATTGGAAAGTGTGAAGAAGTAGAAACAAAGAATAACTGTTGGGATGGGCGAACTGTCAATAATTTAGACTATAAATCTGCCACATAGCGTAATCACGGAGCTCACAATTGCCTGAAAGATACGGATAAATGCCTGGCACGTGTTCTTGTTTTTACAGGAAGCAGACCCCCAGCAGATGAAAACTGCTGACAGCAATAACACAAGGCCTAGACTGATTGGAACCCGAAGGTCGGTGATGCTGACTCTCAATCACCTCACCAGAAACTAATCAGAAGAATGTCCACAAACTGATTACACTCTGCTCTTTGAACCCTTTCTCTAAGACTCCTTGCTACTCCCTCCAGGTTGGGACACACAGTTTTGAGAGCATTAGCTTTCTATGGCTCCCTTTGCCTGACAAAGCAATAAAGCTACTTCTTTCTACTTTACCCAAAACTCCATCTCTGAGATTTAATCACTCATCAGTGTACAGAGGCTGAATTTCAGCAACTCTACTAAGCAGTCCTCATAATTGAGTCTCTTGCTATATATATATATTTATTTTTAGGCAGTGCCTATACAACAAGCACTGAAGCAGTCCATTGCTTGACCATCATTTGGCAATATAAGAAGCAAGTGACCATTGACACCATATCTACTTAGCAGTCACTTCCATTATTCATAAATTAGAGGAAAAGTGCAATTTCCTGTAATTTGAAAGAGATTATATAATTATATAAAATCCACCCTGTGTTTTATAATTATACTTCCAAATTTTTATACTGCTCTCAAAAGATTATTACTTTTTAGTTAAATTTGTAATGAGTAATCTATATGGTTCATAAGGGTTGGAAATAAAGTATAACTAAAGCATTATTTTCCATTTTAATAATAAAGGGATATTTTGGTCAATTAACTTTTAATTACAAAATTTAATATATAGTCTCTATAAAATATAGTTCCCTCTTTCCAAGGAAAAGTAGTCTCCTCTCATGGATATCCCTACAAAAACTTTATACCTGCTCTTTTATTCATCTGAATTATTCAAACTTTATTGGTATACAGAAAATGTATTGCACTGACTGTTCCCACCTCAGGAAGGAAACCACCATGAATATAAAGCTTTATCCAAATTAAATGCTAACAATATATTTGAAAACATGCTATTTGTAGACCTACAGAGAAATAATCCCAGTGAAATACTGTCTGGACAAGGCAGTATTCTCAGCACATACTTTCAAGCATTTAATTTGCAATAGAAACATAGTTTCCTCCCTGGCTGCTTGAAGATCAGCCGCCATCATGAACGACACAGTAACTATCCACTAAAGACATCACCAGAAAATTACTAGAGCTGATCAATGAATATAGTAAAGTTGCAAGATATAAAATTAACACACAGAAATCCCTTGCATTCCTATACACTAACAAAGAGAAAACAGAGAAATTAAGGAAACAATTCCATTCACCTATCTACCTAAAGAAACAAAGCAGATGGTGATTGCAGCCATGAAATTAAAAGGTGCTTACTCCTTGGAAGAAAAGTTATGACCAACCTAGATAGCATATTCAAAAGCAGAGCCATTACTTTGCCGACTAAGGTCCGTCTCATCAAGGCTGTGGTTTTTCTAGTGGTCATTTATGGATGTGAGAGTTGGACTGTGAAGAAGGCTGAGCGCCGAAGAATTGATGCTTTTGGCTCTTTTCCTCCCTGGCTGCTTGAAGATCAGCCGCCATCATGAACGACACAGTAACTATCTGGACTAGGAAGTTCATGACCAACCGACTGCTTCAGTGGAAACAAATGGTCATCGATGTTCTTCACCCTGGAAAGGCAACAGTACCTAAAACAGAAATTCGGGAAAAACTGGCCAAAATGTACAAGACCACACCAGATGTCATCTTTGTATTTGGATTCAGAACTCATTTTGGTGGTGGCAAGACAACGGGCTTTGGCATGATTTACGATTCCTTGGATTACGCGAAGAAGAACGAGCCCAAACATAGGCTTGCAAGACATGGCCTGTATGAGAAGAAAAAGACCTCAAGAAAACAGCGAAAGGAACGCAAGAGCAGAATGAAGAAAGTCAGGGGGACTGCAAAGGCCAACGTTGGTGCTGGCAAAAAGAAGGAGTAAAGATTCTGCAGTGACTGTATCTGTGGTGATTGTGCAGATTTTTGATGAAAGAGAGAATAAACTAAGACCTTTTACATCTGAAAAAAAAAAAAAAAAGAATTGATGCTTTTGAACTGTGGTGCTGAAGACTCTTGAGAGTCCCTTGGACTGCAAGGAGATCCAACCAGTCCATTCTGAAGGAGATCAACCCTGGGATTTCTTTGGAAGGAATGATGCTGAAGCTGAAGCTCCAGTACTTTGGCCACCTCATGCGAAGAGTTGACTCATTGGAAAAGACCCTGATGCTGGGAGGGATTGGAGGCAGGAGGAGAAGGGGACGACTGAGGATGAGATGGCTGGATGGCATCACTGACTCAATGGATGTGAGTCTGAGTGAACTCCGGGAGTTGTTGATGGACAGGGAGGCCTGGCGTGCTGCGATTCATGGGGTCGCAAAGAGTCGGACACGACTGAGCAACTGAACTGAACTGAACTGAAAGAAACAAAAGACCTATATATAGAAAACTATAAAACACTGATGAAAGAAATCAGAGATGACACAAATAGACGGAGAAATATACTATACTCATGGATTGGAAGATTCAATATGGTGAAAATGAGTATACTACCCAAAGCAATCTATAGACTCGATGTAATCCCTATCAAGCTACCAACAGTATTTTTCATAGAACTAGAACAAATAATCTCACAATTTGATTGGAAATACTAAAAACCTCAAATAGCCAAAGCAATCTTGAGAAAGAAGAATGGAACTGGAGGAATCAACCTGCCTGACTTCAGGCTCTACTACAAAGCCACAGTCATCAAGACAGTATGGTACTGGCACAAAGACAGAAACGTCGATCAAAGGAACAAAATAGAAAGCCCAGAGATGAATCCACATGGTGTTTTCTTGATCCTACCAGAAGGTGGCAAAGCAAGTTTTCAGACAACTTTGGTTCACATACTTTCCTCAGATATTTCCTGAACAGTTCATTATCTGAAATGTTGATGGATTGCAGTATCCTATGAAGCCACCAGGAATAACAAGAGACTTTTGCTAAAACAGGCAGTAGCAATACACCAGAACTGCCATTTGGCCTTCTACAGCCATAAACAGGGCGGACAAGCATCCTAGCCTCATGAGATGCAGCATGCATTGAAGCGCCTCGTCTGTAAGTTACCACATGCCCTTTTGCTAGAAAGGTTAGAGCTTGAGGGACAGTAGGGCTGGCCCAAGGGCCCAGGATTGAGAAAGGCCAGAAGTGTTACTGTCACTATTCCTCTGCCTTTAAGCAATGCTGCTTGCATTTCTTCAGGCTCAGAGGCACTGAGGGGCCTGGGTAGGCACATGAGTGGGGGCTGGCCTTGAATTTCAACTGTGGTTGCTATAGTTGTGTGTTATCTACGGTTGCTACCCATAGACAAGTGCCCCCATCACTTTGGGCTTGCTTTTCTGGCCATGAGAACATGGATAACATACTTTGTTCCTTGGAGCTCCTTGGAGGAATGGCTGACTCTAGAATTGGGGCAGAGAATACCCAAGAAAGATGAGCATTTTGTAATACCAGAAAGTAAGGAAGTACCCCTTAAGACCCCCAAGCCAAAAATGATGGGCATGTGTTAAAAGGACAGGAGCCAAGTAAAAGAGCTCCTGATGGCTAAAGCTGGGAAAATTCCAGCAATAAAATAAACAATGATGTGTTTAATTATAACCCAGAGTATAAAATAAATATCCATAAGTCCATACTGATAAACAAATGATTGAATACATAAATAAATGGAGAAGAAGAAACAAATCTCTGCAGAGAAATTTCAAATAACTGACATAGATCCTCTGCCCTCGAGGAGGTGGATTTTAACTCCCTGCTCCTCAAATGTGGATGGTGCATAGTGACTTCCTTCTGAAGAGCAGAGTATGGAAGCCGGACTGAGTGGTGGGGGAGGTAGTGACTCTGCAAAGCTGGCAAGCAGCTTCTCTGCAGATGGTCAATGTCCACATCCACAGTGATGTCATGTTTGTAGTACACGTTCTTCTTCTTTTTTTTTTTTTTGCCATGCCACGTGGAATGTGGTATCTTAGTTCCCCCACCAAGACCGAACCTGTGCCCCCTGCAGTGGAAGCACAGAGTGTTAACCCCTGGACCACCAGGCAAGTCCCATTGCATGTACTTGTGACATAATGGGACGAGGGTGCTCATTTCTGTGGTCTTCTTCCCTGAATCTGTATCCTGTCTAACCATGAAGAGAACATCAGTTCAGTTCAGTTGCTTAGTTGTGCCCACTCTTTGCGACCCCGTGAATCGCAGCATGCCAGGCGTCCCTGTCCATCACCAACTCCCGGAGTTCACTCAGACTCACGTCCATCAAGTCAGTGATGCCATCTAGCCATCTCATCCTCTGTCATCCCCTTCTCCTCCTGCTCCCAATCCCTCCCAGCATCAGGGTCTTTTCCAATGAGTCAACTCTTCGAATGAGGTGGCCAAAGTACTGGAGCTTCAGCTTCAGCATCATTCCTTCCAAAGAAATCCCAGGGCTGGTCTCCTTCAGAATGGACTGGTTGGACCTCCTTGCAGTCCAAGGGACTCTCAAGAGTCTTCTCCAACACCACAGTTCAAAAGCATCAATTCTTCGGTGCTCAGCTTTCTTCACAGTCCAACTCTCACATCCATACATGACCACTGGAAAAACCATAGCCTTGACTAGATGGACCTTAGTCGGCAAAGTAATGTCTCTGCTTTTGAATATGCTATCTAGGTTGGTCATAACTTTTCTTCCAAGGAGTAAGCGTCTTTTAATTTCATGGCTGCAGTCACCATCTGCAGTGATTTTGGAGCCCAAATAAATAAAGTCTGACACTGTTTCCCCATCTATTTCCCATGAAGTGATGGGACCAGATGCCATGATCTTCGTTTTCTGAATGTTGAGCATGGTCATAACTTTTCTTCCAAGGAGTAAGCGTCTTTTAATTTCATGGCTGCAGTCACCATCTGCAGTGATTTTGGAGCCCAAATAAATAAAGTCTGACACTGTTTCCCCATCTATTTCCCATGAAGTGATGGGACCAGATGCCATGATCTTCGTTTTCTGAATGTTGAGCTTTAAGCCAACTTTTTCAGTCTCTTTCATTTTCATCAAGAGGCTTTTTAGTTCCTCTTCACTTTCTGTCATAAGGGTGGTGTCATCTGCATATCTGAGGTGATTGATATTTCTCCCAGCAATCTTGATTCCAGCTTGTGCTTCTTCCAGCTCAGCGTTTCTCATTATGTACTCTGCATATAAGTTAAATAAACAGGGTAACAATATACAGCCTTGACGTACTCCTTTTCCTATTTGGAACCAGTCTGTTGTTCCATGTCCAGTTCTAACTGTTGCTCCCTGACCTGCATATAGGTTTCTCAAGAAGCAGGTCAGGTGGTCTGGTATTCCCATCTCTTTCAGAATTTTCCACAGTTTATTGTGATCCACACAGTCAAAGGCTTTGGCATAGTCAATAAAGTAGAAATAGATGTATTTATGGAACTCTCTTGCTTTTTCCATGATCCAGCGGATGTTGGCAATTTGATCTCTGGTTCCTCTGCCTTTTCTAAAACCAGCTTGAACATCTGGAAGTTCACAGTTCATGTATTGCTGAAGTCTGACTTGGAGAATTTTGAGCATTACTTTACTAGTGTGTGAGAACATCAGACATACCCAGATTGAAGGAGTGGCTGCAAAATAGTTAACCAGTATTTCTAGAAACCATTTAGGCCATCAAAAACCAGGAAAGTCTGAGGGACATCAGAAAGGAGAAACAGCCTGGAGCAGCCAAAGGAGATGTTAATTGTCATTGTTCAGTGGCCAAATCGTGTCCAGCTCTGCCACCCCATGGATTGCAGTATGCCAGGGTTCCCTGTCCGTCACCATCTCCCAAAGTTTGCTCAAGCTCATGTCTATTGAGTTGGTGATGCCACCAGCCATCTTGTCCTCTGTCATCCCCTTCTCCTCCTGCCTTAAATCTTTCCCAGGATCAGGGTCTTTTCCAGTGAGTTGACTCTTCCCATTTGGTGGCCAAAGTATTGGAGCTTCAGCTTCAGCATCAGTCCTTCCAATGAATATTCAAGGTTGGTTTCCTTTAGGATTGATTGGTTTGATCTCCTTGCTGTCTGAGAAGGAGATAAAATGACCAAATGCAATGTGCTGACCTGGATGGGATCTTGGAGCCCAAAAAAGGGACAACACCCCTAAATTAGGAAAACTGGGGTGGGGGGAAGGACTTTAGTATGTAATTCCCTGGTAGCTCAGGCGGTAAAGAATCTGCCTGCAATTTAGGAGACCTGGGTTCGATCCTTGGGTTAGAAATATCCACTGGAGAAGGGAATGGCAACCCACTCCAGTATTCTTGCTTGGAAAATCCCATGGACAGAGGAGCCTGGTTGGGTACAGTCCATGGGGTCACAAAGAGTTGGACACGACTGAACGACTGTCGCGCACACACACACACTGTGTCAGTATTGGTTCGTGCATGGTAACAAATGTGCCATAGTCATGGCGGATATTAATCTCAGGGAACTCTGCACTCTCCATCCTGCTTTTTTGAAAATCTGAAGCTATTCTAAAATTTGAAGTATATTGATTTAAAAGGAAAGAAGGGTTATGACTTCTTTCCAGACAGGTTGCGGGATGATTTGCAGAGATGATGCTGGGAAGTGTGGGCTGTGTCAGCCCTTGGGTGGCAGTGTGTGCCCTCTTCTGTTTGAGCACAGGGCGGGCCTGAAACCCTAGGGACTGGCTTTTTCCATGTTGCCCCTCCCTGTGGAGCCCTGCTGGACCTAGCTGCCAAGCAGTAGGTGGGCATTGTGCTCTGTAGCCCCTCAGAAGCCATGGTCCCTAAGAGTGAGGTTGGCCCCCTTGGAGTTAGCCAGGAACTGTCTCCACTGGAAGCAAGAAGGAGAAGCCCATCTTAGCTTGGTCCAGAAGGGAAGGCTGCCAGCTCCAGCTTGATCCAGAAGGGAAGGCCTGCTCACATGGGCTCCCCAGGGCTTAGCTCTCCCCATCCAACCGTGGGCTGAAACACGGGCATTTCTGCCTCAGGAACCCTGAGTCTGACCCTGCCTTCAGGGTCAGTAGACCCTCCTTCCCTTCTTCCTCCTCCCTGGGCTTGACCACAAAGGCCTGGCCATGCAGGGTTACAGAAGAGCAGAGAAAAGGTTTTTACAACAATCCCTGAATGTTCACTTGATTGTGTGACTGTTTACTGGACATAGAAACCCCCTCCCTTCATCTTCACCACCACCCCAGCCAGCCTGCCACTGAAACTGGTTCTGGATAGCCGCTGTGTATAGTGGCTAAGAGCCACAAAGGTTTGATCCCAGCCCTCCCACTTTCTAGCTGGGTGACCTTGGGCAAGTTACTTACTTAACCTCTCCGAGCCTTGGATTTCTCACATGTGAAACAAGAATAATTCCTGCCCCCAGAAGAGTGCCCTCAGCGTGGTGCCTGATACACTGTATGTCTTGAGTGACCAGAGTTGCCCTCCAACCCTAGTGCTCTAGTCTAGCCATTGTCTCCCTTCTGTGGTTTTGTCTCCCCTTGATCAGAAAGAGTCTTGACCTTTCCTTATTTTTATGGTACACAACCAATAGCCATCCCAAGACCAATATGTTATGTGGAACTCTAACCTGGGGGAGTCTTAGCAGATGACCTTGAATTTGGCTGAGGTGCGGGGAGCAGGGAGACCAGATACAGTGTTCTTTTCTGCTCCATGGGTGTGTCTTGGAGCAATCATGCTTGTGTGTACAACCACAGGAAGCAATTCCTGATCTCCCCTGAGCTGGCTCGTTGGCCTCACCTCTGGCATTTGAGAAGTAGTCATGAGGGGCAGAGGCTGACAGAGCCATGCCTTGAGTGCACAGCCAGGCCAGAGCCTGCTGGGGAGCAGCCCTGTGTGTGTGCCAGAAGGCTGGGGTCCTGGGCCACTCTGGCAGCCTCACCCTCTCTCTGGGGCTCCAGCACCACTCAGGGCTGTGGGTGGAACCCATGTGCCTGGCAGCCTCTGCAGTTCTGCTGAGCGTGGCAGTCATGTCCAGCCACCTCCTTGTCCTGTGTAGAGTGTCAGTGTAGCTCCAGCTGAATCAAAGCCATTGAGGTCCCACTCAAGGGCCAAAGTTGTGTATGGATGAGCCAGAGCCCCAGAGACAGTCAGACTTGGGGACCTGAAATGGCAAGGCCAACCCTACTTTTGGAGGGGGGAATCAGAGAGAAAATTTAGCTGCTTTCTTTTCATTACCCTTATTTATTCTAAGAAAAGATCAGACTGTCTCTCATTGCTGAACCATGCGCCTGTCACAGCCTCAAAACTCTTCATTGAGTCTTGTACTTAGGCTGTCTTCAGAGACGGGGTTCATTTTCCATCTTCCTTTCCTATGGATCCTTTAGCGGGGTCCATGTGCCTCTCTCAGTTTTCTTTTACTTGCTAATGTCTTCATTTCATCATGGTTCTTAGAAGATGGTTTGCTGGGATCCTAGGTTGATGGTTTCTTGGTGCTTTGATGGTGTTACTTCAGGGTCTCCCTTGTTACTGTTGAAAACCTACTCCCAACACTGTGGTCCTTCCTTGGTGAGTGACTTGTCTTCTTTCTCTCTTGCTGCCTGTAAGCCATTCTCTTTGACTGATGTGAGCTTGGAGGGAAATTCCTGAGAGACTGTAGTCACTGTCTGTCCCCAGGAGTGGAGCCGATGCACTCAAGAGGGAGACTTGAGGCCAGTGAGGGAGGAGCACAGGAAGACTGAATGGGTCTTATGGCATGGGGAACTTTCCAAGGGCCAAGAGTGCCTTGACGGGCTAGGAAGAAACTCCCCGTCATGTGGAGGTGGCCTCAGTTACCTTGATTGCCGATAACTTTGGGACTGACATGGTGGCTTCATGTAGTTCCTGACTTCCCTGCCCCTGCATCAAGCCTCCACCCATCTCCTGTGAAGAGTTGATGACCTTCTCAGTCAAGGATCATTCTGGCTCCTACGGTAAGACCTGTCTGACTCTCCTTCCCACACTCACTGTCTTCCTCTCTCTTGACCCCTGGGGAGGAGCATGAGGGGTCTGCACCAAGGGCTTAGTACACCTGTCTATCCCTTTAGTGTCCAGATTATTCCAGAGCATCGAGGGGTCTCTCCAGATGGCATGTCCCTTCTGCTTGCTCTGTATTTGCATTTAGGACAGTAACCTGGGACTGGGAGTTTGTGTCAGGAAGTGCCATTCAACCTCCCACCTGTATCAAACACTTGGCTCTCATTCTCCCTCCTGCACAGAGAACAGCAGCCCCCTCTCTCCCAGCGTGCCAGCCTGGAGATGCAGTGTTAGAGCAGGGCTCACTGCAGCCTTTGATTGGCGAGCTTGGCCTGCTGAGTGAGGGACACAAATGAGTCACGTGGCAGGATTCTGGCAGCACTCTGCCTGGTCCACTTTGGAGAGAGAGGAGGGCAGGAAGGTAGGGGCCTGGGTACTCTAGTTTGTTTTTCCTTTGGCCATGATGCCATGAAGCATGAGGGATCTTAGTTCCGCTTTCCCTGTTCTGGGGTCACTGGTGGATTTACGTGTGTATGTGAGGTGCACAGATGTGGCTGTGTGGAGCGTGCGTTGCTTATCACCCCATCCTTGGTTGCACTCTTACAGCGCGCATCAGTGGGGTCTGAGACATCAGCCATGCCCTTGTGTGCTGGGAAGGCCCTGTAGCGCTGTTGGAGGGGCTGAGATGTTGGGGTTCTTTGTATCTTCCTGCTGCTACTAGAATATCATTTCAGTGAGTCATCAGAGTCCTCAGGTTGGAATCCTGTGAGGAAGAATACATGTTCATAGTCTCCTAGGATGAGTCATGGGCAGGCAGTGGAGAAGGATGTCATCTGTTTATGCATTTGAGCACTTGGCTCCCATGATGTCTCTGCTCCTGCCAGACAGGAGAGGAGGGTGGAGGGAGGTCTCCCAGCCCATCACACTATCCACTGTTATGTGTGCTGGGGGTTGGGGGGCTTGCTGTCCTGCAGCAGGCACTGGTCTCTGGTCCTATTGGGTCCAGACATGGGTGCCAGGCAGGGGGGAAGCCTGATGCTGGCCCCTCTGGAGTCCACACATTTATGGTTGGGAAAGTGGGCTGGGGCTCCATGGTGCCCGGGCTTCAGCTGCTGCAGCTCTGTGCTCACAGGCTCTGTCCTTGCTGGCCCAGGAGGGGTGCGTCAGCACAGGAACAGATCTCTAGTCCCCGCCCTGACCTTCCCATCCCCGTGGGACTCTCATGTGTAGGGTTGGCCATGCTGTTACTCCTCCATCTGCTGGACAGCAGTCCCTTTGTGGATTTTAGGCTGGTTCCTTTGCTCATGAGCTGAAAGGCATGGTGGGGTAAAGTGGTGAGAACAGGGTCGTGCACAAATCTCCATCCTCACTCCCAGGAAGCCGTGCCGGCAAGAGTCAGAGGCTGGGTTCCACTTCTGCTCCAACACTGACCATACCCATGGGCCTCTCTGCCTGTGGTGCTCACTCATTATCCCCAGATATTGAGTTGGCATGAGCCTCCACATGCCAGCCCCATGATAGCCATTATGGCCCCCATTCTACAGAAACGGAGATTCTTACTTTGCCAACAAAGGTACATCTAGTCAGGGCTATGGTTTTTCCAGTGGTCATGTATGGATGTGAGAGTTGGACTGTGAAGAAAGCTGAGTACCAAAGAATTGATGCTTTTGAACTGTGGTCTTGGAGAGGACTCTTGAGAGTCTCTTGGACTGCAAGGAGGTCCAACCAGTCCATCCTAAAGATTGGTCCTGGGTGTTCATTGGAAGGACTGATGTTAAAGCTGAAACTTCAGTACTTTGGCCACCTCATGCGAAGAGTTGACTCACTGGAAAAGACTCTGATGCTGGGAGGGATTGGAGGCAGGAGGAGAAGGGGACAACAGAGAATGAGATGGCTGGATGGCATCACTGACTCTATGGACATGAGTTTGAGTGAACTCTGGGAGTTGGTGATGGACAGGGAGGCCTGGAATGCTGTAGTTCATGGGGTTGCAAAGAGTCGGACACGACTGAGCGAAGAACTGAACTGAACTGAAGGAGTCACCTGACAAGCCCCAGGCCACCCAGCTGCTAAGGAGCAGTGCTGGGGATTAATTCCAGACTCTGACTCCTGGTAGCTGCACTGCTGAGTACTGACACTGACTCAGTGAATACATCATTTCTCCTCTTGATAAAGATTGGTCCTGGGTGTTCATTGGAAGGACTGATGTTAAAGCTGAAACTTCAGTACTTTGGCCACCTCATGCGAAGAGTTGACTCACTGGAAAAGACTCTGATGCTGGGAGGGATTGGAGGCAGGAGGAGAAGGGGACAACAGAGAATGAGATGGCTGGATGGCATCACTGACTCTATGGACATGAGTTTGAGTGAACTCTGGGAGTTGGTGATGGACAGGGAGGCCTGGAATGCTGTAGTTCATGGGGTTGCAAAGAGTCGGACACGACTGAGCGAATGAACTGAACTGAACTGAAGGAGTCACCTGACAAGCCCCAGGCCACCCAGCTGCTAAGGAGCAGTGCTGGGGATTAATTCCAGACTCTGACTCCTGGTAGCTGCACTGCTGAGTACTGACACTGACTCAGTGAATACATCATTTCTCCTCTTGGATAAGCCGCTTCTTCTATGGAGTAGTTACGTAAGTGATGGCTCATCACATGTAGGTGTTAGAGGTGATGCTTTTACATCCACAGAATGATGTTTTGTGAAATAAGAAAATTGCAAGAAGTATATTCAGTATTCTAAGTTTGTAAAATGACACACATGCATACACATGTGTGGCAGGAAGCTGTGTTAATGGTACTTATTATATATCTGGTTGATACTAATAGGAGACTTAACTATTTTATTTTTTATAACTTGGGAGCTTCTTTTTTTAATTGAAGTATAGTTGATTTACAGTGTTGTATTTCTGCTGTATGGCAAAGTGGTTCAGTTATACACACACAAATATATACACACACACACACACATTCTTTTTTAAAATAGTCTCTTCTATTATGATTTATCATAGGATATTGAATATATTTTTCTGTGCTATGCAGTAGGATCTTGTCTATCATTCCATATATAATAGCTTATATCCACTAACACCAGCCTCCCAGTTCTCTAAGTCTCTGAGTCTGTTTCTGTTTCATAGATAAGTTCATTTGTGTTATATTTTAGCCTCCACATGTGAGTGATATCATATGGTATTTGTCTGACTTAATTTAAAATGATAATCTCCAGATCCACCCATGTTGCTGCACATGGCATTATTTCATTTTTAATGGCTGAGTAGTATTCCATTTGTGTGTGTGTGTGTGTGTGTGTGTGTGTGTACCACATCTTCTTTATCCACTCATCTGTTGATGGACATTTAGATTGTTTCCATGTCTTGGCTATTGCAATTAGTGTTGCTATGAACATAATGCTGTGCATGTATCTTTTGGATTATAGTTTTGTCCAGATATATGCCCAGGAGTGAAATGCTTGCTGTATCATGTGGTCATTCTATTTTTAGTTTTCTGAAAAACCTCCATACTGTTTTCATAGTGGCTGTACCAACTTACATTCCAACCAACAGTGTAGGAGGGTTCCCTTTTCACCACATCCTCTCCACCATTTGTTATTTGTAGACTTTTTATTGTTGGGCATTCTGACTGTTGTGAGGTGGTACCTCGTTGTAGTTTTGATTTGCATTTCTCTAATAATTAGCAATGTTGAGCATCTTTTCATGTGTGTGTTGATTATTTGTATTTTTTTCTTTGGAGAAATGTCTGTTTAGGTCTTCTGCCCATTTTTTAAAATAGTTTTTTTGTTGTTGAGTTGTATAAGTTGTTTGTATATTTTGAAAATTAAGCCTTTGTCGATCTCATTGTTTATGAATATTTTCTCTTATTCTGTAGGTTGTCTTGTCTTTTCTTTTCTTTTTTAATAGTGTACTTTGCTGTGCAAAGCTTGTAAGCTTGATTAGGACCCTGCTTTGTTCAGTATTAATTGACAGTAGGCATGTGGGTTTGTTTCTGGGATTTCGATTCTGTTTCACTGATCTGTATGTCTTTTTTGTGCCAATGCCATGCTGTTTTGATTACTGCAGATCTATAGTATTATCTGATGTCTGGGAGGGTTTTGTCTCCTGTTTTGCTCTTTATCTTTAGGATTACTTTGGCAATTCCAGGTCTTTTATGGTTCCGTGTAAGTTTAATTTCGATTATTTGTTCTAGTTCTGTGAAAAATAGGTAGTTTAATAAGGATTGCATGGAATCTGTTGTTTGCATTGGGTAGTGTGGCCATTTTAACAATATTAGTTATTTCAATCCAAGAGCATTTTGTTTCTTTGCATTTCTTTGAATCATCTTGTTTCCTTTGTTAATGATTTAGAGTTCTCAGCATATAATTATTTCACCTCCTTGGTCAGATTTATTCTTAAGTATTTTATTTTTGGGGATGTGATTTTGAAAGTTTTTGGGTTTTTTTTTTTT
>SJXQ01007222.1:158685-176434 GCA_006408695.1 Aepyceros melampus | reverse complement strand
GATGAGATGGCTGGATGGCGTCACTGACTCGATGGGCGTGGGTCTGGGTGAACTCCAGGAATTGGTGATGGACAGGGAGGCCTGGCGTGCTGCGATTCATGGTGTCGCAAAGAGTCGGACACGACTGAGCCACTGAACTGATTGTTCCTATTCTCAAGTGGAGATACTGAGGCCCAGAATTGTTTGGAAATTTTCCCCAAGTTCAGCCACTGATGGTTTGTTAAAGAGAGGACCAAACTCAATTCCATTTTACCTCATGTCATAGCATAAACACAAGAAGTCCCCTCCAATTGTACTGTAAGAATAAGAAATTGTCTAGCGTTTGGCTACATAAGAAACTAGTTCAAAATATAGTAATAACCTTGAGATCGCCTTTTAGTAACATAGTCTGTCGCCCTGTCGTTCACTTGGTTTAGTATTTGCCTGGTGAATTCAGGAGAGCCACCCAGTCCGTCCTAAAGGAGACACGTCCTGGCTGTTCATTGGAAGGACTGATGCTGAGGTTGAAACTCCAGCACTTTGGCCACCTGATGCAAAGTGCTGACTCATTTGAAAAGACCCTGATGCTGGGAAAGATTGAGGGCAGGAGGAGAAGGGGACGACAGAGGATGAGATGGTTGGATGGCATCACCGACTCGATGAACATGGGTTTGGGTAGACTCCGGGAGTTGGCAATGGACAGGGAGGCCTGGCATGCTGTGGTTCATGGGGTCGCAAATAGTTGGACACGACTAACTGACTGAACTGAACTGAATTGAGTGAATCCTTTGACACATTTTCCTAAAAGAGGACAGGGATTTCACGGTTACTATCACTGTTACTATTTTCTTATTCTTCACCTGGTCAATCATCACTAATTGTGAAATGCTACCTGCTGACTTAGCAGACGTCTTCAAAAGTGGTATTGTGTGCTAATAGAACCTAACTATTAGAAGAGAGAGCGTGAAAGGCTTGGGGTCAATCCTGGAAGGAGGTGGAGGTGGATAAACCCAAGCCAGCCTTCATGATTCAACGCAATAACACTCCAGCAAAAATGAGAAACTCAGACGTGAAAGCAGCTTGTTAGGCATTTACCACTTTATAGAGCTGATCATTATGAGGGAGTTTAACAAAGGGACATTATTCGTGAATGCCGTAGGGCCCAGGAGAGACAGGCAAGGAGAGAGCCAGCATTAAGCAGAGCGCCGCTCACCTCGGAAGGTTCACCCCTGGGTGCTTACAAGATGAAGGCTCGGAAGAGCAGAGGGCAGCTGCCCTGAAACCCAAACACACGTCAGAGGCACAAAATCCAATTCTCAGCTTTCCTCTTGCAGGCCCTGTGACACTTTACCTGTCCACACCTGTCAATATAATTGGCAGAGGTTATCATAAGGTCCCATAGCTTCATTAGCCCATTCAGATAGTGAACACATCCTGGCATCTTAACAGTTGTTTGGCTTCCTGGTTTGGTTTTTTGTTTTGATTTTTTTACTTACTGCAACTGTTTCAAGTCGTGAATAAATTCTACCAAAATCTAGATTCTTTGGATCTGCCGAGTCATCTTCAGGCTTTATAGGGTGTACGATTCATAAAACTCAAGTCACAACAAATGTCCCATTTCTTAAACAGCTGTCTACTGTCAGATCAAGGAGCTGGAGAGTCACGCAGCTAGAGGAAGGTGAAAACTGGGGAGGTTGATAGATATTTTCTCTAACTCCAGGCTGGTGAAATTAGTGTAATCCTGGCTTCAGTGGGCAGTCTCAATTGCTCATGCCCATGTCCTCAGAGACAGGACACAAACAGAGAGGCTGAGTTTCTTGAAAGTGGAAAAAAAAAATAGAAATTTGATTTTTGACAATGCTCCTTGGAGAGGATTCTCAAGTGTCCCTTCAACCAATAGTAGGTAGGTTTCTAGAAATCTCTGCATTGGGTAATTCATAGTAAAGACAAAGTGCAATCTACATATAAAAATGAAATTTGTTGCTAGTGAATGTCCTATCTAAGGCCCAGCTAAAGAGAAATGTCATGTTGTCTGGTTGCTAAAGAGCTGCAAATCAGTGAGGTTATTTGTAAATTAACAATAACAATACTAGACGACACATATTTAAGTTCCACACCGTCTTCTAAGCACATTTAATCCTCTCAATCACCCAATGAGGTAGGTACTACAATTACCCTCATTTTACAGGATAAACTTAGAAACAGAAGTTCAACAACGTACCCATGGTCACACACCTGATGAGCGCTGATGCGGGCCACCTGGCTCCACAGCCCACACTCTTACCCAATAAACGCTGCAAGTTCTTACTTTAAACAATGGTATATTATTTAATATAAGAAACTTTATCCAAAGTTTGAGAATGTGAGAAATGGAAGAAAAGAAACAGAACTGTGCCACAAACTGCCCATAACTGATCGGATGTTACATTTTCTTCAACAATTTCTTATTGCTTTCTCTCCGTCTTGCCTTGTTGCATGGACTATGTCTTATTTATTTTTATCTTCCACAATTATTTATAAAACAGATATTATGTTTCCCATTCAATTAGTATCTATAATAAATTGTTCACAACAATCTTTAAATACATTCTTACCTGATTGTTTAAAAAGAAAGCAAAACTTTTAATGATTTTTTTTTGTTTTGTCCAGTTTCTCTTTCCACATTGTGATCATTAGCTACAGCCTCTTTATTTAAAAATTTTAAAACCTCCTTTTCAGAATTATTTTATTGAAAACATTGCTTCCTTAAGAAAAAAAATCTAGTCACCAGCATCAATTCTTAATCACTTCAATGTTCACTATACTTTCTTCATTTATTACTTTATCTTCACCTTCAAGGCTTAGTTAGCACTTATCATTTTCCCTGAAATTACCTGTTCTTGAATTTTTATATTGTCTCACTTCTTAGTCATCTAGAAGCTATCTCTTTGCAATTTTTACAGAAAGTACTCTTAGTTGTTCTATTTTCTGGTACTTGGCCGATTTTAAAATGTTCTTCTGTTGTTTTTACACATAAGGCAATAATTGGGTAGGCATAAAACTTGCAGAATCAAACTTGTTTCTCTAAAATTGCATAGAAATTGATCATGGTCTTTAAAAAGTTCTTGTTCTAAATAAGAAATATGAAGGTAATCTACGTGTGTGTGTGTGTGTATTATGTATTTTTAGATACTTGCAGGAATTTTGTTTGTTCTAAAATTTAAAAATTAACCAGCCTATGACCAGACATTTATCTCCATTCCTTAATTTTGCCTTACAAAAAGAAACTTTACAATATCACTATAGTTTTTCTATAGAGAAAATGTCCTTCAGATATAACTTTTTTACTTCTGATCCACTTGCTTTATTTTCAAGGAAACATCCATTATTTTATTCACAAATTTAAGAAATATTTATATAACACTAGTAGTATATACTATGTATTAACTGCTCTGTTAGGGGTAGGGTTACAATAAGATATTTATTGCTCTCAAGAAGCTTACATTCTAAGTGAGAGCTCCATAATTTGCCCATTTTTCTCTTATCCTTTGAACTTTTATTCATTTTCTTTGAATGTTTAGACTAGTTATGAAGTTTTTCTTCTTTATCCTTTATTTCCACTTTTGCAAAAAAGAAATTTCATCTAATGAATGTTTTATTTAGTCACAATCTATTCTTATTTTTACCTGTTTAATTAAAAACATACAGTCTGTCCTGCTATACTATTATAATTGCATTCCTAAGAAGACTTGTACTATCAAAAGGCTATTAAAAAAAAATTATTTCAAGGAGAAAAGGGACTAGGAGCTGAACAGTTTCAAATGCACAAAAACAAGATAATTTTTATCACAGTAATGTCAATAAGTGTGCTTTTATATCTGTTTTTAACTCAAATTATGATTAATAAATTTTTCTTTCAAAATCAATAAACATAGTTCTCAACATTACTGACCAAGTAATGTTAGATTTACAATGTAAAGTAAGAACACATTTTAGACAAGGGGTTTCCAGGATCATGAAATAAATGGTGAGGAAAGGACTGTAACAGCAACTGAACCATGAGCCTTTTGAACAAATCTAACCCAGCTATTTGTATGGAACAATTTTGCTTCCATATGCATAACTCAGGCCTAAATATGCCATCAGTTAAAACTGACAATGGCCAGGAAAGAGCAAAGAGTCTTAATTTATTAGTGGTATTATTTCCAATTCCACCTGCAGAGGAAAGGCTCCCACGCCTGCAGTGTACTTCCACGAAATGCCCGTCTCCTATAAGCTGACAGAGTCAACTCTTAGCACTTACGGAGAAAACAAAGGAGAAAACAAAAAAGAACGAAGGAGAACGTTTCGGGATGCTCATATATTTCAACCCATTCATGCACAAGGCCCCAAAAAGTCATCAAAGGGAAGTCCTGTTTCTGACCATTAACGTGCAATTCTGCCCAGCAGTAGCTTTTACTCTGCAGGCATAGGAAACTCCCAAAGTGTGTCAGGGCAGGTGACACCGAAGGCCCAGAAACAGGTTACAGTACGAACATGACAAAGCAGACTCTTCACTCCTTCCAATATCTGGAATATACTTCTTTCTCATATTTTTATTGTTGATGCACAAAATTCTTTTGCAGATGGTTTTAAAGCCTTTAAAAAAGTAATTTGCTGGAGGAGTGTATTCATATACTGCAACTCATTCGGTGTCTTTACAGAAGTTCCCCAAATTGGAATCTTAAAATATGCATATTGGGATGAAAAAAAAATCCAGCTTAAAAACAGTTTTGTTAAATGTCTGTTTTTCTAATCCAATGAATGATTTAAAAAATTAACTTCATTGTTTTTTAATTTACCATCTGTTAACTCAATAAATATGAATTCTTAAAGTTAACCTAATTGTCTTGAAATTTGCTGTTTTTGAAGCTGATTAAAGTTATTTAAATTAATTTTATTGCATATCCAGACTAGAACAAAGCATGTCTGTATTTGGATAGATCTTAGCTAATAATTCAAAAATAAATTTGCCCATTTAAAAAATAAACTAATTTTGTTTATGGTCTTTAATATGTATCCGTCAACTGGTAGAAATGCAGAGATGCTGAGATTAGATAACCAAAGAGATAGCATATCAACACATTCAAACTTGTAGTCATTAAAAACTGACGAGTACAAACTTTCAGCTACTCTGACTCTTGTGCTATAAAGAGGGAATGTCAAGTGGACGTCAGCTGAAATGCAGTTTCTTTTCACCCTGCCGCCTCAGAGATGAAAAGAGCTGCTGTGTTTCCTTAAATACAGTCCCGTGGCCAGTTTGTTGGACCAACGGTGGTCATGGCCCCAGGCCCCAGGCCCCAGTCTGCTCAATCCGAGCAGACTCTTCCCTGAGAACTGTGGGAGACGGGAAGGCAGTCCTGTCTCTGGGTGGCTCTGCTGGGATATCCAAGGCTCAGTAGCAACCTGCAACCACGCTCAGCTGCATAAGCAAGGAGGGGAGCAGCGGGGCAGCCACAGGGAGAAAGACAAAGGCGAGGTTGGGAGAAAGGAGAGTGATGGGCGCCCCTCAGCGCTTCAGCACGGCCTCACCCGGTGGCCCCATCACACCCCTGACTCTGGATCTCATGCAAAGCCCCAGCAGGCTTTTCCCTTTTCTGCTCAAGCTCAGAGTCTGTTCTAGCATTTACAAGTCAAACCAATTTGAACTAAGGCACAAGAGAGGAAATCCTCTTGACGGTGATGCTCGTTTAATCATGGATTCCCAGGCTTTCAGTTAAGTTCAGTCACTCAGTCGTGTCCGATTCTTTGCAACCCCATGGACTGGAGCACGCCAGGCCTCCCTGTCCATCACCAACTCCCAGAGTGTACTCAAACTCATGTCCATTGAGTCGGTGATGCCATCCAACCATCTCATCCTCTGTCGCCCCCTTCTCCTCCTACCTTCAATCTTCCCCAGCATCAGAGTCTTTTCCAATGAGTCAGTTCTTCACATCAGGTGGCCAAAGTATTGGAGTTTCAGCTTCAGTATCAGTCCTTCCAATGAATATTCAGGAGTGATTTCCTTTAGGATGGACTGGCTGGATCTCCTTGCAGTCCAAGGGACTCTCAAGAGTCTTCTCCAACACCACAGTTCAAAAGGATCAATTCTTTCTTTATAGTCCAACTCTCACATCCGTACATGACTACAGGAAAACCATAACCTTTACTAGATGGACCTTTGTTAGCAAAGTAATGTCTCTGCTTTTTAACATGCTGCCTAGGTTGGTCATAAATTTTCTTCCAAGGAGTAAGCGACTTTTAATTTCACGGCTGCAGTCACCATCTGCAGTGATTTTGGAGCCTGCCAAAATAGTCTGCTACCGTTTCCACTGTTTCTCCATCTATTTGCCATGAAGTGATGGGACCAGATGCCATGATCTTCGTTTTCTGAATGTTGAGCTTTAAGCCAACTTTTTCACTCTCTTCTTTTACCTTCATCAAGAGGCTCTTTAGTTCCTCTTCACTTTCTGCCATAAGGGTGGTGTCCCGGCAATCTTGATTCCAGCTTGTGCTTCTTCCAGCCCAGCATTTCTCATGATGTACTCTGCATAGAAGTTAAATAAGCAGGGTGACAATATACAGCCTTGACGTACTCCTTTTCCTATTTGGAACCAGTCTGTTGTTCCATGTCCAGTTCTAACTGTTGCTTCCTGACCTGCATACAGATTTCTCAGGCTTTAGTCTTTCCTTTTTCTTTAATGAGGAGAAATTTTTAATATGTATTTTATCTAGTTTTTTCTTTATGATTATCATTTTTCAGGCTTCTCTAAGCAAACCTTGTCTCTTCAATGTATGCTTTAAAGCATAAAGCTCTAAGAGTTCACGGTTTCAGCTTCCGCATTTACAGCTGCAATCCATTGCCGATGAGCTGCTGTGTGTGGCATGAGGCAGGGATCAAGGGCTTCTGGTTTGTTTTCCCTGTGGATGTCTAGTCATTCTAGAACTGCAGGTTGAAAACACTTCCTCTGGCACAATGGGCTGCTTTGCAGAAGATGAAACCGGGAAGGGAGGGCATGGAGAGACCATCTGGACCTGAACTAAAGACAGTAGTGAAATGAAGGGGTAGACTTTGCTTATTTTACTCACCTTACTGAGTTTAAGAAAACATAGTAGTCTCTTCCTTCAGAAATGAATGGGCTGGCGGTCCACTCATTAGAATTCCCTTCTGCCAGGAATTGCACATAACCCGCCTAAAACACGTCCGACGGCCGGCAGTTAGCTCCGGGTTCTGTCCTGCGCTGTTTCCGGCTTATCCTTCTGCACTGTGTATAACGTACATCCCTGTGTTCCAGACATTAACTGAGATCGAGAGGAGGACTGTATCCATCGGGTGGGATAGACTGTACCTGCCCAAGGACACTGAATAAAACCAAACTGAAAACCAGGTCAAAGTAGGAGTTAACTGCTGGTCCTGCTTGCTCGTTTGTTCTGTCCCACTGTTTTGCAACATCACTGGAGCTTTTATTGTCCTTTCAGTTGGATAAATCAACTCCCAAGTTATCTTAGAATAATTACGTAGATCTTAAAATAATAACCTTACTGTTTCAGAAATGACCCCAAACTATGAATGATTCTCAAAATCCACTGATTTGCAGTATGCAAGTCACAGGTGAGCTGCATATGAATCATCCTTCTGGAACACACAGAAAATGTCTAATATCGGCCCAAAACACTGGAGATCCAACCAGTCCATCCTAAAGGAGATCAGTCCTGAATATTCATTGGAAGGACAGATGCTGAAGCTGAAACTCCAACACTTTGGCCACCTGATGGGAAGAACTGACTCACTGGAAAAGACCCTGATGCTGGGAAAGACTGAAGGCAGGAGGAGAAAGGGATGACAGAGGATGAGATGGTTGGATGGCATCACTGACTCAATGGACATGAGTTTGAGCAAACTTCGGGAGATAGTGAAGGACAGGCAAGCCTGGCATGCTGCAATCCGTGAGGTAGCAGAGTCGGACACGACTGAGCGACAGCTGAACTGAAAAACACTGGGGTAAATGGATGAGGCAACTGGGTCAGGGACTGTAATAACCTAAGTCTTTCCCAGGCCCTGTTGGATCTCCTGGAAAGCTGAAGGCCTCAATGTATCGACACATAGGTTGTCTGTCTGTATCAAAGCAGTTGGCTCATTCTCATCTGCTGCTGCTGCTGCTGCTAAGTCGCTTCAGTCGTGTCTGACTCTGTGCAACCCATAGATGGCAGCCCACCAGGCTGCCCCGTCCCTGGGATTCTCCAGGCAAGAATTCTGGAGTGGGCTGCCATTTCCTTCTCCAAGGCATGCATGCATGCTAAGTCACTTCAGTTGTGTCCGACTCTGTGCGACACCATAGATAGCAGCCCACCAGGCTCCTCTGTCCATGGGATTCTCTAGGCAAGAACACTGGAGTGGGTTGCCATTTCCTTCTCCATCATTCTCATCAAAGTGCTTCCAAAAAATGTAAGGTAGTGGCTGGAAATCTACAGTTCTGGTCAATTTGCATCCATTTTTCCTGTTTCTGGAAACATAACTCCATTTATCTTGGAGAATCACATCTCCCTAATTGCAGACTACTTGATTTGGGTAGGATGGCTACATTCATGAATCCAAGGTGAGCATTTGACCCAAGACTAGTGAGTTGGAGTACCACAGCCCCTGACCAGGGTGATGAGTCCAGGTCTGGGTATAGGATGTAATTTGATCCAGTCACAACCAGGTATAATTCTTTAGCTGGAAACTTTGAGAAAGAGGGAAGCTCTTTGGGCTGGGGTTCCTATGTCAGAAGAATGGACACCTGGAAGGGTAGCTTACTCCAGTGAAGGGACAATCAGACCGAGAATCAAGTTAAAACAGAAGGAAGCAGAACCAAGAGATAGTTGGTGACACTGTTTGAGCAGCTGGATCTAACTATGCCGAAAGCAGTCCTTGCACAGCATTTTCAGTGTATGGGTGTGTGTGAGAATATGTATGTACCAGGGAGAATAAACAAGGAAGTAAGCGCTTCAGTTTTGAGTTGGATCTTCTCCCTTACAGCCCTCATTTCTCAACTCCATGGGGACTGCTGGATCCCAGCTTGTTTCTACTGAACCTGAATGTACGGACTTAGAGCCAAGGAACCTGCATTGCGATGAGCATTCTAGCTAATTCCTGAACACACTCAAGTCTGAGATCTGCTCTTCCAGTTCTATGGTTTAGGAAACTGGGATAATGAAGATTAGGTGTCTATCACAAGATCTCCAAAAACACCTATTTATTCTAGGTACATGCGAACGATAGTTGGGAAGACATCAAGAAATGAGCTGATGAGTTATGGAACCACAACTAGAATTCTGTTCCCGGTGACTTGACCTTCCCAAGTTTCCGCTTTAATACATTTCTTCCTGATTTTTTCATCTAAACTGTGAACGCTGACTAATGGCAAAGATTCTGCATTTGGGCAGCATTCTCAGCATATAAAAATAGGTGTTCTAACCACCTTGAGGTAAATGCTACTAGGTGGATGGTCTGAAATTTGCAAATGTTTCCATCAAAGCAAGGGAGCACACAGAGCAGCAGAAAGAAACAAACGCAGTCCCCACGCAGGCCACCCCTCTCTGTCCGAGCAAACGCAGTCCCCACGCAGGCCCACCCCTCTCTGTCCGAGTCGCAAAGACACTTGTTTTCCTTAAACATGCATGCAAAACGTTGTATTCAGTGCCAGGGTATGTAACAGGAAAAGAATTTCTTCCAAAATATTTAAGGAAAAAAATAAATATTCCAGAAGCAGCAGCCATCATTATTCCGGGGCTTTGTTTACCCCTGGCACACCAGCAAGTCACCCAGGAGGGACTTGCTCCTACCCCACTTACATTTCAGTCAATTCATTTTTATTTTTCTTTAAACCCCAGGATTTCTTTTCTACCAGAATCATTCATAATGAAAAAATTAACAAAAGAAGCAATTGTAAGCCTTTATTGAGTACCAGGTGTGTTGAAGCACTGGGCATACACTTACCAGAGGAGGTGGTTGAAATGATTATTTCCATCACGAGGATAAGAAAGCTGAGGCAGAAAATTAGGAGGCTTGCTCTAGGTCATACAGGTAGTCGAACCAGGATTAGAATCTAGGTAGTCAGACACCCAAGGCTCAGTTCAGTTCAGTTGCTCAGGCATGTCTGACTCTTTGTGACCCCATGGACTGCAGCATGCTAGGCTTCCTTGTCCATCACCAACTCCCAGAGCTTGCTCAAACTCATGTCCATTGAGTCAGTGAAGCCATCAACCATCTCATCCTCTGTTGTCCCCTTCTCCTCCTGCCCTCAATCTTTCCCAGCATAAGAATCTTTTCCAGTTAGTCAGTTCTTCACATCAGGTGGCAAAGTATTGGAGTTCCAGCTTCAACATCAATTCTTCCAAAGAATATTCAGGACTGATGTCCTTTAGGATGGACTGGTTGGATCTCCTTGCAGTTTAAGGGACTCTCAAGAGTTTTCTCCAACACTACAGTTCAAAAGCATCAATTCTTCGGTACTCAGCTTTCTTTATAGTCCAGTTCTCACATCCATACATGACTCCTGGAAAAACCGCAGCCTTAACTAGACGAACCTTTGTTGGCCAAGTAATGTCTCTGCTTTTTAATATGCTGTCTAGGTCGGTCATAGCTTTTCTTCCAAGGAGTAAGCATCTTTTAATTTCATGGCTGCAGTCACCATCTGCAGTGATTTTGGAGCCCAAGAAAATAAAGTCTGTCACTGTTTCCATTGTTTCCCCATCTATTTGCCATGGAATGATGGGACCAGATGCCATGATCTTAGTTTTTGAATGTTGAGTTTTAAGCCAGTTTTTCACTCTTCTCTTTCACTTCCATTAAGAGGGTGTTTAGTTCCTGTTCTCACATCCATACATGACTCCTGGAAAAACCGCAGCCTTAACTAGACGAACCTTTGTTGGCCAAGTAATGTCTCTGCTTTTTAATATGCTGTCTAGGTCGGTCATAGCTTTTCTTCCAAGGAGTAAGCATCTTTTAATTTCATGGCTGCAGTCACCATCTGCAGTGATTTTGGAGCCCAAGAAAATAAAGTCTGTCACTGTTTCCATTGTTTCCCCATCTATTTGCCATGGAATGATGGGACCAGATGCCATGATCTTAGTTTTTGAATGTTGAGTTTTAAGCCAGCTTTTCACTCTTCTCTTTCACTTCCATTAAGAGGGTGTTTAGTTCCTCTTCGCTTTCTGTTCTGCCTATTTGTTTATTCTGAAGTTTGCTGAAAATAGTATAATTTGCTCATGCTGCTCCACTGTCTTCGAAATTCACAGAATATATAAAATAGGTGCATTTTATCCTATAGAGATTAAACCTCAGGAAAGCTGAGCTAAAAAATGACAATTTGTAGAATGAGTTGTTGGGAATTTAAAGATTTCATTGTCCAGCGAACTGAGTAGCTTGGAGAATCTGGATGTGCCCAGGGGAACAGAACTTACAAGAAACTGCCACACCTTATGAAAGAATACCCAGTGATTCTAAGATTTTATAGGAGTTTATGTGGCACCTCACTCCAGTACTCTTGCCTGGAAAATCCCATGGACAGAGGAGCCTGGTGGGCTGCAGTCCATGGGGTCATTGAGTCGGACGCGACTGAGCGACTTCACTTTGACATTTCACTTTCATGCACTGGAGAAGGAAATGGCACCCCACTCAGCATTCTTGCCTGGAGAATCCCAGGGATGGCGGAGCCTGGTGGGCTGCTGTCTATGGGGTCGCACAGAGTCAGACACGACTGAAGCAACTTAGCAGCAGCAGCAGCAGCATGGGAGAGTGTGGAGTGTTCTTTCAGACTGCTGACTGTGGAATGGCAGGCAAGTATGGTTTCAAAGCAGGGAAGAAGCTGTGAGAAAGAAGTGTTCAGTGGACTCATGTTTTTTTAACTGAAAAATTAACAACATTGAGATAGTCTTAGGCACATGGGTAAGACAGACTGAGTTATACTCTGATGGATAGTAATAAAGAGTTTGGTTTTCACTAGAAACATACACAAGCTATCCAAATGGGTCTCTACAGTTTCACGGAGCCCGAGAGTCCGGTTGTAGGGCTTGGAATAAAACTCATCTGTTTAGCTGGCATTCCTTAATAGGGTGAGGGGATCAGAAAGTTCAGTCCTAGAGAATAGATATTCTTCTGCCAGCTGCTGATCTTTGTGTCTGCACTGAATGATTTATGCGTTAAAATAAAACCAGTAATATTTATCATAGAGTGATACGGAAAAATCGTATCTGATCAAGAGAAGATCATGGTGCATCCACACTGCTGCAAGTGGCAATACTCCATTCTTTTTCCTGGCTGAGTAATATTCCACTGCTTACACACACCACATCTTCTTTATTGGTCCATCTGTCAGAGAAAATTAAGTCAGACAGAAAAAGACAACTATGATAAGATATCACTCATATGTGACATTTTAAAAAAATGACATAAATGAACACGTTTCCAAACATACACAGACACACAAATTTTGAAAATAAACTTACAGTTATCAAAAGGGAAATGGGTGCAGCAAGGAGGAATAAATTAGGAGCTTGGGATTAACACACACACCCTACTAGATATAAAACAGACAACCAACAAGGGCCTATTGTATAGCACAGGGAACTCTAGTCAATATTCTGTAATAACCAATACGGGAAATGAATCTGAAAAAGAATGAATCTGTGTATACGTGTAACTGAATTACTGTGCTGGACGCCTAAACAACCTGATACAACACGGTCAACAACGATAGGCCAAGAAATTCTTCTAAGTCATTAAAGGTAAGGTAAAGTCACTCAGTCGTGTCCGACTCTTTGCGACCCCGTGGACTGTAACCTACTAGGCTTCTCTGTCCACGGGATTCTCCAGGCAAGAATACTGGAGTGGATTGCCATTTCCTTCTCCAGGGAATCTTCCCGACCCAGGGATCGAACCTCGGTCTCCCGCATTGGAGGCAGACGCTTTAACCTCTGAGCCACCAGGGGAGTGTTGTCATTAAAATAAAGGGTCATTGTGGTCTTGAAAAACTAACAGTCTAACAAAGGAAGGGTACGACATAAGGAGTACTCAAGACGCATGTACCTCCTCTGAAAATGTCTCCTCCTTCATTCATCAGTTCAGTAAATATTTACTGGGATAAATATTTACCCCCATACATGGGCTTCCACACAGGAGATGCAGGAGGCACCAGTTCAGTCCTGGGTCGGGAAGATCCCCTGGAGGAGGAAACAGCAACCCAGTCGGGTATTCTTGCCTGGAGAATCTCAAGGACAGTGAGCCTGGCGGGCTGCAGTCCATGGGGTCACAAACGGTCTGACGTGACCTAGCGAGGGAGCACGCTTGTACCCTATACACTTGGAAGGTTGTGTCCTTATAAAGGGCTTTGCACCATCACTCAAATGGTTATGAAGTATCAGCTAGACTCTGCTGGCTCCAGGATTTTCCTGTCCACTCTGCCTCCAGAGCGACCCTTCTAGAGGGACCAGGTGGTATTATCCTGTCTTTATACGCTTTAATGACTCCCTGTTTCATGCAGTAGGAGACATGGAACTAGGGGCCCTTAAGCTGGTTTTGACCCATAGACATGTTTCCCCCCTACGTGTGTTCTTTAAAATGTGGATAAGTCCTCAACATGTAATGTTTTAATTTTTCATATAAATCTGAATCAGCAGCTTCTCTTTAAAAGTTGGAAGGTCTGACATCTGGCACCATCGGCCCAACTGACCACTACATTTAGACAGAGAACCTCTTCTCCCACTTGCCATGGTCCCTGACGGCTTCAGTTCCACCTGCTTTGTTCATTCACATTCATGCTTGGACCAAGGGAGATGTAAGAGTTTGAAACCCCTTGAGGGATGGGATAACGTCTACGCAGAGTATGTCTTCCAGGATCTTCACAACTTGAAGCTCTTTGGTTTCATCCTTTGTAAAGAGCCCCTGTTCCAGCCACGGTGAATTCCTGTAGTTCACTAAAGGACAAGCTTTGTCTTCCTCAGGGCCCTGACTCATGATGGACTCTCTGCTTGAAAGACCCTCCCTCCAGCTTCCCCTCCTGCCTAAAGGAATCTCATTTATCCTCAAGACTTAGTCCAATGCCTTGGTGGAACATTTCTCAATCCCACCAGAGAGTTATTTGCTTCTACCCAAGTGTTGCCACAGCACCATGTGGCTCTATTAGTATTGCAATTCTAATAGAAATCAAAATTCAAAATTCTATTTTCCAGTTGGAAAATATATTTCTTGAAAAGGAGGACTCTATCCACTCCATAGGGCTTCCCTGGTAACTCAGTGGTAAAGAACCCACCTGCCAGTTCAGGAGGTGCAGGTTCGATCCCTGGGTCAGGAAGATCCCCTGGAGAAGGGAATGGCAACCCACTCCAGGATTCTTGCCTGGGAAATCCCATGGACAGAGAAGCCTGGCTGGCTACAGCCCAAGAGGTTGCAAAACAGACACGACTTAGCAACTAAACAGCAGCTGTCCACCTCCACATCTCCAACTCTTAACACAGCGCCCGGTACCTGGCAGGCGCCTGATGTTCACGGAAAGCACAAAAAGACGGATGAATGGACGCATGGATGGACGCTTCCAGGAGAACGTTTTATCTGTGTCACGAGACTGTGACATTTAAAATAGGGAAGTAATGACTTGAAACCAAATTTCAAAGTTTGATAATGATCATGACATCTCCAGATAGCAGCTCTTAAAAGTTCTTGCTCATCGCACCCTTTCAGGGAAAACAGGCCTTGAGAAAATGAAATATAAACAACAAAAGTAAGTGTATTTTAAGTAAAAGAGACTTAAAATTGATAGGGCCCCACGTCTTGGTGTGGAGGGGTGAGTCCTCACGCTGCATTCAGAGAGCTGAGGGTGAGAGGAAGCAGAGCGCGTCGCTTATTGGCCAGTGGTCTCTCTGGCAGCGCCTGCCCTGAGGGGCGGAGCATCTGGGCCCCCAAGGGGCAGGAATAAGTCATTTATCTGGAGTGGTCGCCTGGACACGAGCCGCCATGAGTAAAGCAGTTCTTAGAGCTGCCCGCCACCGCTCTCCACGCTGGAGCACAACACAGACTGCCCTATCTGGTCTTGAGATGATTCCATGAAGCCACGTCGCTAGTCCTGGACAGTGAGTCGTGAGCCCAAAAGACGTGTGCCTTGTGGCCGCAGCATTCAAATACCAGCATGAGACTCTCCAGGGTGATCTTCCTTCTCCCAGAGCAACGTGGAACACTCAAGGTGACGACTGCCTGCCAGCCTAGGACATGGAACAGACCAGTCAACCTGCAGTTGGCACATCGCAGAACCAAGGCAGCCTGTGCCAGCACGGGCACTAATTCTCGGAACTGTTTGTTACTCCGCATAACAGAGCTTATCCTGACTGATACAGCAGATGGCTCTGGCTTGCTGCCAAGGGGCAGAACTAAGACTGACAGCTGGAAATTTTCGGAAGACTGATTCTGTGCCATTTAAGAAGAAGATATACAAAGCATACAAAGACGGAATGAACTATTAGGTTGCCGTTCATTCATACAGTGCACACTAAATGCTACTCTGGGGTAAGTGCTCTATAGACAAAATCCTCATCTCTCTGGAGGTCAGTGGCAAGTTTCTCTTCACTCAAGGTGTTTGTTTGGATGGCCCTGAAAGTTTTGACTCAACAAAGTAACTCTAAAAATATCCGCCAACCTGGAACTTCAGGATGTCTATTTCCTCTGGTCTAAAAAAGAAAAAAAAAAATCTATTTATTTAAAATATTCCTTTGCCTCAAGCCATTTACTGACCCACTGAGTTGTCTGAATTTAATGTAATTTTCCCACCAAATAAGTCCCTTGCAGACCAATACCCTTATTCTTCCTTCACATCTTTCTCATACTATTTAGGACACAATAGTTTATTGTCTGTCCTCCTAGGAAAATAGTCAGCATTTGACACTAGCTATTATTATTAACTGATTGATATATTTCAGATATACTTGTCTTTCACCCATTTAAATTAGGTTTGGACTTGTTTTAAAAACAAAACAAAACAAACAAACAAACAAAAAAAACCAAGGAGCACAAATGTATCACCCTAATAATTTTCAGGCAAAATGATTCTTCCTTCCAGAAAAAAACCCCTTAGCCCTGTACTATTGAATTTGTGGCCAATTACAATATTGCATTAACTTCTTAATTGGGTAAGTATTTAATGTATTCCTACTATGTGCCAGGGGGCAAGGTTTACATAAGAGTTTACAAGACATATTATTTCATGCACTGTACCTATCGTACATAATTCTATGTTATAATAGTGCCTATGAGTTCTCTGTAGAAGACTATTTGCAAGGGGAAAAACAAATTCAAAAGGTTGGAGCAAAACATTCCCTTGGTTTACCACCTTAAATTCTGAGGGTTTGGTGAATGACTTGGGGTAGTAGATGAGTAATGTAAAAGTATGTAAGGGAGAAGAACCTTTTTTTCAATATTTCCATTTCTGCTAAGCTTCATTTCAGGCTTTCAGAATTGGAGAATCAGCTGCCTGCTATAAGAAATTGCTAATAAGCAGTAATTAAAGACTGAGAATTTATTCTTTCCATTCCAAACCTGATGTCATCCCCAGATGGAGATATCGGTACTAGTTAGGCAATTCAGCATTTTGGTAAATGAAGGCAGAAGGATTTGGTGTCTTTTGGATCCTGTGGAGGCAGAAAAGTGGTCCAGGAAGAAACATTTGTGTTTGATTGTTTTGCCCACTGGGATCATTTACACCTTTTTGCGTTGCTTTAGAACCAGGAGCTGAGGTGGGCACCTGTGTCTTAAAAAGGAAGGTGCCAGTTTTCTAAAAGAACAGTAATTCATGAACTTTTTACATTCTTCTGTCTTTGGGATTGCCGACTCTGTATAAAATGACAGTCAGCTGAAAAAGACGGATCAATTCCAGTGACTTCAATCCCCATCAATAGAAAAGAATGGGCACATCCGAAGCCAGGGTGAAGACAAGCGCTGCCCTCCTTCTATTTAGAAAAACCGCACAAAAATGCAGCACAGCCGACGTGCTGTTACCAGGACTTGAAAGTAGATTCAACCATCGTGTGAAAGATACAGCCAGACGGCGAGGATATCAGGATTTTCCCAGCGTGCCTTATTCACAGACATCTGACAGAAGAGGACCTCACAGAGCTTTGAGGAAAAGCTGAGTTCTCAGCCCACAGCCACTTTCCAGGAACTTCCCTGCAAACGGTGCTCTGTACTGGCGGGACGGAGACCTGAGCCCTCTGCTCCTGCTCCGGGAGCTTCCCTGGAAGCGCGGTCTTCACGGGGGCTTCGGGAGAGGGCCAGCCTTAAGTGAACGGAACTCAAGAAGTGCAGCTTCTAAAAAACACACCGGGCGCCTCTGCGGTCCTTACTGTTACACTGACGTTTGACAGTTCAAGCCGCAGACTTAACTACAGACACAGAAAAACACCTCGTTTCCCCAATTTCCTTAACTTTGAGTAAACAGGCGTCCTTTTCTGTGGTCATACTCCATGCGCATTTCCCAAAGACAACACGACACAAAAGACCTGTGAGTTCCCTTAGGAAAAGGACAAACCGAGTTCCCGCGTCTCGTGAGCCCGGGGCCCTCGGTCCCCAGCCCCCGAGGCGAGGGGCGTCTCAGTCCCCTCGGGAAGGGTCCCCTCGGCCCCGCTCCCGAGTCCCCGGTCACTTCAGCCTCCTCACTCGCCCTTTGTGCTTCCTGCTCTTTGGAGCGAGCGGACCTCAGTTTAGGCGTCTTTGGCCAATGGGATGAAAAGCAGGAGCGCTGCCCCGGGA
>SJXQ01007222.1:138845-155248 GCA_006408695.1 Aepyceros melampus | reverse complement strand
GAAAGCAAGCTTAAAGGACTTCCAAAAGTCTGAATAGTTATTTCCAGAATCAATGCATTCTTCATTTTCCCACAAGCTGAAATATGTAATAAATAATAGTTCTTTGTATGTAAAAGTATTCCAAAGGAATGCCTTTTGTTCAGTTGTTGTAATAAATTAATATATTCTTTGGTTGATAATCTACAAAAGTAGTTCTTTTGTCTCACAGCATCTTAAATGAGAACAGCACCAAAATGAATGTTAGTTTATTTCTGCACAGAAGTCTGTTGCCAGCTATAGGAACCTGCGATTGAATAAGATGATGTGCTGAGCGATGGTTCAGCAAGTCTGCATTAAATTAGCAAAAACGGAAATATCTGGGGGAGATCTTCAATGATTTTTGTTCATGTGATTGGTTGAGGATCGTAAATTAGGCCTAAAAGGTCAGGTGACAAGCACCTGTTCCTCATTATTGTTAAAACCTTTTGGTTACAAATACTGTTAAGCGAAACACAACATGAGTATACAGCAGGAACTCTGTAAAGCACACTGGTGGTTTTTCATCCGCTCTGTAAATTTCCAAAAGGGCCATACAGACATGCCCTTCACACAAACACCTCTTCTTCTGAGACGTGTTGTCTCGGACGACTCTTGTATCATTTTCATACTCGAGACTGATGGAGTATGTAAATGCCTGTGACTGACTCTGCCTGAACCTGTTGTAGTCAAGTGCAGATCTAGTCAAAATATTGTTTTTTCAAACCCTCTTATTCCTTTACAATCCACTGATTAATGATCAGAGTTTGTTCAGGTTTTAAATAGAAACCTCCCCAGATTGCCTTTTATGCCTTTTAGATAAGGTGAGTTCCCACTTCAACTGATGCCAGGAGATATTTTGCTTGGTGCTTGTACAGAACAGGAGTTGCTCCATGCTGACAGAGCTTTGTGGTGTATAGAGAAGGAGAAGAAAAGCGCCTGTGACATGAGTGCTGTCTGGGTGGGTATCATCATTTGCTCTCCAAACTTGCTGCTTCTCTCAGGGGAGTGCAGTAGTATTTTGATTAGAATTGTGGCATGTGGTTGGATTTTTATGATGGTTTGCCATTAGATATTTCAGAGAGCAGAATAAGCATGCATAGTGAGCAGACCTTAGCAGCACAAGGTTACAAAATACAAAAGGTGCCAGTTGCTTTCAATTAGCAAAGGAGGAGGATTTTGAGTAAATTCGGTAACCGTGACGATTAAATTCTTCATTTAAATATGCTCTTTGTCTTTTTTTTTTGCTTTGGTGTAGTTTCTGCTTATTAAGTAGTCATTTCTAGCATTTGTGATCAGATTACAGAATCGTCATCCCTCTTGCTTTTCCAATTGATTTGGTTTGCAAACTCCAAAACTCTGGGATGCTTTTAACAAATTGGTTTACATTCTGACAGAACAGAGTTAAGTTAATTAATAGATCAGGCACGGAAAAGCCTCCATGGTAGGGTGTATTTTCTGGTAAAATGAAAGTTATGTTTCAGCACGATGAGCATCAGGCTTCAGTAATCTGTTCCTCGTGTGGAATGAACACTTCCTACTTCGAGCTAGCAGGCACCTACTGTTTATTTACGCTGCATTAAACTGACAGCTCAGCAATCAGAGGAAAAATATTACTTACCTTCCTGAAGTAAATACCAGTTTATAGGTTAGTGCACGTATTTATATTCCTGTCACCACTAAATAATGGCCCTGTCTCCACTTTAATATCTACCTGCACTCTAATCCAGGGCTTTAGACTCTTCCTGGTTGGGGGTAGGGGTCGAGAAGAGTTTTCTTATCATTTCCCAGTGGCTAAACTTTAAAAAAAAAAAAAAAAGAGTTATTTCATCTTCTCATTTCTGTCCTGCAAGAATCAGTTGAAAGAGATATTATACATGTTTACATTCCATACCTCAACTGTTACATCCAAATCCCAAAAGAAGCCACATGCCACTTAAAATAGTCATCTTAGCGCAACCTCAGGACAAATATGTTCAAACACATTCAAGTGTACGTTTGCTAAATTAAACTCTCTACAAAGTTCCAAAGAAATAACTTCAACTATTTGATTACTTAGATAGGAGCTTTGATAAAATGTTTCTTTTCCAAGCCTTAGATGGAATGCTTCAGGTTTTAATGGAGATCTGCAAATATGAATATAAAGTGAAACACACTGATGGATGGATGGATTGGTACAGTTAACTTTCCTATGAAAATATTCTTGCCTCCTTCATCTTTTTGTTTAAACAGCCAACCTTGGATCTCAACTTGTTTACAATACTAAATTCAGGTGTTTCTCCTCTTAAATTGGAAGCCCATTCTCTATGGAGACCCTGGAAACATCAAAATACAGTTAAAGTTGAGCTCCAAAACTTGTAATTAATTTGAGAAAATGCTTGTTATCAAGGACATTCTGTAAGTAGCTCTTAACACTCAGCCTGTCCACCCAGTTGTCAGTCTCTAATCACATACTCCATTGACATCAGAGCAGAATGTTGTCTTAATGCAGCATATAAATCAAATCCGTTACACAAGGTTCTTCTCCTTCCCTCCCAAAGAAAAAGTGTCTTCTGTGGTGATTTATATATCGTTCCTAAGTGCTATTCTCAATGTAAGTCTATTTCAACTTGATGTCTTCATAGAGTGTGATCAACACATTAACACACATTATTTAGTACTTTTGAACTTATGCCAATGGTACCTTTTGCTGTTTATTTTTTAAAGTCTTTTTTAAGATCAGATATTTCGTTTCAGAGTAAATAGATACAGATTGTGTGTATATATATTCAGAGTGAGATTTAGTAGCTTAGCGTTTCTCCAGCATATTCGCCTATTTTTATGCTTTGAAGTTATTCTGTGTCTCTTCCACAGTTGTTGCTGTCTGAAGGTTCGTAAATAGAAATTCTCATCACCTCTTTCAATGGACTTTCAAGGATGTAATTTGGTTTATGTGGCGATCCCAGCTTAGTTATGAGAGATGAAAATCAGTTAACTAGTATCCCGGCATTTATGTGCCTAGATTTGGCTGACATTTATTCAGTCCAGTTATTTGATATTTGGTAGTGAAGTGTCTTGTAATCAAACATTAAGAGTTGGTTCAGTTTTCCAGTGGAGAAACGGTTTGCTGGATAAAACCTTTAACTGTGCAATATTTTATTGCACTCATCACTCATTAGAGAGCCCGCTTATCGTGACTCGAATTTTTGCTGCACCTCAGGGGTGCAGGTCCCCCAAATGAAGCTGAGACGCTTGCAGAAGGAGCAGATGGCAGGCTGCACCTGGCCCGGCCTCCGCTGGGGTGTCTGTGGACCTGCGTCGCGCCCCCCCTCCCCGCCCGCCGACCCCTTCTCCCAGGTGTGCAGGAAATGGAGGGCGTTGTACCCGGTGAAGTGGGTGGACTCTACCCAGAGCTATGACCTGATTTGTGACGTACCCTCAGAACTGCAGTAATGGTCCAGCTGCTTTGCAGGCAACTGGTATCCACCTCATTTGGGGATGCTTCTGCTTTGCTAGCTGTGCTAGAGACAACTTCGTCATTGTCACCTCGTCAAAGACTCCTCCTTGAGAGCTCTCCTGGAGGGCTACATTCTGAGAGCAGCCTCTGGTATCTGGAGGGTAAGTGCCAGAAAAGTTCCTATTAGCTCCATGTGGGGACTCAGGGGCGCCAGCCCCCAGGAGAGACTGGAACTGAGTGTCCAGGGGAGGTCTCTGTGTCTGGATGTTGCTGTTTCTTGGTGAGAGATGATTTGGAACCAGAGAGCAGCAGAAACTCTGCAGTGTGCCTGCTACTCTGGGCGGTGAGATGTGGTGGAGAGCTCCCAGGAGAAATTACTACAGCTTCCTTTCTTGAGATGTTTAAAGAAAAGGTACTCAGTAATCTGTGAGAGGGGGAACTCTGTAGATGCAGTTTTCCAGGAAGCTGGGCAGAGTAGGGTGGGTTGCTAGAGGTTCTTTGCTAGTCTTACTCAATGGTTTCTGATATGCCGTTAAGAGCCTGCAAATGACAATTTGGCCTTTTAACATTTACAATGTTAAGGACTTTAAGGTAAAAGAGGTTGTCTGTTATAAATATTTTATTGTAATAATTATTATAAATAAAATACAACCTAGTATATGCAGATATCTTTTGAAATAGAGATAGTCTGAATATGGTGTCTCCATAATTAGCTGTTTGATGTTGAATGCGATTGAGTTTTCCTGACCCAGTGAACCAGACAATGGAAATCACTGGGGATTCACAGCAGGGCAATGTAATGATTCTTGATATAGCAAACCTTTCTTTCCTTGTTCAATGATAAAAATATTTTATCAGTAAATAAAGCACTCAATTCAAATGCTTACAATTTTAAATTTTAAAAGGACATCCAGAATTGATGAAATAATCCAAGTGTTTCTCATTGTATTTTCGCCAACTGAAATGATACCTAGATGTTCTTTCTAATAGATTTCTCCAGACTGTGAGAGGAAGGAATAATATTTTAATAACTATGCTTTAATTTTTTTTTTCTTAGAGGTGGGTGCGCTTTGGGGTGGTTTAAGAAGACTCAAAACCACTTTAGAACATTATCTTAAAAGTTTAAAAATGACGGCCTTACTTTGCAAGGAGTCATTGTATTTTAATAATACTGTACACTTATTAGTGTTATTGGAGCAGTAGACAGTTAATTACAGCCTTTTCTGAGACATGTTAGCTGTATATTAACAGTCGTGTTAAAAAAGAATGATGTATACTGTTACATACAAGCTGCTGCTTGCTAGACTCTTTTCAGAGTAGTCTTTCAGAATGTATGGAGTCAGATTTGGGGTCCACAATTATCAGAATGTTTTCTAATAAAGTAACTTAATTTTAGACTTTTCACTGGGATGTAAGACTTTTAATTTTCTTCTTGTTTTCCCCTTTGTCTGTGTTGGCATTGACTTGAGCACTTTTGTTTAGCAGGTTCAGAAATCAGTGTCCCTCAGCAGTTTTAGTCTTCCCACACTGTAGTTTGAGATGCCTACATTTTTGTTTTGTGATGACTTTGGCCAACATAAGCCGTTAAAAGCTTATTGAGTTGATTCTCTTTGTAGCATCTTTTTAGTCACTATTTCTTGAGCCAGGCTGTGCTGTCTCACAAATCTGTAAAGCATGATATGTAAGATACATTTGAGCAGTTGATCACAGTGTAGTTCTAAGACTACTTTATTTTCCAAATCTAAAGCCTGGGTTTTTGCCTTGGCTTCTGGCATGGCAAACAATGGGTGACTGAAACTAGTGAGGTTGAAAGCTGGACTGAACCTACCTTAGACAACTCTCAAACTGGTTGACCCTTTGAACTCTCCCAGCTAATCTGGATATGTTGACCTTGTAACCTTGTGATACAGCGCTTAAAAGTGTACTGGGATTCCCACTGTATGAATTTTTAGGTGCTGCTGCCTCTGTTTATTCCAACAAGTTATTCAACAAAAAAAAAAAAAAAAAAATCAGAGTCAGGTACATGTCTGTGTTACAGAAAATAGTAACTTCACGTTCTGTCTTGCATGGAGAGCACTCATGAAAGATTTTCTAAATTAATAACAGACTCGTGAGTTCAGCTTGTACTGCTATGGTTTAGTGGGAAAAGGCTGTTCTCTCCAGTCTTCGCTTTTCACGGGGTTACCTGCACACTCCATCTGCACCCTGCACGTGCGCCCGTGTTCTGGAGAACTGAGTGGTTTTCTCCTCTGAGTGCTGTGCCCTTTTTGGACAGGAGAATCAGGGTCTGTTTCCTGCTCCTCGACCTTGAGGGTGGGGCAGGGTCTGGGTCGAGGCTTTTGGTCCTCTGGTGTGGCGCGGTGCTCACAACCTGCTCTGGCCTCCCTGGAGTCAGGCTACCAGGTAAAGGTCCTTCTGATCTTCTGGGGCCAAAATACTGTGCGCTAAGCAGCCCACGTCTGACTGACTTCTGTCTGTCCTTTCCTACGACGGTGATGTTTTTCTAGGGCCTCACTGAACGAATATCAGCCACGATTAATTGCATAGCAGATATTTTTCTATCCACTTATATATAAAATGGATTTTTATATCCATTGTGTAACACTGTTTTGAGATTTAGGATATTTATGTTAAAGATGATTTCCTTCTCTTCCTTAAAATTGATGCTCGAAATTGCAGTGGGGTTGGGTTAGCTGCATCTAAAACGTTCTGAAAAGTTGCCAGCCTTCTAAAAAGTTATCTTTAAAAAAAAAAGACACTTCCTCTTTAAATTTATTTCCACATGTGAGGCTCTTTGCAAGACAGTGCTGTTTAGTTACACAAAGAAAATCTTTTCTGAAGCAGCAGACTGCTGTGTGACCTGGTCCATCACCATGCACATTCTGTCTCTTTAAAAACCGTCCCCTCTATTTGCCCTATTAATTGTTGATATGTTGCCATCCACGAGACAAAAATTAGAGCTGTAATTAAATAATCATGTGATGCTCCTTAGTGCCAGTGAGAGCAAACTCATTTTTCCAGGCCCTGATGGTCACTGATTATTGTATTACCACTGGCTTGCTTTATTTTTTTAATGATTCTCTATCTGTAGATTACCCAACTACTGTCCTTCTTTACAAAATTAGAGAAAACAGAGAACATTCAGCCAGTTAATTGGCTGGAGGTCCTCAGGGATGTAAGGCAGACATACCTTTCTCTGCTTTTGGTCACCTGGTAGGTTCTTTGGGGAAGCTACATCAGTGGTGTGGTTGCCTGCCATTTAATTTACACTGGTGTTTTGGCTGGGATGGAGGCATATGGGGAATGCCAGGAGAATTACAAAAGGAGCTGGGTATTAAAATTCAGAAATGATTAAAATTGAAATAAAAGGATGCTGCTTCTTTGCCAGTACTCTGGCAGTCATAATGACACGTAGAGATTAGTTTCCATCGTCATCCTTTCCTTCTTTTTCATTTCCTCTCGTTTATTGTTGACACATTTTCCTTCTGTCTGTCTCCCGTCTCTGTATCTCTTTGCACAGTTATGCATTCCTAGTTCTCCCTCTTTCCTTAAGCATGGAGAAGCCTACTTAACCTTATTATAACAATAACAGAATAGGTTATTAATATTTAATATGCACATGATTAAAATTTCTCTCCCTTAAACATAGGTCAGCTGTATTATTATTAACCAGCATGTAATTTTTCATTTAAAATATTCTTATTCTGCCCTTGCTGTTTCTGAAATGTAGTCTACTTTGCTAGTGATTTAATATTAATGTTTAGAAAACTGTGGTCGGCTAGTGAGAAAAGAACTTACCAGTCATGGATAATCAATTATGCATGAATTCAGATGTAACAGATGGAATCTGTGAGTTAAAGTTTCCCTTTGCCTTAGTGGTTTTTTTTTTTTTTTTTAATTTGTTTGTTTGACACCTGTCTCACATAGAGATAAACATCTAATGTGGCATGTGAGAAATTTCCTGATATCTTTGTATTCTCTTTAAAATGAGCTTGATTTTTTTTTTTTTAACTTAAATTTAAGGGCAGAGACTTTCTGTGGTCTTAAAGATGATCAGATTCTTTTCCATCACTTCATGGACGCAGAACCGGGCCCTGCTTGGCTCACGAAGGCTGATTCTTCTGGTTGGCAGAGGAAGGAACACCACCTGAATCCAAGGCCTCTGCTCTTCTCCATTGCTTGTCCCACTGTGTCACTGATTCTCTGTAGGAGTTGTTTACTGATAGAGAGCACTGTCGCACTAGCTCTGGGTTTTAAAGACTTTCTGGTGGAAACTGTGGCTGACTGGTCTTCTTGATGTAACGTTCTCTTGTATGACGTGCGGACTGTGTCTGTGAGTGTGTGTCATGCTCGGCTAGATGTACACTATATATGCACTAATTCATACCAGGTTGTTGATCAAACAATTGGATTTTCCAAATCTATTGAAAATACCCCAAGATTTGGTTTATATCCAAACCTACAGCACATGCCAGTTACAAAGATGCCTTTGCACTAGCTTGTGGTGTTATAAATTTAGAGACAAAACCCCTTTGTGCAGAGCGAACTAAAAAGTTATTTTGGAGAGTCTTGTTACCTCCACAGAGAGATAAGTTTAATTTTCATTAAATATGATACGAATGTGTAGTAGACTTTCAGTTGCAGAAGTAATAGAACTGGGGGTATTGTCCATCTTTACAGCAGTTACAGTCTCAAAACAGCTACAAGCTGGTCCCCGTCAAAAATTTTCATAAATGTGCTGTTTGTTTCTTTCCCAAGTGTATTTATATATAGATTTAAAAATACAAATGAAAATAGTCTTTACAGAATAAATAAAAATAAATGATTAAAAAAATAGCCTGAAGGCCCACTACTTCTGTTTTTAAAGTTATACTGCAGCATTATTTATCAACTTTCAGCTTCATATCAGCTGGAAATCTGCATGTGTATTTATAGTCCCTGTTAGTTATTGAATGAATTAAATTCCACAATAAACACACTAATAAAGCTGTACCTGCAAAACAGGTAGCCGGATATCCTTTCGCTACAGTTATGCTGTAAAACTATTGTTTAGCATTTTATTTAGGCTTTAAATTATTTTCTTTTATTTAGTATTTTATTTTAGACCAATAAATCTGCAGTCTTAATTTGGCTTTACTATGTAATCATATTCCTTAGTCATGCATCAGAAAAATACATATATGTAGGAATGAACTTTAGGGAGATACAATTTACATACACATTTCCCATACATTAAAAAAACCCCTCCATCATTAATATAAAAGTCCCTAATATAAAATCAGTGAGAACAAATGATAGGAAACAGTATCAGGCAGTACAGTAGGAAAAATATATCATTACAGATTACTGCCTGCAGAAATTTAGGAGAAGGACATGGCAACCCGCTCCAGTGTTCTTGCCTGGAGAATCCCACGGGTGGGGGAGCCTGGTGGGCTGCCGTCTATGGGGTCGCACAGAGTCAGACACGACTGAAGCGACTTAGCGGCAGCAGCATGCAGAAACAAATAATTGTAATTACTATCACAAAAAGTGACTGATAAAAATAAATTTGAAAGCCTTTTGAGCTTATGACTAAAAATGCATTCTCTTATCAGTAAGTGCAATCTAGAATATTGATATGGAGAGTTTATAGACTGTTGCATCGAGGACCTACATGGAGTTGTCACGCCTCTGACTGGACTGTGGCGAGTGTCAGTGTCCTGCAGACACCACCTGGGGACTGTCTGCTGTCTCAGGAGTGTAGTTAATGTTTTACTCACTTGAAAAATATCCAAATAGAATGTTTGGGTATTTGAATGTGGATATTTGGAAGGCCTGGTTTTTGTCCCTCCTTTCTCTTCTTTTGCTAAGATACAAGAATATAGAAGAAAAATCTGAAAAGAGAACCATTTTCTTGCATCAGAGGACCATCAAATTACCTACTTTGGGTGGGATGTTGGGTCTCTCATTACCAACCCGTGTTAATTATCCTTGGGTTGGGTAATTGTCGTCTGAATTCATCATCCAGCGGAGACTGGGCCGCGGCTGTTGGCGGGTGAGGGCAAAGCCGTGGAAGGCTGGAGGCAGTTGTCAATGTGTTACAGCTTATTGTCGTCTGCATGGCATGATGTTTTCATGATAATATACATCTGCCAGTCTTAGGGGATTATTTTCCTTTAGTTTTGTTGTTTTCAAAGTTTTAAACTGGGGTAAAAGGTGCCATGCCTCGTGGCATTCGGACAGTGTGTGAGTGGACAGTTCAGCGGCCTTGATCACAGTCACGCTGCTGTGTGCTCAGCGCCACAGTCTCTTCCAAGTCTTCACCGTCATCCCAAAGAGAACGTGCTTTAGCTCTGAATTGAACTCTTCCTTTGCTTCAGTGAGTTTCCGGCGCTATAGAGGTATTTAAACACTGTCCAGGTGCGTTGCACTTGTTTCCCGCAGTGAACGGGCTTCTTTCCCCCAGTGATGGCCCTCGTCCACTGCTTGTGGTGCTGGGCACGGTGGTGCAGTATCTGATACTGCCCTTGCTTGATCCTTTTTCCAAAAACAATCTGGACCAGCATCCAGGCCTGTTGCAACCTCAAACTGCTTTCCCCTTCAGGTAAGCCGGGAAAGATTAGAATAGCGTTGACATCACCAAGAAGCCTTGGCTGCTCTGTCTTGACTGAAGGTTGGCTGAGAACGGTTTCTGTTCGACTTTGCTGGAATTAAAATCTCGTGGGCTTCCTGGGGGCGCTGCACAGCAGTGAGGAGCCCCACACAGGCTCCTGGGCAGACAGTGTGAACACTTCAGTCCTGCTCAAGTGCCATGACTAGGGCCAGAAAAGAGTTGAATGGTTCAGCTGTTTCAAATGGAATCCCACTCAAGGGTAAAATTTTCTGGGAGAAAAAGCCTGCTCAACTATGTGGGGGCGGGGGGGAGAATGAGAGAAAACCAGGATGGTTCTGGCTCCGGTAAATAATAGACTGGTTTTGGAACTTTGCTTCCCCGTGTGATTTTGTGGTTAGCCTCTTCTGTCTGTGAGGATAAATCATACTCTCGCACAGGATTTCTGGCACCCCTGTAAATCTCAAGCCAGTGCCCAAATGCTAATTTATCATGGTTCCTCAAACAGCAGACTTTTATTCACCGAATCAGTGATCTAATAGCTTGCTCCCTACCTTTTTTTTTTTTTTTTAATTTGAAACAAGTAGCTTGCCTGCACATACATTTCTTAAATTTGGGGTAAGTTCTGATTCTTAAAAGAGCCTTAACTTTTCCAAGTGACTCCAGGATCTCCATAGCCTTGGAAGATGTCCTAACAGGTATATTTTTATTTCTTGTCTCTAACACATTACCTGCTCCAGTGGATGCTACACCTGGCTGTACGCTGGAATCAGCTTGGAAACTCTCAACCGCTGGCTCCAACCCTTGGCAATGGGGTGCAGCCTGGGTATCTGGACTGTTGACATACCAAGCGATGTTAACATGCAGCAGATGTGAGGAGCCACTGAACTAACTTCTGATCTTATCCTTGGCTTTACTGCCTAAGAGCGCAAGAGTCTTTCTAAGATTTTTACCAGCACTCACTCACCAAAACAGTTCTTGGCTTCCTTTCCCTGTTAATTGCCGGCACTGTGAGAGACTCCTGGAATACAGACAGGAGTCCAGCCCCAAGATGTTGACAGACGTGCAGTTGGGAAGGGCAGGCAGGCAGATATGAAATGCTATGCTTGGAGGTCAGGGGTGGGTTGGGGCATCGAGGAGGAAGTGGCTAATAGCTGGAGGAGGCTTTGGAAAGAAGAGGCGCAATCAGGCCGCATCAAAGAATGTGTCAGAAGTGGGGTCCCCAAGAGAGAAGAGGGAGGCCCTGCTCTCCAAAGCAATAGGGGAAGAAGACAGCCTGAAACTCTTAACGGATTTGGTGGTGATAGCTATTAATACACAGGCTAATATGGAGATATGCAGGGGTCTCAACAGCATTGCTACTGGAACCTGACCCCTACTCAGTTTTGGAATTAGGTCTACGCAGAGATAACCGATTTTGATGGGATTATTTCCATTGTGCATGTCACTGTTGTGGTCCATACTGATATCTATGGAAGGAAGATATAAAATTTTGTCCAATAAATTCTTGCTTTAAAAAGAGGTACTATTTCTGTTCACTCCACCTCACTTCCATAGTCTCGAAAAGGAACGGTCATTGCAATTAGTGATAGAATTTGGTTGCAAGTGACACTGAGTTTTTGGCTCTCATTTATTTATTCAGAATGTAAACACTGCAGATATTTCAAAGTCCAAGGTATCTCACCAGGTTCCAGAAGTCAACTCTAACGGCCATTCATTTACCTCAGCGCACTCTCCCCAAACTAGCTTAAACATCAGCTTTTCTTTGCTTTGCTTTACTAGTGACCTTTGTCTATTAAAACCATAACCCAAATTACCGGTGGGTATTTACATTCACCTTAGAGTAATTAGGAAACAACTTTTGATCGCTATCGGTCCGGCTATAACCGAAACCCCACATATTAGGGAAAAGACAAAAACCGAAGGCCTTAGGCCCCATGTTTAGAGTTTATTATTTCTCCTTTATCTCTCCTGAAACATATTCAAGCCGCTTGCTTTGATTCTCTGCAGCACACCATTATTTGTTTGGTATTTGGATGCCCTCCCGGTTTGAGTAGATATCTACATTAAAGCTTCCAAAAAAGCCATTTCTAGTGGCAACTCTGCTTTTTTAATGTGGGGGTGGGAGAGGGTGCGGAATGATTCTGTGGTTTTCAGCTTCACTGCGAGCTGTTGAAATGTTCATGGAAAGCAGCCTTTGGGGTAAATGCATGTTATTCCAAACGTACTCTGAGACCCTTTCACATACAGACGTGTCTAGAAAGGTGTCTTAAATTGTGTGCAGCACTGCCCACGTCTCATTCCCAGCAGCTTTACAGATCCACGGGCCCATTCTAAAGTGGAAAAGGACTTCAATTTGGACTTCATTAGGGTGTCTGGAAGCGCTCCAGCACCTCTAAGACTCCTCCAGGTGAGGTCCTGGATTTACTGGGTCGTCTATTGTAGAAGTTCTCTAGGTCCCTGCTGCCTGATGGAACTTTCTGCAGTGGGTTCTCTAACCCACACTGTCTCATAGGATAGCTGCTCATCACATGGGGCTATTGAACACTTGATGTGTGACAGGAACTAAACTGGAAATGTTACTTCATTCCAGTGAATTCACATTTCAGCAATGCAGCCAATTTCCCCATGTTTACTCCACCTCACTTCCACAGTCTCTAAGAGGAACGGTCATTCCAATTAGCCATAGAATTTGGTTGCAAGTGACACTGAGCCTTTGGCTCTCATTTATTTATTCAGAAAGTAAACATTGCAGGGATGCAGAATGAATCCCTGGTCATAGGGTCGTGAGCAAGATACAGTCTCTGCTTTCATAGGGATGACAGTCGAGCATGGGACAAGGAGGCCTGGCGTGCTGCAGTCCACAGGGTTGCAAAGACTGAGCTGGACTGATGGAAGATATTTATTAAGCAGTGATTATCCAGATTGTTCACTGGTGATAACTGCGACAAAGGAGACGTACCAAAGGCTATAAGAGTGTAAACTGGGACCAGGCCTTCCTGCGTGATTCGCCTGAAAGTTTAACCGAGTCCTATTGATTCACTAAAGGAGAAAGGTGTGAGGCAGCTTCCCTCCCCAGGTTCAAGGCCGGGTCAGGCTGGCTGCAGGGCCCAAGACTCTGGAGCAGGGCTGTCCCTCCCCCCACCCCGCCCCGTGCCTGCCATGACCTCGGAGGCACAGGGTCCCTCCAGCTCAGCTGCACACACACACTGCAGACTCCTGAATTCGACTGCACAGATCCCCTCTCGAGCTATGCAGTTGTGATGATGTCAGTCACAGATAAGACGTGAGAAGGAGGTGTGAATGTTTACAGGATATTGCATTTCCTCTCCAATGTATGTTTTGACAAAGTTGTTTGGGCTCCAGCCCCAGTTTTTTTTTTTTAATCCCCCCTTCTCTGCTCTTACAAATTTGTATCTGGTCCATTCAAGAAACGATGTGGAAATCAGTCCTGACGTCCCAGACAGACAAAATGAGACACATGACGGCAGAACAGATGGCTCAAAGAGACATCCTTGTATGGCCAACACAGACCGCATTCCCAGAAATTCATACATGGAAAACGCCACCTGCAGCTAAAGCCAAAACCAAAGAGTCGACACGGCAAAAAGAGCAGTATGCCACGTGAAACGTGCTGCTTTGAGAGTGTGCAGAGATAGCCAACAGTATTTGAATTTAAAAAGATGAAAAAAAAAAAAAAAAACCTACCATGTCCTTAGAAAGCGCTATGGTAGTAAACATCACTTTGCTAACACAGTCACTGGCGGAGTTGCCGTATCTTAAAAGCGTTCAAATTCTAAATGCTTTCTCTGTTTATTACAAATGTATGTGCTATTCAGAACTCTGAATGTGTTTTAATGCTTCCGGATATCTGCCAGCATATTTATCTTGATATGGGGCCCCCTGAAGCATGCAGTAGTCCTTTTGTTATTGTTTTTAAAAAATCTTTTATCTCTGTTACAATATTTTATCTCCGCTACCTTTGTGTAGCCAGACTGAATTCCTTCTCCTGTGATAAAAAAAATTGATGCACTGTTTTAACTGTACACCCACATGTTTAATAGTTCATGTGTTTGACTTGTAATATTTCATGTTCCTGAGGTCTTCCGTTCTCATAGCTGGGTTTATAAAGTTTATCTTAACTGTTTTCAGTACCTGGCTTACATCTTTATTGCCAAACTTAAGATACTTTGTAGAATAAAACTGATGCCCCCATCACGTAGTTTATTTTCACATATGTCTGGGAAGGTGGAATTTTCCTTATTACTTTTCTTTTGTTCTTTATTTTAATCTGGGGTTAGTACTCAGTGGTTTAGTGATATTCTGAAAGAGTAAATAAAATATAGGAAGTTTACCAGTGCACTATTACTTGGAGGACATATGCCTCTGTGCCCTTTTGCTTATATCTTATATAGTTCTGAAATAAAGAATGTGCTTGAGGGAAATTAATGTGCATATATGATTAATAGATTTATAATTGTGTAGTAAAGTTATTATTAGGTGCCTTTATCATCATTTATTCTATCATTTTCCAAGGCCATGTCCATCCTTATTACACTTTTTTATGTTTGTGTTTGAGAATTAGCTTGGAATTCCTAGATACTACTCAAATTTAAAGATTAATATTTTAACCCTCACATCAATAGGAGGCTAAGGCAGTCAGAAAGCTTTCTTATTTGTGGTAAATAATGGGATAATCATTATTTACAGTATTTTATCCCAGTGTGTTTTAATATTGATATATTCAATAACCTTTTTTAGTCTTCCTTTCTCTTGCTTCAAATTTTGTTTTGCCCAACAACTTTCTTTTTAAACACTCCAGTTGAGTTCCACGTGCCTGAATGATTCTTTGTAGTACAGGATGCTTTTACTCTATTTTGAGGTTTTGCTGTTGCTTGTAAATTTATACACTGTGATAGTAGAATGCACAGTCCCTACTGAAAAACCAGGCAGGTTTCAGGGAAACATGTCAGGCATCACCAGTGTGAAGCAACTATTAAAATATACATCTTGGAAATTCCCAATTTAACCCATCACATTGCAAAAATCATTCTCATTATAAAGATGAGTGTTACCCATGTTTTTTCTTCTGAATATCAAACTTTAAAAAAAATGTTTAAGTACTTCCGTCTACAGTAACAACTCTGACACCAGTGTTACATGTTGCCATGCTTATATATTTCCTTATTGATTGTGCTTTTTATACTTTAATCAAAATACCCTCCTCCAAACTTTCCTGCATATCAACTTTTGAAAATACAGTATCATTTGAGCTTTTTCATAAAGATTTCCGTATCTTTCTTTTCTTGCTTTTGATACTATGTTTTATCATCACATTCTTAGCTCTAGGTTTGGGTTTATACACCAAGATACACTGCTGCCTTCAATAACCTTTCTGGTTTTGTGGGTGAAACGTGGGTGCCCTTAGAGTGATATATTTTCACTGTGTTCCTCCTGAACCTGTCCTCCCCAGGAGGCCATTGTTTCCTCTCCCTCATCTTCCGTTTTACCTTCTGTTTGTCTAAGATTTCCAGTGTAGACAGTGTCTGAGAGTGTATTGGTAGCTTTAAAGAGCTTCATTTGCATATCTCCCTCTTATCTCAGTACTTGCGCTAACTTGTTGCTTTTTTATGTGTAACAAAATGTTTATCTCACTGATTTTTCTCTTTTCCAACCTAGTGTATTCTGAAAAAATAATTCGAACATTTTTGTTTCTGTGTAATGATTAACTGCCTTCAGGGTCTTAAGGTGTTAGCACTCAAACCTAAACGGTGAACGCTGCATCCCCATTTCGGGCAAGGCTGTGATGTTCTTCATTTTTATAGGAACTATATTTAATAGATTATCTAAATAAGAGGGTCATACTTGGGTGCTAATGACCATTTATCTACCGGGGTAATTTACCTTAGATTACAGAAGTATTTATTGCTACAACACAGGTATTAACCCCCCCCCCCCCAACTTTACTGTCTTTCACCAGGGTTAAAGGTGGCATGTTTTTCTTTTGTAATAACTTTTAACTAGTCAGGTCTCCTTCAAGAAAGTGACCCAAATTTTCTTTAACTCGGCCGCCGTGGGCCACGTATTCGCTCCTCCGAGTTCTCCGGCTCAGAAGTGAGGGACGGTGGCATCTACCTGCGCCCAGTACAGAGGGGACGGTGCCGATGAGCTGGAGAGCGCTCGTCGCTTTGGGCCGCTGGCGCTTCGTTGGGGCTTCCCCCTCCCGTGAGGCGCGCTCCTATTGCGCAGAGGGTTTCGGGGGTCCCGGCCCTTCCGTTTCTGCCGGCGCCCCGCCGTCCCCCGGCCCCGTCCCGAAGGGCCCCGGCCTCGGAGCCCCGCGCGGGCCGGTGCGCCCTCGCCCGT
>SJXQ01007222.1:112844-137500 GCA_006408695.1 Aepyceros melampus | reverse complement strand
TTTTTTTTTTTTTTTTTTTAAATTAAAAAAAAAAAAGGACATAGAAAACATCATTCTTGAACTTCGCTTCGAGAACCCGGGCTGCAAAGGAAATCTCCTTTGTTTTTGTTATTTATATGCTGTCAAGTTTTGAAGTGGTGAGTTTCAGGTCGGTTTTGCTAATTTCACTCAGTAAAACTGCAGCGTTTCTGTTTCTAGATAGTACTTTGCTTCTTTGTCTCTTTAAAAGGTCACAGTGAAAGCTTGGCCTGGATCGTGCCGGCCATATGGAACGGATAAGGGCACAGTCTCTTAAAATGTGATTATGGGGTTGTGTGGGGGCGAAGGAGGCGATTCAGCAGGGAGCTCTTGAAAAGGCTCCCACACTGCAAAAAAATAGGTTCTTGAAACCGGAATTTCGTGCTTTGCTCTTTCTTTTTAGAGGAAATAATTGCTGTGTCTGAGTTCGCTGTTTAATTCGTTAATGATCATATATGGACTTCGTTTATGGACAGGGAAGCGGGGTTTGGAGAAAGTAGCCTGCTTTCAATGTGCCAGCCAGGCATCACAGTGAAATCGGCTTTTAAAATGTGTAACTCACAAGAAACTCTCCAGCCTGGCCTCTGTTGAGACCTTAGTTTGTTCCCATGCAGTCAGTCCAGCAGGCCCCGCGGAGGTTGCTCTTTGCAAATCCAAACTCAGGTTTGGTGAACTTTAGCCTTGGGCATAGAGTTTAAATGAGTAAATTGGGTGTTTTATGTGCATGTAATTTTGCTTTATAATGTAAAGCTTTTTACAAGATGACTGAGTGTTTAATAGCTGCTTATAGGTGGGTATTCATTCGAAGGACAATTTTGCAGGACCTATATGATGTTTTGATTGTCAATACATTAAGTAAATTATCATCTATCACTTCACAGTTTATAATGCTGTTAAGCCTCATGACTATTTAATATGTTTTGTAGCATTGACTTTGATGCTGTTGCCTACGCATCCTCTCTCTCTCTCTTTTTTTGGCTCTTAAATTGCCACACGGGTTAGGTATTTTCTTTTCGAATCATATGTTTTAAAATTCATCTTCTGCTTTAGGGTAAGGCAGCCAATTTCAGGAAAAGTGGTTCTGTTTTTTAACCCAGGTGAAGCATTATAAAGAGTGTTTTGAGTAAGTTAATAATCACCACTAATTTTGGCTTTAGACTACAGTTTAATGTAATGGAAAGAGTAATCTTGATAAAAAGTGGTTGAAAGAGGCACATTTATTGTTAATGAACCTCATAACCAAAAACAGATGGGACCTCTGTCAACGGTAAACCTTTGGTCTCAGTGTGCCGCCTTGGAGTACAAGGATAAGCAGCCATTATTTCTCTGACTTCACAGTTCTTCAACTGGCATCTTAAGGTTGCTTTTAAACTTAAGATGATCATTGCTTCCCCCTCCCATCACCTCTTTCCTTAATTATAGTGGACGCAGTAACGGTTAATCAGAGGGGAAAGCAATGCTTCCAGAAAGGCCCTGCTAATAATTTAAGCTCGCTTTCAAATCTGTATCAAAGTAGCTTCTTCATATTTTATATATATGCATATATATATAAATGTGCAAGATATGTCAGATTACCAAACAGCTGGAGGAAAGTGATAATTATCATATTCTCTCTGCTTTTTCTGAGTATGATTCTCTTTCCCTTAGTATTGGTGAACTCAATACTTCCAGCACCATGAAAGTTCATGAAATAATTCTACTCACCTGTTCTTATCAGTGTTAGAACTATTGCAGAAGTGATTTTGATAATGTACTAACTGCTTTACTATAAACAGTATGAAAATTGATGTCCAAAGTATAATACAACTGAAAAAATCATTATCTGTTCATTTTTTTCTGGAGTTAATTGAAATGTTGACTTCATTGCCTGCTGAGATTATTTTTGAACACTGGTTATTTTGTTTTACCAAAATTAACAAGCTTTCTTTCAAAGCAAATTTAGCACTTCACTCTAACGTGTATGTTACCAAATGTTTTCAAAATTTTTGGTATTTAAATTGTTAGCAGCATTCTCTTACAAAAGAATACCTAAACATTAACTCTAAGATACATGAGTTGTAATACTTCAGTATTGGGGCTCTTTGAAGAAATCCTCCATTTGTATCCGCTTGTTTAGGGATGGAATGATCCAATTGCATGTTTGAGCCAAGACTTGACTGAATCTTTAAAACAGGTCATGTAACTCTTGATACGTTGGCAGTAGAAAACTTTTTCTACACATTAACCATAAAGCCAGTAGAGAGTTTAAAAAGCAGTTGTCTGCTACCTTCTTTTGAGGTGGTATATATACATATGAATCTATTTTTCCTTCATGAGAATTAAAATGTATAAAAAAATATAAAGACAACAAATCTAATCTCTTGGACTGGCAAAAAATCTTTCCATCTTTGATTAAAGTGCCATTATTATGTTCTGTATTAAGCTTCTCATTTTTAAAAACTGGGACTACATAAGTACAATTTGTTATTTTCCTTTTAGCTACACTTGTAGTAATTCTTGTTCTAAAAATAATCCCCCACACCCCCCACCCCCCTACACACATAGTTTTGCTGGTAGGTGACAAATTATCTTTTCGTTCATGTGTGTTGATACAGTTTCCACAAATTATTCTGTTAACTTGAATGGAAATATAATGCTGTGATCTAGAAAGTAGAGTAACCTCTGCAGTATATGTCTGGTTAAGCAGTCTTACAAATACATTATATTTGTGGAGCGAAATATCCGGGGATAAAACGTGTTCATGCGTGATATATACACAGAGAAGGAGGGGGCGTGCGGAGACCCCCACCCAATTGTAACATGTCTTCTCTTAAATTCTCGCAGGTGATCTTTAGGGAGTAACTGAGTATGGATCATTTGAACGAGGCAACTCAGGGGAAAGAACATTCAGAAATGTCTAACAATGTGAGTGATCCGAAGGGTCCACCAGCCAAGATTGCTCGCCTGGAACAGAACGGGAGCCCGCTAGGAAGAGGAAGGCTTGGGAGTACAGGTGCAAAAATGCAGGGAGTGCCTTTGAAACACTCGGGCCATCTGATGAAAAGCAACCTTAGGAAAGGTAAATACTCTCAAGCCGAATCCTGGAAAGCCGCAAGTCCCGTGTCCACCCAGCACCGCCTAGTGCAGGGGTGGGCAGGCAGAGCCTGGCTTTGTGTGTCCTCCTCGATTCTCCTTTCTGATCTGAAATTAGTCACATTTCTGGTTGCAGCGTCAGGCATGTCTGAAAGTGTAGGCTCCGTGCTTCAGCAGAGCATCTCCCTCTACTGTAGACTGGAGTCTTTGGACGTTGTGGATGATAAAGACTGAGTTAAGTCTAATGGTCTCAGTTACACAAGGCTTCCACTGATAAGGTGGTGTTGTAGAAGGGGCTGCAGAGGTGGCTGTGGCTGAAACTAACCTGCTTGAGCAAGAGCCCTTTAAAGTGTTTGAGGATGGACCTAGCTTTTTCATGGTATTACTGGTTGTAAGGCAGTTTCACAGATAATGGAAGTCTTCTGCGATATGATGTAAACATTTTGTGATTTTTTTTGTGTGTGTGGTGTGTTTTCTTAAGAGCAACTTCATTCCTTAGTAGCTAAAAACCTGATAATTCTGGTGTTTCCCTTTTGCTGTAATTGGGTGTTTCGGATAAAAGGGCGGATTTAAACAAGTGAATAAGGAGGGGCTGTGCAGCGGTGTGACTCCTCTTTGCCAGCTTTATGTTACAGTGATGGAGTTAACCACTCTGACTGCAGTCAGCACTGTTGTTTCTGTAAATCAGTGTCTATCCTGGGCATAACGTGTGGGCCTTAGAAGGTCTTTTATTTGTCTCTGAATAACTGTGTATGGGATTCAGATTTTCCTTACATTTGCTAAAGCAAAGGATAAAAATGCCATCTTGTAACAACCAAGAATATTAAGTAGATAAAGTTAGCAGGCAGAGGAATTTCATTGTGTTTGATGCATAACATTTATCATACAATCATTTATTTTTTCCTTGGTTTGGCGAAAACAAAGAATATATTGATCCTGAAATGAACAGACACAGCAGTCCGTATTGTTAGATCTTTATCTATTAAAAATGGAAAAACAGCACTTCAGCAAATTCTTTGGCCTCTCCTCATGATTACCCTATTTATTGATTGTTTGCCAAGAATGTATGCATCTTAAGAAAGCCAGGGTAGGAGCATTAAAAATATAATTTATTATGGCTTTTCAAACAGAGTGCATTAATATTGTACTGCGAAGCACTAGGGCTCTATAAAAAAGACTTTCTGACGCCTGCAAACATATAAGTTCCATAAATTCCTAAATAGGAGATTTCAGCTGTCTCTGGTATTATGTGATATTTGCACAGCAAACTTTAATGCCAGGACAGTTTTAGACAAGGATTCTACAGACTTCACTGCTCCTTATGGCAGACGTGCTGTTTACACAGGTCATAAACCTTCAGCAAAAGCTTCTAAGACTGCCTCCAGGTTTAAATCATGCGGTATTTTTAGCAGTCAGCAGTGACCAGCGTACTCCCCTTTCCATACTGGAAGGTTATGAAGTTGCTGGAGTTGGAAGCCTCGCCAAACACTCACACAAACAATCGGTTCAGAGAAGGCTCCTGTGCGGCCTGACTCATAGTATCTGGAGGAGCGCGTGACAGTTTGCTGGAAGATTTACGCAGTCAGATTGAAAATTAAAGTCTGCGATTGTCACCTTATCAGCAGCCACCTTAACGATCTTACAGGGTCCCTCTAAAATCCAGAGCAACTCTCGTTTATTTCAACAGTTTAAAAACCCTTCAGTTATTTCCCAGGTCTGAGGAGCAGCAAAGAGCAGCCCAGGTCTGTATCATTCTATAAGAGGAAAAATCAATGCCTGTGTTTTTTGTTGTGTTAGTAACCCAACTCTTTGAAGACCTCAGGATAGAGGGAGGAGAAACCAAAGTACAATAATTTCACTTCCTGCTCAAGTGCTGCTTTTTTTTTTTCCCAAGCATTGCATTTGTAGTGACATTTTAAAAATGCACTTTAATTGTAGAAGGTTCTCTGCTTGCTTGAAGCAACAAAATGCCTCCAGCCTTGTGTTGGTGGTGGTGGTGTTTTATCTTCTTTTTCACGTGCAGCGTTTCTGCTTGACAGGTGCCAGATAGTGAGTGTGGCTGGGTTGAGAAAGCGCACCTCAAGGAAAGGGGTTGGAGGTTTTTTTGTTTGTTTGTTTAGGAGGTTTTGCCAGAGTACCTTCCAGCCAAGGAAGAAATCACCAGTTTGCATATTGCTGTTTCTGCCGTGGTCTCTCCCAGTCTCCTTCTGATCCCTGACGGGTTCTCTCTCTGGTATAAAAACAGCCGAATGAATGACAAGGATATTGGCAAGCTCCACAGCTTGTTTTTCATGCCTAGCCTGTTGGGTCCCTCCAAATGAGTTTGTGAGCTTTTCTAAGTAAACCTAAAGGGGTTTATTTGTCAGAATAGAATCTCCTGTGAACAGTTCACTGAAGCTGTGGTGTAGATGCCCACGTAGGAGACGGTGGCTGCTTTTCCTGCCGGCTTTGTTCAGCAGAACCAAGCAAATAGGGCGTTTTTAAAGGGCATCTCTGGTGTCAGGAGGAAACCCTGGGTTTTTAGCTCTGCTTTGCCGGCCCTGGACACCTTCAGAAGTTGGTTGGCTTCTGTGAATGCAGAGGGCAGAGCTTAGAGAGGCATTGGCGTTCCAGGACTAACTGGGGGTCCCGGGTGCCCTGGCACAGTAACCTTTGTCATCATTTATGCTAAGGATGGTGCCCTCCTGGCCGCGTGCCACAGTGCGCTCTGCTGCCTCTGCTTTTAACCCTTTTCCGTTTATCACTGGAAGTCTGACAGTGCACTGTGTAAACACCTCGAGCATGACAGCGTTCAGTGATTTCTGTTTCTAGAAGCCTCTTTGCTGACAGTGGTGTGGTGTGGCCTGTGTTTATTGACCATCTGGTTCCTGAGTTATTACCTGGGATTACGGTGAACAGAGAGCACATCTCGTCTCTGCAGATTCCTGTATCTTGAGACACCCTGATGAGGACGGTTTCCTTTGCTCTCATCCTTACCCCATTTGCTAGAGCAGAGATGGTTCGTTTTAAAGACCTGTGGTTGCCGTGGTGTCCTCTTAGGCAGGTTAAATGAGTAGCCATCAAAGCAAGTGCTGGTCATCTGCAGCGTGCACAGATTGAAATCCTGTGTTATGAACTTCAGTTGGGTTAAGTTTTGTGTTTCTTCTGTGGCCTCAACGTGAAGATCTTAAGGAAGGAGGCGAATGCTCGTAATTTTATAATCAAAGCTCATTTGTTTGGACACAGACAGGGAAAGTTGAATCCTAGCAAAAGCATGTAGGAAGCATGAAGATGGGTTCTTTCGAAGCTGAGCTGAGTGAATTACATTTGCACACCAGGTACCACTCACAGCAGATCAGACCAGACACTTACTCCTCTCCTGTCAGCCTTATGATTTGATCAGAAAGGTAATCTGCATTAATTGGTTTGGGGAAATGCTCTGTTAAAATTAGAGCCCACGTTACCTCAGGGCCAAGTTCCTATTCTATTTCAACATTTCTCTTACAACTTAAAAAATAAAAATAAAAGAAGGTGTGTGTTTGTGTCTGTGTGCCTGGGTCTCTGTGCCAGTCTCGCATTCTCTCGTGGCGGTGAAGATTTATTTTCATGGCTTCATTTTTTCCCTCCTTCCTCCCCCAGACTGTGTTGCTGAAATTCACTGGTTTGCGTCTCTTTTTCCTCCGTCTCCTTGATAGGAACCATGCTCCCGGTTTTCTGCGTGGTAGAACATTATGAAAATGCCATTGAATACGATTGCAAGGAGGAGCATGCAGAATTTGTGTTGGTGAGGAAGGACATGCTTTTCAACCAGCTGATAGAAATGGCCTTGCTGTCTCTGGGTTATTCACATAGCTCTGCTGCCCAGGCCAAAGGTAAATAGTGCATCCACGAGGTTGGGGAAATTGCTTGGCATCCTTTGTTTACCTTGCAGAGAAAGCATCTGAATATTTTCATTCAAAGAACCGGAGCCTGTGTGTTACATGGGTTCCTTCTAGACTGTGGCTTTAAAAAATTGGCTTAATTCGGTTTGGTTTAGTTAACACACATTTTGCTCATGTGGAATGTGGAGGTAGGTTTTTTTTTTTAAATTACTTCAGCTGAATCATTAGTATGCTTATTGACCTTAATAATCTGCTCCACTGAGGACCCACAAGGAAGTGAGGAGCGTATCTGAGCAGATGGACTGTTGAGAGTCAATTTGCATTTATGACTGAATATCTAGTTCTGTTTCTTTTATTCTGTTTCTGATGGTTTTATGGGCTGTAAAGTATTTTTCAATGCTGATTCCCATTGCAGTCGAGAATCTTATCTAAATCGTAAAGCCATTTAGAACTGGTTCAGCTATGTCTTATTAGAACTTCCTGTAAGTTGGGAAAATGTGGCCTCTGCCTAGGTTTTATTGATGGGGTTTTATTTCCAAAATAATAAACAGCCCACCGTCATTTACATAATTTCACAGTTTGGAAAACTAAGCTGTGCATATTTTCATTGACCTGCCTTTTGGAGGGAAGGGAATCATTCAGACAGAAGTAACAGTATTGCTTGTGGTGGGGGCAGTGAAAGGCAGGCTTGCCCTGGATCGGCTATCTGAAGGGCCAGACCTGCAGTGACGCGCGCTCTTCCTCTGGAACAGGGCTGATCCAGGTCGGGAAGTGGAACCCAGTCCCACTGTCTTACGTGACGGACGCCCCCGACGCCACAGTAGCGGACATGCTCCAGGATGTGTATCACGTGGTCACGCTGAAAATTCAGTTACACAGGTGAGTCAAGAAAGCCGTTCCAGGGCAGAGCCTTCTACTCACCTGATCGTCGGAAACAAAGTATCTGTGGCCAGCCTTTGGCTGTGGCCTGCCCTGCATTTCAGAGGCTGAACCCCAGTCGCTTTCGGCACCTCCCCCGTTATCTTCCTAACCTGAGCCCATCGTTTAGAAGCAGTGTCCCCCCACACGCGTCCACTCGTGCAGGTTATCAAAAGACAAGACTTTTTCTGTGATCAATTAAATGACGCATTGCGAGAAGGCATTTTACATAAAGTTTACTTAAGAGAAAAATATTTTTGCATATCATGAGCAGTGCCATCTGTGTACACTTTGTGAAAGAATGCCTTCTTCACTATTGCCGAGCTCTGACTTATTTATATAATTTTTTTTAACCATTTTAATTCGTACGAGCGGAGTCCTGAAGGGAAAACGGTTCCCACGTTCGTGTTTTTCACAATAGCTCTTGAGAAAGCAGCACACCTTAAATTGTCTTCCCAAGCGCATCAGAGCAGGAAGGTAGAAGTAACATGGAAAAATAGCCACCACAGGCAGCTGATGTATAATTCATGCATCGATACAGCAGATGTGTTGTATAAAGTAATTAACTAATCGGAACAATCAGGAGACCGAGAGCAATCTCCAGATGCATCTGTTTGATGCGCAAAATGAAATCTGTCTGTCTTAAAGGAATGTTCGCAGCGGGATGCAATCTTACCATAATCCCCTTTCTAATCTGTGTCTCCAACAGTTGCCCCAAACTGGAAGACCTGCCTCCCGAGCAGTGGTCGCACACCACCGTGAGGAACGCACTGAAGGACTTGCTGAAGGATATGAATCAGAGCTCCTTGGCGAAGGAGTGCCCCCTCTCACAGGTACTGGGCGTCGCTGGTCCTAAATGGCAGGTCACCGAGGGCAGCCTTGTTGGAGGAGTCATGGGAAGCCAAGGTCTAAAGCAACTGGTATCGGAAGCGAGAATCTCCCCGAAATGCAAAGTGACTTGACCGCTGGTGACTTTCAGAAGTGTGTGCGATTCATCCTGAACAGTGTGGGGAAGAAAGGGGAGGGAAACCCGCTCAGCAGAACTTCGCGCTAGCTCCTGTGTAGATCGCTCCTCTGAGTGCTCTGAGAGTGGGCGCTGTGCTGTCCTGAGGGCCCGTATTTGAGGGAATGAGGGTGGTGTACCTTCCTGGAACCCCTAGATGCTAGGAAGGGCCTTGGAAGTGCTACTTTGCAAAACGTCACCATGCTCCCCGAGTAAGGGAACAGAATAGCTTCCAGGTACTTTCTTCATTACCACAGAAAGGAAAAAGAAGAAGAAAAAGAATTTAGAAAAAAAAATTACACAGAAAACACATCTCTTCTCTCTAATTCAAGGTTAGATAGTTATTATTCATCAGGATTCTATCTCCAGTTTTATCCATTGGTTCAACCCCCACCCCCCACTTTTTTTTTTTCCTTTAATGGGGTCATATGTTTTCCTCTGAGATGCCTGCCATACGGTCAGGGATTTTTGAAATGAGATGGAGATTTATTATTGTTGTATTTGAGTTTTTAGGATGAATTTTGGTAGAGGGGCAATAACTCTGGTGAGAGACTGCCTCAGTTTCTAGATGTAAAGCTGAGCATCACTTTTGATGCTGTGCAGATGATTTTAAAAGGAAAGGGCGCTATGAGCCTGCCCTTCGCGCTTGTGTGGTCCTGAGTCGCTGTGCCCTCAGCCGACTCTCTCCGGCCCCCCCACCCCCCGCCTCTGAAGGTCACGCCTCCAGAGAGTATGCTTGAGATGCTGGTCTAACTAGATTCTTACTAGATTTTTGCTAACGTTTTTCTTTCAATGCAAGGTTAGTATGTCAGCCTGAGTGCCAAGCCTCTCAGGTATTTGAACATGAACTGTGTGACTGCTGTAAATATTTCTACAGTAGAGAATTGCTCCAAGTTTGTTTCTGACGTGATGGCCGGGAAGACACATGGGTACCTTTGGAAGGAAGCTTGTGGGCGTCCGTGCTCTTCTTTCCGGAAAACTCCGTGCATTTCAGGTTTACTGCATTACGGCCCATCAGCTGTACTTCGATATTTGTTAGCCATTATAGGAATGAAGCAAGTGAATTAAGCTTATAATAAATGACGGCTTTTTACATTCTTTTAAAGTAAGTTGTAGCCACAGGTGGAATATTCTCTGGTGTTAAGTCCATTTCTTGAAAATCAAAGTCTTTTTACCACTTTAGCGGATCTCCTCCTGTTCTCCACCTCCATCTTTGAGCAGAGAGGATGTGAATGTATAACCATCGAATAAAAATAGTTCAAATTAATTAAACACAGTCACATCAATAGGATGACATAATGAAGCAGGTGGCTCTGACCTCTGGGACTCTGGGTTTTGCAGGCAACTCCAGATAATCTGGTAGTTGGTCTCTACGATTTGAAATTTGAAATGTCCTAGAAATAAAGGTTTTAGCTCAGCATTAAATTAAGTATAAAGGCCCAGTATAGGAATTTCAGGTATCCTCACGTTACTAAATGTCCCATTGATTTGGGAAGTGAATTCAGGCAAACATTCAAGGCATTTAATGTGAGCTGGAGAAGAGGATGCTAGCTTGAGTATTTATTGATGCAGGTGGTGAGAGCTGATGGTTACATGGTAGCAACCTTCAGTCAATAAACTCCACCTCACTGTAGCTTACAGATACAATTGTGAGTTTACTTAATGTTATCATGGGTAATTAATTGAATAAAACAATTTAGCATTAAACAGAATGACAAAATAAAATTCAGAACTGGATTTTGGAGTCAGATGGGGATGAATTTCTATAAAGAGGCCTCAAGTGGAACGTGTGGGCCTATGTGGCTGGGGACCCCGCTGCCGTCCTTCAGTGGCGAGACCAGGCTGTAATGCCAACATCAGTTGTAATTACAGTCTTCCTTTCGTTTGCAAAACAATTTGGAAAGAAAGATATATGTCATTCAGCAGTGGCAGCAAATACTTGAAATTAATATTATTATGAAAAAGGGCAACTTGCGCTCTAAACGAGAGAGTTATTTTCTGTTCCGCTGCAACATCTTCTCTTTCTTCTCCAGAATGAATTTATGACTCTGATACTCAATTCAGAATGTTTTAATTATGAACAGTTTCCCATTTGCTTCTCTATTTTCTCTTGTGTCCGGAGCTATTAGTTAGAGGGAGCGCAGGCATCTGAGGCCTCAGCCCAGATACGTGCTACACGGGTAAAGCTGGTGTTCTGCCCTCCCTGGTGTGATGCGGAGGTGAAGGTGCAGCGCTGAAGGAGGCCTAGCAGATACGTGCCGCTTCAGTCTCGTGCAGAAGGGCGCCTAGCAGCAAGAGAGGCTCGCGCCCAAGATGTTCTCCCTCTGTGGAGCTGTGGTTCACTCACGGGAGAACCCTGAGCCTGTCCGGCAGCGTGCACGCTTTGCTGTGTGTTAACGCCTTGCTTTTGCTTGGTATGGTTGAAGTCTTAGAAATGGCTGGTGGGGGCCTTAGCGATACATCGAGTGGCATGCCCACCCCGTGGCTACTGGATCCCATTCCTGAGTAGAGATGGGAGGGGAGGCGAGGGCAGCCCACGATCTGCCCCGGCCCCCAGGAGGACCATGCCACACTCAACAAGGGCAAGCCCAGTTTGCACTCAGAATCTCAGAACCGGGATATGTTATCCTTCGCAGACTCCTCTTCGGAGCCAGTGTCCCTGGACATTAAGTCAACATGCTGGCTGGTGACTGACCCAGAAGTCCTTTCCCAACGTTAATTTTGAAGTGTTGACTTTAAAGTGGACGCGTAGGTTTGGCTGCCGTACATCTCGGATCATCTCTGCAAGGGTTTCTCTAGCTGTAGAAATTCCGTAAGTGTGCATGTGGTTTGATTCATAGCTCAGACCTCCGTTTTTGTGGCTGCTTTTTCTCATCTGCCCAGATAGACTGACATCATTACGTTTTTGTACCATGTGATTATTTTTGTAAACTGTTCCAAGGCGTAAGAAACCATCAGCTCAGAGCTCTGAGATGGGGCATTTTGTTGTTACACTTGCGTTTTTCAGTGGAGGTGCTTAGATAAGGCGGGTTTTGTGTTCAGACCTGCAGGTAGGGAGGAGAGATCAAAGTCTGACTTGGGGGGACAAGAATGTTTAAGGTCATAAGAACTCAGGGACCAAGTGTTTGGAAGGTATCAAGAAATTGGGATTTGAAAAAATTTTGATTTACAACAAAACATTTCATCTTCAGTTTTTCCTGAAGTTTTGAAAATTGAACTTGACCACTAGGTAAATGTACATGCATCTGATACGAGGATAGATTTATTTTGTTAAAAGTATCATGAGTAAAATTCCATTATTACTCCTGCCAGCCTAGTGTCTTCCTTCTAAAAATGCTTAGGTCAGAAATTCTGACCTAAATCTGATGTGTGTGCATTTTTACCACCCACTTCCACCAGGCACATGTGCACACTTGGTTCATGCGTGCACGTCACCACTTTCATACTTTTAAGGGGTTGGTTCTTTCTGTTTCTTTCCTCACCTGGGAAGGGTACCACCACGCTCAAGTTCTCCATAAAGTGAGAACTGTCATTTTTGTTTTCAAGCAACAAAAGATACATAAAATGAATATAAATTTGAACGTTCCATTTAGAAATCATATGGGGAGAAATGATTTTTTAGTTTTCCTTTTCCTGACAGCATCTAGGGATCCTGAATGCCTCAGACTTTTTGTAAGGAACTGGGAAAATAAACAAAGAAAGAAACCGCACACCTTGCCCTCCTGCAGCTTAGCGATTATCAGGTCCTCTCTCTGAAACTTGATAGTCATTTCCGTAGACATTAATAAACCCTGTGTTTAGCTGATTTTCAGTCTGTATTATACAAAGCACCAATTTAGAAAAACTCTACTCATTAGGAGATATATATGTATATAACTGCACTTTGTATTTTTTCATAATTTTTGAGCCAGAATGACGTTCCTGAAAAAAAAATCAATAAGTATTAATAATCACATTGTCTCCAGAGAACATCCAGCATCAGTATTCATATATTGCATCTCACACGCGCATCTAACCTATGAAATTTATTCACATGTTTATTCATTCAAAAGTATGTATCGACAGTCTGCTGTGTGGCAGGCATTCTGTTTTCCTGTGGAGCAATAAGCATAACACATCTTAGTAGTTCAAATAATGGTAACTTTCCTTTAGTATTTTTGCATCAAGAGCATGCCTGTCACTGTAAATGGTAGGTGGTTTTATATCCTCATTTTCAATTAAGGAACCTGAGGCATGGGATGTTTTAAGCGCGCCCCATGGTTATGGAACGGGTGAAGCATGGGGGTGACAATTCACCCCCAGGCCTGTGGGCTTAATTAGCTATCCTTGGGTGAGTGGATAGATGGATGGAGAGAAGGGAAGGAAGGAAGGAGAGAAAAAGACTTTAAAAAGTCTTTCTCCAATTAATCTGATGTTTTATAAAAGAACTTATATTTCTCTGAAGCGCTGATAACGGAAGTTTTCCAATTGCATTTATTCTCACTGCTGGAATTTTTCTTTAACATGTATTTTGTTTTTGTATCTTTGATTGTGCCATTCTTCCATGGAATCCCTTGAAAAATACCATCATGTCCTTAATTTAGAGCATGGGACGGTGCTTTAGAACACGGGGACTGACTTCTGGGGTAATTTGGTGTTTGGAAGGTTCCGAAAGGGTTGGCTATAACAGCTCTGTGCCAGTCACTTCTCCCTGGCTTCACACCCTGTCTGAATCAGTAAGTATGTAACTGAGCTAGGAGCCTTTGTTTTGACCCCCACGACAAGGTAGTTATTCGCGTGGGAAGCAGTGGGCAGTTCCCATGTTTCTTTGAAAATAGAGACCTTAGTCACACACTGGTTTGATGCGGTGAGCAAGCTCTAAAGTTTGCTGTTTGAGACAGGGCTTGTAGGATTTTGTGCTTGTCCCTTCCTAGCAGAATATTGTAAATCTATCGTAAAGCTTGCTGTTAAATAGTATGCATTTTGAGGAAGTCCATTCCTCCTTTAAATTACACAACTTTCCCCAGTTTTTACCCTGCTGCCCTTGGAAATCTGAGGTTATGAGTATCTGCTTTACCAGGCACTGAAGTACTTGATCCTAATTGGATTTTATTGCCACTTTGAGCAATTGTATTAATGGTGAGATCCATAAAGGAAATGGTAAACCAGTCTTTTAGGGGCAGAATTCCACCGAGTCATTTTTCTCTGCCTCCTTTTCTGAACCAGCGGCTGCTTCACTCTAGTCCTTCTTTCGAGTTAGGCGGTGAGCTAGCCCTTCTGTTGACGGTGTCATCCACAGTGTCTATGATAGGCGTGTCCTCGAAATTATGGATTTTCCTTTTTGCATCGTATCTCTCAGGTTCATTTTTAGTTCTTTAGATAAGTGAAGGTTGTATTATAGCTTGATATTTGTTCCCTGTAACCTCTCAAAAAAGCCAAACTTAATAAAGCATCTAACTTCAAATGGATTGATCTCAAATATTGTATGGCCACTGGCTTCTCACAATAGTAAAGCCTAAAAGAGTTAAGCCATGCCAGTTTAGAGTGCTGTAACAATGTGTAAGCACTTCATCTTCACTTAATGGATATTTACCTTTGCTTTGTTTTAGATCTGAACAGGTTTCCTTTGACCTCAAAATCACTAATGCAAGGAAATTACCAGGAGTGCGTCTCCCTTATTTTTTTCTGGTTTGCAGAATAATAACTACTGGCAAGGCTTAGGTGTAGTCCTGGCCTCAGAGAGAGCCTGTTACATGTTATTTTCTGATTGCTTTTTAATTTTTTAGAGTTAACCAGAGTCATGCTATCAATCAGATTTACTTACTCAAACAGAGCAAGTTTTAAAGTGCTCCTTTGTTGGAATGACTACTTAAGTTTTAAGTTGGGCTTTATCTGGATTTGCTTTTTAAACCTGCTTTATTTCATGTCAGATTTGGGCCCCAAACTAACTCACAAACAGGAAGCCCTCAATGCAAAATAATCAAAACCAGCAGATACTGTGTGCACCCAGTTTTTTTTCCCCTTTCTTTGGAAACTGCTTGATCGTAAGGTGCTCTGGTATTAAAAAAACATTAGAGAGCCTTGAATGTAACAGGAGAGCGCTTCAGCCAGCTACGCGGCTCGATGCCAACTGAAGCAAGGGATGCTCAGGCTGTTGGGACTTTTAAATCTAGACTTAAAAGTTGTTTGTTCTGTTTAGCATTTTAAAAATGTGCCGATTAGGAATTGTACGTGCTTCAGTTTTAATTTTAACTCTCAGTGATTGTGAAGCACCCTGGGATCCTTGCAACAAAGGGCGCTCCACAGATACAAGATTGTCTTGAGTCCTAATGTGCAGTGTTGTTATGGGTGCTGGTTCGCTGTGGACCCTGGAGGAGGCGGCTGACTTGCTTTAAGAGCCTTTCCCACCTCTTATTCTCACTCTAAAACTTCATCCGCCTCAGTCATCATCTCTTTTCTTTCTCCTTTTCAAAAGAGTTATCCTCGTGAATGGCAATATTTGCCCATAAAATGCTAATCTGCTTGAGTTTACTCAGAGAGGTTAAAGAGGCAACCCAGATGATGTGTTGAAAGTTAAAAACGATTAAAGCTTTAATTATTAGCACCATTTGCGATCACATTCTTCTCTAGATGACAAGACAGTATTTCCTCATTGGGTACCATCCAGACTGTTCTAGGCTCGTCCCATTTTCCTGTTAATCCAGTGTGTATTCCTGTGCAATGAAAAAAACGTGGAGCTAACCAGAACAGGTGTTAACTTTATGAAACGTCACCAGAAGTATTTCCTAAAATGTATTGAATCTCTTCAGTTATGTTAACGTGGAACACGTGTAATCTCATTTTCTCTTTATTTCTTAATGGAACTATCTTTGGAAGTGATATATTTCATCAGCAACTGCTCTTTGCCATCGTATAATTAGCGCACTAACAGCATTCGTTCCATAGGAGTTGAGAATGTGAGCTCTGTCATTGCTGATCTGTAAATTCAGGCAAGTGACTCTCCATGCCTCAATTTTTTCAGTCTATAAAGTAGCGAGATAATAGTACCAATTTTTCAGGACTCTTAGGAGAATTGCATGAGTTAATACTTGTAAAGCATTTAGAGTAGCTCTCAGTTCTAAAGTACACTATAACATTCCTTGTTTTTCTACAACGTGGGGGCTGGAGACCTAGAAATCACTCTTGTAGGTCTCACAGACTTTGTCGCTACATAGAAGATTTTGAGGCAAGCATTGTTTTTAATGGAAGCAACCAAGAACTTTTCATTTGTGGGAAAAAAGGGCTGTTTTATAACTCGTGCTCACCTCTAAGGAACGCTTTTAGCTCCATCCTGAGATTATTCTAAAGTTCCGATGAGTCTTCAAGTGTAAGTGGGGGAAAGCTGTCCCACGGTGACTGTCCTCTGGGTGTTTTCCCCAGCGTTACATTAACTACCCTCACCCCTGCACCCTAATCCAAGGCCCACACCCTGCTTCATCCCCCCTCCGTGGTACTTTCCACGTTTTCTGTGATTGTAGGTGGTCTGAGTAGGTTTTCTGAAAACACTACCATCAGTGGTCCCAAAGGGACTTGGTTTTATCTATCATCACACTCAGGAATCTGGCACACAGTAGGGTCTCAGGAATATTTGTGAAACTAAAAACAACCTCATAGAGTTTTCATCACATTTATTTTGTGAACCAATAAACTATGTCCATAGTTTTGTTAGTAGTATTTTATTTGTAATCTTATCTGTAATACCTTACTTTGCAAAATATTTTTTCCTACTACACTCACTTCTGATTTTTTAGTTTACTTAACGTACTTCTGCATTTTCCTCTAAGAAAACCTACTGATACTCCAAGCTGCCCATAGTTTTACTTGTGTTGCGATGTTCTTGAATGTGTGTACAAAAGTTGTATGTTTGTAAGCAGAAGAATAATCATGGGAGGCACACAGGACCCAGAGCTCTGAACAAATGGTGTAGGAGGCCTAATTATACGTCACTGTTAAGCGCAGTTGGTAACGGCTTACTTCGTGCACGTTTAAAATGTTTCTTTTATAATCATGTGTTTCAGCCTGACTGATAGTTTTCATTTTGTCTCAATCATCTCATATTTGAGATCCACGCTTTTTTACTATTAGTCAACTTGTTTGTCTATTTCTCATATTGACAAAAGTATAAAGGAAGGGAAGGTCAGTAGCAGAATCAAGTGACTTATAGGCAAAGATGCTGACGCTGCCAAAGTGGAAATGCTAACACTTAGTACCACCCTGTGTTAGCTCACAACATCCCTCCATCAGCTGAGACTCCAGAGTCCACATTTGGCATTGGAGACCCCATTTAGGGCTATAAACATGTGATGTGTAAAAAGTCAGCTGTGAGCAGGACCAGGATCACTGGAACTCAGAGCTGCAGGTGGAGATGAGTGCTCAGCCGTTCCAGAGCAGGCCCCGGGGGTGGTGTATCCACCCTCCTGCAGGAGCGCCAGCTGGGCGTGGAGCTCACACCCCCGCCATGGATGGACAGAGCTCCTTGTTTCATGACTGACAGCCTTTCCGGCACATTTTTACCGCTTCATCATAACTCCCAAAGAGGTGATTACCAGGATCTGGCATTTTCCTAAATGGTGAAGCTTTTTCATTCTGTTGATAGAGATGACCTAGATTAATTTGATTTTTCTCTGTGACCTTATCCAGAGGTGACGTTGGCTTATTTTTCTTTAGTAGACATGGGAGATCTTAGCTAACAACTCATAAAACACAGGAACCAAGGCCATGACTTAGCCCTCACTTTCCTGTGAAATACTGGATCAGATCTGAGTCGGACCCATGGGCCCTGCTCCCAAGGGTTTGTACAGACCCTGCAGTTCCAAGCCTCTTTGGGGGAGTTGTATGTGGGAAGAGCTTCTGTCGGGTTCATGAGACTCCCAAGGAAAGTTCTTGGCCCTGTAAAAAGCTGAAAACCAGACTTAACTTTTCTCCCCACTTTTTAGGTATTGTGGCTTAAAAAGCTAATAGCATTCATACAACGAAGCAAGAAATAAAAAAATCTGTGAAGTGTTATAGAACTTAATTCTAGTATTTACTTTGGAAAAAATGGATTGCACAAGCTAGTTTAGTTCTCGTTTTCACTCTGGGGCTTGAAGTTTTTCAAAATGCTGTGTTTAGGAACCTCTGGAATTTCATACAAATTGGGTATCTATTTCTAAGTACAGATTCAAGAAATTTTACTCATCACAGAGAATGGGAGATTGAACCACATAAGGGCCATCAGAGGAAGAAGCAGCAAGCATCCCAGGTGCTCAAGATTTAGAATCGTGGGAAATAATTTCCACTGTGAAATCAAATAAGACCTGTTAGATTTAGGTTTATCTAATGAAAAACTTGTGAAAATTCTACTTGGAGTAGCATAGTGTTTAATGATAGTATATTTTTAATAATCGCATTATTAAGCAAGATTCCAAGGGACTTCAACATTCCTCAGAAATAACACTGCAGCTGTGCATGCCGCACAGTGAGGGGATGGTGTGTGTTACCGCCTCCCGTCGCTGGAGAAGACCCTGTAAGACTCGTGTCTGGGAGCACATACAGTCTGCGAGAGCCTCCAGGCCGGGAGAAGGGACCTTGCACGTTATCTGGCCCATTTCCCTTCGTCCTGCGGATGAACAAACCTAAGCCTCTGTGCAATTAATTTGAAATACTACAAGCCCTTTTGTAATAGTCCACTTTTTAACAACTATTTTCTAATCTAAGCTCTTTGCCAACATATTCAGTTCATTTGAGTAAGAAGGTTTGAGCACAGTAAGAAAGCTCTAGATGGATACTTATACAAAAAGCATGGAGGATTTGGGCAAAAGATATCATCTGGGCCTTATGTGAAATTGCTTTAATTATGCAGAAAAGTCACGTGAATGTGAACCAGCATTTCTTTTAAAAATTATGAATTGCTCATTTAAATCATTAAGTAAAATGTCTGGGCTTTGAGACGATGGCATTTTTGTCTTTAGGAACTGCGGTGAGAGGGCTGAGGCAGAATTGGCGGGTTCTCGCGACGCTTCCCTTGTACTCCTGTGGCACTTTGGACCCACTTTCTGTTTGGGCCACAAGACAAGGGTGGCTTTGTGTGAAGGGGCCACTTTCAGGCGCCAGGGTTGATCAAGATGGCAAGCGCCATAACCGTGACACCTGGAGTTTAAGTCAGATTTAGAAGTGATGAGTCTCTTCCCTGGAAAAGGACAAGGAGCCCACTCCAGTGCTCTTGCCTGCAGAATCCCAGGGACGGGGGAGCCTGGTGGGCCGCCGTCTGTGGGGTCGCACGGGGTCGGGCACGACTGGAGTGACTTAGCAACAGCAGCAGTCTCTTCTCCGCAAATGGAGATGCCGGCCATACCCCAGTTGCATCTCCCAAGAGCATAGCTTAGAAAGCAGAAGAGGATCCAGAGGGAAGGATTTGAGGGAACGTTAGCTAACATCACAAACCAAACTGGACTCTTAGAAACCCTGCCGTTTGCTTCCCCATGAACTGCAGCCCAGTCCAGACCTCGCCTTCTCCTTCCCCAGCAGCAGACGGGGCCTACCTGAGCGTTTTCAGCAGATTGACCCCACGGCCCTGCCTCCTGCGATGCCTTTTAGAACTTGTTCGTAGTATTTGATGTCCGTTGGGATGAAAAGAAAACCCCGCTGACTGAGAATCCTTCTGAAAACAGTGTTTGAGTGTGGAGTTGGTGTCATTTGATCTGAAGTTCAAGTATGACCTTTTTAACTTTCCCACACGCCTCAAAAAACCTGCTGTGAAAATTCAGGCTGCAGGCAGGCAGGACCTGGAGAAAGCGGAGGGCCATCCGGGCTTGTGAAGTTACACACTTCGCAAAAAATAAAAATGTAAGGGGAGAGAGAGCCAGCAGTTTGACAGATTGTTCAGTAAATGCTCATTTATTGAAAATTATAAAAAGGTGCTTAATGTCTCTGTGCCATTAATACAATACATAAAATGGTTACTGTCAAGATTAGTGTTCTAGGCCTGAAAATTAACTGCGGAGCTTCCTGAAGCCTTGCTCTGCGTCACCTGAGAGGTTAAAGGTTTCTGCATATGCATTTTACACGCACATTTATTTCAGAAAACAATTATTTTAGACTTCATGCCAAAGACATTAGCAGTGATGTGCTTTCATTTAAGACATGGTTGGGCTAGATAGATATTAACCGACAAGGTAAGAACCGTGAACAGTCGCCTTACAGAATTAAACCTGTGCAAGATGAGTTCCCTTGCTGTCTCTAGAGTATTGCGATTCAAAACATACATTCCTTTCTACAGAAGAAGATATTCAGATTCCTTAGTTGAAATTAATTAGCATTCAGAAACCAGATAGCATGTTTTTGGGTATTCATGAGATCTCTGTTTGAAAAAAAATGTTTTTAACTTGTAGAAATGTGTTGCAACACACAGATGGGAAGAAAAAGGGGAAAAAAAATCTCTTTAGCAAGCACTGAGTGTAAAAGGAATATTACATTTTGCACGCTCCTGATTGCTCTGTGTAAACAGTTTTTGACATCTGTCTTTATAGTTTTCGAGGAGAGGAAGACTTTGTTAAAAGAATCATTTTTATACAGCAGTCCCCATTTCAGTCTTGCTTTACCTGTATTATGAAAGCAGATGGTCTGCATGTCTTTTGAATATTTATAACTATCAAAAACAATCTCTTGCTATTCACCCTTAGGCTTATGAGATGTCAGGACTGTTCTGGTTGAAAAAAATCATCTTGGGTGTTTACAGAAAGAGGATTACATTAAGCTGAAATGACTATACATTTTCCAGTTTAATATTTGTCCATCAGCTGTTTAATCGTATTTAGATAATTGTGTAAATAAGATGTTGTATTTGCTCTGTGTAAACAGTTTTTGACATCTGTCTTTATAGTTTTCGAGGAGAGGAAGACTTTGTTAAAAGAATCATTTTTATACAGCAGTCCCCATTTCAGTCTTGCTTTACCTGTATTATGAAAGCAGATGGTCTGCATGTCTTTTGAATATTTATAACTATCAAAAACAATCTCTTGCTATTCACCCTTAGGCTTATGAGATGTCAGGACTGTTCTGGTTGAAAAAAATCATCTTGGGTGTTTACAGAAAGAGGATTACATTAAGCTGAAATGACTATACATTTTCCAGTTTAATATTTGTCCATCAGCTGTTTAATCGTATTTAGATAATTGTGTAAATAAGATGTTGTAGCTTTTGCCCTCTCTGCTGATGGAGCCTGGAAGCTTTAAATGTGGGGACCCACTGTTTTGTAGAGGCTCTGGCTGCCTCCTCCCACCTCGGTTACACCATCCTCAAGTCTTTAGTAAGTTTTGATCATGATATCACCATCCTGTTTAAAAAAAAAAAAATGTGCAGGGGCAGCCTGGCTGGAGCTCACAGGACTGCCAGGGAGCTGCTGGCTTCCGGTAAAGACGAGCTGGTCATATTCTCATGTGCAGGTTAGGGCCCAGCCCCCCAGTTGCCCTTTAGCTCTGTCCTGACATTCTCTTTCTTTCCAGTGAGCATGATATTTTGGAAAACTTTTGGTATAGTGGGGGTTAAGTGTTTCTTTGACTGGAAGCTGAGCAATCACAGATAACAGATTTTGCTGTGGTTGGTTGATTTGGCAGAAAAGCATGAACAGTTCTGGTTTAAATGATTGAATAACCTGATTAGCATTGTTTGGGGCTGGGTTTTTTTGTTGTTGTTAAAGGCACAACAAAGCAATTTTAAGGGTATCAGATCACTGTCTTTCCCCAGTTGGTGAACCTTTTTTTCCTTTTTTTCCAGGAGGTCTCATCTCTTCCCAAACCTCTTCCCTTGGCTATCAGATGACCAAGGAGAAAATGAAAGCTTATCTTCCCTTGGTTTCTAAATGTGTTATAAATGCATACCCCCAGTGTATGTCCTATCTAGCAGGGCGTTGAAAGGATAGAATATTTTGGAAACGTGTGTGACCTCCACCAATTCCTTGTGGGTTTGGGGGTTGCTTTTTGTTTTTCAAATTCAGAGACCAGCAGTCTTTGAGAGCAAAGGTTCAGAATGTTCTAACCATATCGAAGCCAGGCGGTAGAAAAATTCCACCCTTACCTTTTCACAATTAGAAAGGTTATAAATAATGTATTTGGCTGAAAAGGAAGCTCAGCCTGTGGCAGATGGTATCATTCTAGAGAACCCGGGTTTCTGTGAAGATGGCATTCTTTCAGATCGGAACTCGAGCAGACTCTCAGAAAGAGCCGGAGCTCCTCATGGAGCGCAGACATGTGCTTTGTGGATCTTAGAAAAGCTTACAACTTGGCTCCTAGGATGAGAATATTGTGTCACACTGGGGTTAGGAGACCCACAGCCAATTTCTGCCGACTCCCAAACTGTATTTCCTGACACTGGAAGCCGGAGTCTCTTCTGGGTCTGTGTAGCGTTTGAACTTGGGATTTAAACCAAAGGAGTTTGATCAGCCTGGTTATTTTCGTCTCTGAACATGGATGCTTTATGCAGGCTGGCCACCAAATGAGACTTGCCAGGCAAGTCACACACAGATCTTTGTGAAAGAGACAGGGAGAGGGAGATCTCTCCTATTGATCAGTATAGGTGATCTGGGAGAAGGCAAGCCCCAAAGCTCTGTGACTTCCGAGACATCTGTGTGGATGTAGCTTCAAAAGCCTGGGGCAGGATCTCTTGCAAATTCAGAGCCAACAGTTCCAAGAGCTCTGGGTGGGAGCTGGATGACCAGAAGTGATGGATTGAAAAGACTCCTCTGATATGAAGCTGCCATAACCTTTGACCTTTAAGAAAACAGGATGGCTTTCTGGTAGCCTGCAGAGATGACCCATGTCAGTGACCTTTTATCGATCCCCATGGATATGCCCAGCCCTGTGACGGGTCCAGGCTATACGGAACTAAGCCCCGAGGCTCACTGCCTGGCAGAAAAGAAACAGCTCGACAAGACCATCATGGAGCCCAGGAAAGGCATGCTTGGGCTGTCAGGAAGGGCCTTTCAGCAGTTCCCACTGAAGTCAGCCCTTAGGTGAGCCGCGGTGGCTAGAGATGGGCGAGGGCATGGGGCTGACGTGTCAGAGGAGCGCTGTGTGTCCTGCTGGAGTCGTCTGCCACGTGGTACCTGCAGGCCAGCTTCAGAAGGTGCCACCAGATTGGAATATCGAAACGATTCCAACGGAAACGCCCTTTACTGTTGAGGTTTCCTCTGGTTACCCTTTGATCCGACTGGTCATCGGATCATTAATTTGTATCTTGTGTGTTCTTCATAAGAAGATTTCTCTGACTTAAAAATGCTTCGTTTGAAAATTGTATCTAAGACTTGAGTTATTTGAAGCGTAGTCTCTGGACTGATCTGAAGTGTGATCACGGTAATGAAAGCCAGTGTGAAGGGAGGCGGAGGGCCGTCACAGTGCGTAACTCCTCCTGACCCCGCACTCGGTGTGTTACAGGCTCTGTGTCCGTCGCGCCACGCTCCTCATGCTGTTTATCGTCTGTCCAAGCACCTCTTCAAGCTCTTTTCCCAGTGACCTAGTCCTAGACACGTAGTAGGGGTTCCATAGTTGTCTGCAGAATGAATTAACGGATTTTCAGAGCAGCCCCAGGAGGCGGTTTCTGCTGCCATTCCCATTAAGCATGGGGGATGGTCCTAGTCATTGATTAATTCAGCCAAGGCCGCCCTCCCATCGTGCAGCACACCTTGGACTTGCATGTGGGTTGAGTTGATTCTGCTTCATCAAACGAACATGTGAAAAGTGAAAGTCCCTCGGTCGTGTCCAACTCTTTGCGCCCTGTGGACTATACCGTGCGTGCAATTCTCCAGGCCAGAGTACTGGAGAGGGTAGCCTTTCCCTTCTCCAGGGGATCTTCCCAACCCAGGGATGGAACCCAGGTCTCCTGCATTGCAGGCGGATTCTTTACCAGCTGAACGTGTAGTGTGTATAGAATTCGTGCCAGGCGTTGGAGCTGGAGAGAAATACAGAGCCCCAGACCTGTATGGACTCACAAGTCAGTGAGTCATCTTTTTAGTTAGTAATCTTTTTGCATCAGGAGCTCCTTGTGAATGACAGAAGCATCCTAAGCCTCTCTCCTTAGAAACGTGAGTCTTTGTCTGCCTGCCCCCTTTCCCGCCTCACCCTGTAAGAAAATATTATCATCTTGACTCTGTTCTTTGTATTATCAAAGCAATAGGCATTTATGTCCAAATTTGAAATACACAGCAAAGTGTGATCTTTCAAATACCACGTGCCTCACGGTTTTCTGAGGTCTCTCTTCCCTACCTTGGCACCCATAGACCCAGTGAGATGCCATGCCTAAGCCTTCAACAGAGACTTTACCGCAAGGAAAAAAGAAAGTCTCATGTAGTGGCTGACTGAATCTAATTGTACAGATCACTGCATATTGTTCCAATAAAAATAGAGGTGACCCCAAGTTACCTGAATTACAGGCTATTTCCCAGCCCCCTAACAGCACAGAAAGAGAATCTGGAAAGTTGCTCTGGCCTGCTTCATAACCTGTGGATTAGCCTTTTGATTTATGTCTCGCTTAGGCTAATATTTACATTAATCAGAGTTTCCCTGAGCACGCATCACTTGACGGAGTAGAAAGCATCCAGCAAGTCACCTAAGGACAGCGCGTACCAATGCAGGGTTAAACGGGGGCGGGGAAAGCTTTGATGATCACGCACATATGGATATTATTTCCCACATGTGATACTAATGAACTCCATGGCACTGTTCATACGGGCTCTGCTTTTATGAGAATATTTCAGATTTTTTTTCTTTTTCCCCACACAGTATATATTTTTCTCC
>SJXQ01007222.1:89457-112657 GCA_006408695.1 Aepyceros melampus | reverse complement strand
CCCCATATATTTTCCTCTGTGGGTCTACTGAATCACATTAAATTGAAATGATCTGTGTACGTGTCTCTTCCTAATTGAGGGTAAACTTCTTGTGGCAAAGGCTGTGTCTCGACAAACACCTTCTTGTCTCTAATACCAGCCAAGTCAGATAGTAGGTGTGCAGCCCTGAGCAAATCTCATACCCAGAACTATCAACAAAGTCAAGTAGCCTGGACTTGTTTGTCAAAAACCTCAGCAAAATTTCATATTTCATACCTTTCTAAAAATTAAGAATAAGCTACATGCAAAATTTGCGTGTACTATTGCCTTAACATTTAAGAACCTCCCAGCATGTCTAAATTGAAGAGTAATAGTTTTTTAAAAATTGGACCAAAGTAGAAGAACATGGGCTCTCGCCCGTTTGCAGAATCACTGAGGCCCATCAGCCGTCTCCATAGTTTTATTATCGTTGACTTTATTGATTCGTCATTAACAATAGAGGAAGTGTGATTGAAGCTGATGGATTGCTAACTGGGTCAGGTAGATTTCTGGCTCTGGTTTTGGCAGCCTTGCTAAGTAGCTTTTTGTACCCTGGACCGAGGGACACTCTTAGTCTGAATTAATGGCAGAGTATCACGAGCACATTAAGCATGTCTTTTTAGAGAAATAAAATGTGAAAATGACTATCAAGTAGAAAGCGTCAGAAAAATGTCATTGTGGCTCTTAGGATAGCCGTGTTTTACATCAATAATGTAACTCCAGCTTATCCTTCACTGGAAGTTCTTCAAAGAGCCCCTAGATTTATGTGTTACGAGAATGTGTGCATGTTACAAAATTAGCGCTGATGAGAGGTGTCAGAATCAGCGATAACCAAAAGGCTCTACATTAGAAGTAGCTTGAAGAAGATAATATTGCAGAAGGCAATGGCAGCCCACTCCAGTGTTCTTGCCTGGAGAGTCCCAGGGACGGGGGAGCCTGGTGGGCTGCCGTCTGTGGGGTCACACAGAGTCTGACATGACTGAAGCGACTTAGCAGCAGCAGCAGCAAAGAAAATAATGGTGTAAAAGATACTTTTGTTCCCAAACTGGCTTTTCTGGTTGTGTGTCACCTCCCAAACAGTTGCCTTCTGTAAATTGTTTGTCATGGACCAAGTGAAGTTCAAAGATACGTTCTCATGTTTCCCCATATAGAAGAACAGATTGGTGCTGCAGAGTCTAATTATTCCTACAACTCAGTGGAGAAATTAATTTCTCCCATTACTAGAGAATATGAGTGTTGTGGATCAAGGCCTGAAATGACCAGGACCAAAACTGGCAGGGAAGAAAATACTTTTCCATGTTGAAAATGAGTTAAAAAAGAAAAAGAAAAAAGCATACCCAGTAATATGCCAAAATCACCGTCTTTGGTCATTTTTCTGTGTTAAACTGTTGATTCTGTTTTCCGAGCTTTTCGTTAGACGCAGGATGAAGAGAAGTGACAGAACAAGTGGTTTCCTTTGTTTGTGGTGTCCTCGAGAAACAATCCCCCGTGAAATGCATAGATTTAAAAATGTTGCACTTAGTTTGAAATTCAAAACCCAAACTTTGTATGAAGCTAGCAATAAGATGGCAGCATGCTTTTTTTCCTTCTGATAGAAGATCTTTGTGAATAGTTTGTTTCTTCTTAAATGTGGTCAGTCAGCCTTGGAACAGTGTTAACTTACCTGAGATTGAAACCCAAATACTATGAGTAAACAGTGTAAGGGGCGTTTCCCAAACTTCACTGTGCATGCAACCCTCCTGGGGTCTGATTAAAATGTAGACGCTGGTTGCCCTGGCCTGGCTTAGGGCCCAACCTTCTGCATTGCTAGTAAGTTCCCAGATGATGCTGGTCCCTGGGCATCCTGGGACTTGCAAGGATGGAGATTTAGGCACCAGACCACAAAGTGGCATTTATTTATGAACTGCGATCAGAAAGTCATCTCCGAGTATTTGGATTTATTGGGATGGGTGGACAGTTGTCAGCCCAGGAATAGATGACATTTCCCATACATACTGGAGCGAAGTCTGTGGGTGTGATCGCTTTACAGCAGTCTCAGTGGGCTGCAGCTTTCTACTGAAATAAGCCTTTGATGATCTACTTAATGACTCTGAAGAAGTCGCGGCTTTAGGCTAAAGTGTGAAGCAAAAGCGTATCGGTCCTCCGTGGATTTAAAAAGAACAGACAGGAGCGTGCGTGGCTGGCATGATGGCCTGCTCTGTCCTGTGCCACCGTGTGTGACAACCGCTCTCCCTCCTCCCTGCAGAGCATGATCTCCTCCATTGTGAACAGACTTACTATGCAAACGTCTCGGCAGCAAAATGTCAAGAATTTGGAAGGTGGTACAAACACTTCAAGAAGACAAAAGACATGATGGGTAAGCAGAACGCGGCCGCAGCGGTAGCTCCGTACCGCCGCGTGTCGTTCGGGGGTTTCTCCAAGTCACATGTGGAGCCAGGCCTTGTGATTGCCCAATTAGAGATCGATTTAGACTGTTTCTTGGAGGGTGGGGAGTGGGTCTGAGTATAATGAGATAATTAAATTCAATAAATGTTTGTGTTTAAATCAGCCCAACTGACTTGGTTGTCAGACATGCAGGAGATGGAGCCGGGGGGGGGAGGGGGGGGTGAGCTGTCATTTTTTTTAACATCTCAGTGAAGGCCTAACCAGGCCTGGAGGAGCGAACAGTAGCTGTGAGTTCTCAGAGATAAGTCATGCTTTTACGGGTTCTTTTTTGTTTTGTTTTTCCTTGGTTTTGTTGGAGAAGAAGGGAAAGTGCCAGATTTTACACCCAATGTTTAAAGACGTTGAATTGTATTTATAGTCTCCACAGTGGAGATCGGGCAGTGATTGGAGCTGCTGTGTCCACTCCCCTGGATGGGGGCTTTGGGTGGGTCTGCTGCTCTCTGGACCGTCCATCACCCAAGAACCATTGCATCACTCCTCGACGCTACACGCCAGGCCTCCTATCTTAACGTGTAACTTTAGGTCAATATTTGTTACTCAGGGAACACGTTACAATTATCTGCAGTGTGAAGCGACAGATAAGAGTTGTGTGTTGTACCTGAGCGTTTAGACTGTGACGTTTTTTCCCCCTGTTGAGTCTGTTAGTGTTTGTAGAAGCAAACCCTGTGATTAAGGTTAATGCTTTAATTTCTATTAACGTTTTCTTTCACATACTTGTCCCTTCCAAATAATGTTTTAAAATAATATGGGAATGGGATGTTTAATATGCACGGCGTTACGTCATGTGTTCAGTCTATCTCTGTTTTCTTCCATTGCATTGATTTAATAAAACAGCAGTAATAACTTCTCTTAAGATTTTAAGAGGCAAGAGAACCTGAATTTTGAGCCTGTTTTAGCTTTTAATATTTGAAGCAAAATCATCCATCTACCAAAACAGATTCTTTGCCTTTTATAGCTTAGAGCTGTAATGAAGACAATACATCATTTTTGGGAATAATTGCTTGAATTACTATTCCCTATGAATGGCCCACTTGGGCTGATAGCAGTGGTAGAGATGGAAGTTTCTTCCCCTGTTCTTAGTTATATTTTGCATACATCAGTGATTATAGCGATATGATAAGTTCCTCTAAATATAAAGCCGGAATATTTAGTAAAAAGAGAAATGATGATGAAAATCAACCCAGAGTCCACACATGGGAGGCACGGTATACTGTTTGTTTATTGGCTGCACTGCACAGCTTGGGTATCGAACCCAGACCCACAGCCAAGAAAGTATGGAGTCTTAACCACTGGCCCCAGGGAATCCCCATGGTGTGCTGTTTAGGACTCACTTACCTACCATCGTCAGCTCTCAGTTCGAGAGCATCAAAGCTGTCTCTTCCTTGTAGCCGCAAAGCATTTGACTCCCTTACTACTCACCCTCAGCCAGTCCACGTGAGGTGTCTAGCCAGAGGAGAAACATTCATCCCAGTCACAACATCACCTTGTCCCGGGATGACGCCCCACCTCTCCCATGAAAGATTGTCATCAGCGTCTGGTGATGGCCGTAGCTTCTTCAGGAAGCATTTGGATTTTAGCAACTCTGGGTGTACTGGCTTGCAGTATGATAGATTGGTTGCTTCATTCTAAGTGGTGATTGCGGCTCTGTGTGCCACCTAACTTGAGAGCTATAATTCAGTGAAACAGGACGTGTAAAATACTCAGCCCAGGGTTCAGTCTGAACTCAGTTATCATTACTTATCATTATGACCTTTTATTGATTATATCGATTACTTTTTAAAACTCACAACTGGTTTAAAATCGAACATACGTAATATTTAGATCATTTTTCTTTCAAACCTTTTTCTTGGAGTGGTGACAGTTTATGTATTGTGAAGTGAAGTGAAAGTCGCTCGGTCGTGTCTGACTCTGTGCAAGCCCATGGATTATACAGTCCATGGAATTCTGCAGGCCAGAACACTAGAGTGGGTAACCTTTCCCTCCTCCAGGGGATTTTCCCAGCCCTGGGGTAGAACCCAGGGGTAGAATCCACATTGCAGGTGGATTCTGTACCAGCTGAGCCACCAGGGAGTCTAATATATGTATCTCCCAAGTATTTTTCCATTGTAAATACACACATATACAGGGCTTCCCAGGTGGCACAGTGGTGAAGAACCCACCTGCACAAGCAGGAGACGCAAGAGACTGAGGTTTGATCCCTGGGTCAAGAAGATCCCCTGGGGGCGGAAATGGCAAATCACTCCGGTATTCTTGCTTGGAAAATGCCGGAGACAGAGGAGCCAGGTGGGCTGCAGTCCAGGGGGTCGCTCTACGGATGTTTCTTTTTTTCTACAATTGCATGGGATGTTTTCTTAGCTTCACTCTTTCTAGTCACCACTAAGCACCTAGGGTTTTTCTAGAATTTTTTTTTTGGTGGGCATCTGTACCACCTGGCTTGTGGGATCTTAGTTCCCTGACCAGGGATTGAACCCAGGCCCTCGGCAGTGAAAGGACCAATTCCTAACTACTAGACTCGCAGGGAATTTCCCTAGAAGCTGTTTTCAAAATAAACGTTGCTTTTATAAGCTTTCGTGGGATCAGAAGTAATAGTGAATAATAATTTGACCCCAAAACTAGCCACGTAGAATGTGAAAATAATTGATTTTGGGCCTTAAATCTAAATCACATCACAGCATCAGAAAGTGTTTTCCCCCTTTCAGAGTTGGTGGCCAGGTGCAGAAAAGAAAGGTAACCTCACAGCTGGTTGGGTTCTGTCCTGAGATGTCCTGGTTTCGTTGGGCCTTCAGCGCACCCCTTGCCTCTCCAAGCTTAGGGAAAGCTCAGGGCTCCTCAGCGGTGCGGAGCGTCATTGGCTAACGTGCTTTTCCCTCTCGCCCGCTGCAGTGGAAATGGCAGTCTGTCGGAGCTGTCCCAGCAGGGTGCCAACCACGTCAGCTTCGGCCAGCAGCCCGCCCCCGGGAGCACGGCGGAGCAGCCCCCCTCGCCGGCCCAGCTGTCCCACGGCAGCCAGCCCTCCGTGCGGACGCCGCTGCCCAACCTGCACCCCGGGCTGGTGTCGACGCCCATCAGCCCTCAGCTGGTCAACCAGCAGCTGGTGATGGCCCAGCTGCTGAACCAGCAGTACGCCGTGAACAGACTTCTAGCCCAGCAGTCCTTAAACCAACAGTACTTGAACCACCCTCCCCCCGTCAGCAGGTCTATGAACAAACCTTTGGAGCAGCAGGTCTCCACCAACACAGAGGTGTCTTCCGAAATCTACCAGTGGGTACGTGATGAACTGAAACGGGCAGGAATCTCCCAGGCAGTATTTGCACGTGTGGCTTTTAACAGAACTCAGGTCAGTCCTGTTTGTTTGAACGTGGTTCTTCTCTGTCTCGCTCTTCCTCCTTTCCCCCTGGCTGTGCTGACCTTTATTCTTCTGCCGTGTACAGTGTTAACGTTTTCTCCTGCTAAGCGCTTCTCTCCTTAGCAGAAACCTCTCCTACCAGGAGAAGGCTGTTGTGTACAGGTGGGTCCTGAATCAGGGGCCTTGAAAGAACAAATGTCAGAAATATTTCAAGCTGACATTACCTGTGCTTTTACCTGATGGAAACAGTGTTCGTAGCCGAGGGAGAAAGGTTTCAGGACTTCATCAAGGCCGCTGGTAGGACTCCAGGCTTCTGGCCGACTAGCTTCCTTTCCTCGACCAGGGAGCAGCCAGACCTTTTCTGTAATGTGCCAGACAGTAAACATTTTAGGTTTTGAGGGCATAGTGGCCATAGAAGTAAATGCGTGGATGTGGGTATGGTGTTTCCGTAAAACTGTTTCTAAAACAGGCACTGGAGTGGGTAGGCTTGCCCTTGGAAGCCTTGTGGGAGACGTCTCACTGAGTTTTCATTACACCCCTTGTGTTCACGCCTTTGTCCTCCTGGGCAATTCCTGTGGAAGATACTATCAGCAGGGAGGATACTTAGCAGGACCTGGAGGGTGATCCAGGCAAAGGCCTAAGATAAACACTTTTGAAAAGCCCTGAACCAAGAGTGAATGAGAGGATTTTTTTTTTCTTTTTTTGTCGATTAGTACAGTATATATGGTGTTTATTTCTGGCCCAGGCACCCACAGACACACACACACACCAAAAAATAACCCAGAAGAGCGTGTAACTCTGATGATCAGTGAGGACATGATGCCTTCTGACTTTCTTGTTTTGCCACTGTTATTTCTCTTGTCAGCTTTTCCTTTTTAAGCCTGACTCATACTTTCATATTTAAGTTATTTTATTACATGATTATAAGAATAAAATCCTGGTACAAAAATATCTAGTATTAATTCCTTGCTGGCAGAGTTTCCATACCTAGGAGAATCCCAGCTGTGACTTATTTTTGGCTTGCCTTCGCTGGATTGAAAGTTAGGAGGCCTTACAGAACCTTTAACTCAGCGTTTGTTTTGGGGTTCTTTAACATTTTTTTGCACATCATTTGTCTGTGTTTAAGGGGATGGTTCAAAAGTTTTTTCTCAGGTTGCAGAATTGTAGGCGCTTGGCCTAGTTATATATCTTTAACTTAAAAGTGTATTCGTTATTAGCTGGTGCATTCAATCTGACACCCCTATTCAGTTGGAGGGTCATTATTTTGGAAAAGTAAAGTGAACAGACGAGAGAATCAAGTCAGCCTTCTCGACACTCCTGTTTCTGGCAGCATGATTGCTTCTGTGAACAGCAGTTAACTACCAGCAGCTCCCAGTCCTGGGCGAAAAGCAGGCAGGTCTCTGCATAAACGTTCAGTAAGAGGCTTGTTGAACTGAATTGCATGCTCACAAAGATAGCGTTGACATGGACACAGACGACTCACAGATTCACTGAGAGTGAATTTGGGAAGTTGAGCAAATTGTTATTTCTTAAAGGACCGAGGAAAATGTGTTTTATATGGAAAAGAGTGTCCAGCTAAAGGAGAGAAGGTTAGGCCACTCCCACTGGTGTATTTTTTTTCATCTTTGGGGCTCTCATGTCCCAGGCAGGCATCACCCTGGAGAGTGACCATTTGTTCTTCTTGGGTTTTCACGTGGACAGATTCCATAGATATCAGTAGGATTTGATACTGAGAAAAAGGCAGAGTTCTCCCTTTTTATACCCTGTCAGTCTCTCCAAAAAGATAGTTATTTCTGTGGTTAGCATCGAAAACAGTGACTTAATGTTTTTGAGGGAGAGAGAGGAATGAAGTCTGGGTACAGCTTGATATCCATCTCTTTATTAATAATAGCCAGTTGAGAAACAGTCATTACTGAAAAATTGGAGCCCCCAGTGACAGAGGGGTTTGGTTTTAAACCTTTATGTTGCTAATTGGGACTCCTCTGTCAGAGTGGAGGTTGGCCATGTTTATAGCTGTCTGATTTCAATGAGAGTAATTTTTTAATGTGTATTTAAGGATCCACTTTTGGGGAATTCGCTGTAGAGCATGCAAGCATGCGTGTCTTGGTGGTCATACTGAAACACCACGCTCACGCACGCGCACACACGCAGCTGCATTTATTTTAATAATTATACATTCGTATGCGTGCGTGTCGTGTGTTTATTTCAAAGTGTATGCATTTCAATAAAAGCAGGTGCAGCGTGAGAGTGTGTGGTGTCGTGTGGAGGACGAAAATACACACGCTGATGCATATGTATAGAGCAGGAGCTCTGCAGAGCTGCCCCACGCACACGTCTGTGCGCTCAGTACAAGGTGCAGTTCCAGCTCCAGGTCTAAAAAAAATTAATGTAAAAGGTGGACATGCAGATTCAGAGTTCTGTGATGTGATTGGATGAAGACGCTGGCCCCCTGTACACAGGACATGGAAACACTCATATAATAGATAATGGAATTGTGAGCTGAGCCTGTTTTAGCCATTGACAGCTCTGCACAACTCTAAAATCCTGGATCTCTTGTTTTAACTCTTCTTTGGAGAATTTTCTCATCATATTAATTGGGTCTCCTGATTTAAATCTATCCCTCTCTTAAGATGTTCATGTATCACTTTTTTTAAAAGGTCTAAAAACTAAAAGGTCTTAAGAAGTCTACCTTTTCTGAAAGTTTGTGATGAAATTGATATAATTCCTTGTTTTGAGGACTTCTCTACCTTCTGAATTGAGGGGCATATGTTCTTTAATTGCTACTGAAGATACCAGCTCTTAGCATCTGCCATTCATTCAGTTATGCCTACTTGATGTCTTTTTAATGGAAACCCATGGCTAAAATTAATTGCTGAAGCTTCTAGACTTATACATTTCAATTCACTTCTCTGTATTATTGCTATTTAAAGGTCATTATAGAAGGAAATATATTCTTTAGTGCCTCCCCCCTTTTTAAAAAATTCAACCCGGAGTTAACTCTGATCCCATCCCGTGGCCGTTTTTCTAACCCCCCTCCGCTTGTCTTTGGCACACTTTGTTTTCCAGTAAAATAAAGAATGAAGATGGATTATTCAAAACTGATAACAGTAATGGACCATCATGTAATGTTTTATTGAATTTGAGTCCTGTAAATTATGTGGCAGAGAGAAATTTGCCTGCTTAAGTATAACAGAAATTGCTACTGTGTTCCTATAATTCTTCGCAGTGTAATTTAAGAAAAGTCCACTCTCCATATCACTATTGAATAAAAGGTAAAAAGGTGCTATTACCCCAACGTGACAGCTCTGGTTTGGCCTCCCAAACGGCAGAGATAAATGTGTCTGCTTATAACTTGCTTGGCCTGAGTCCAGGGTAGTAGGTGGAGCTTGAAAGTCTTTCACCTGGACACGTGATTAAAAATTCACCAAATAGCAAAGGCAGGTGGCCTTGAAGAATATGCTGCATGTTTGATTTTTAGGAGGCGATTTCATCAAATCCTATTTTTCTTCTGAGGGCTTTGAAGTTCCATGAAGCTGATAAAAATCTATTTGAATCAGTGATTATGTTCAAAGAGGAGACGAACAGGAGGCCAGACAGGCCTTTGTTCAGATTGGCAGTCTCTTTCACTTATCTGTGTTTTCAAGAATTCATAATTAGCTTTTGGAAGTACTGATAGTATTTATTGAAGGTTTTTCTTTCTTTTCCAATTACTAATGAATTTTACTTGTAAACTCTTTCTGGAATATAAAAAAGGTTTAGGAATTCATCAGCAAGTTCACTCTTTAATTGGAAACATTAGAATTCTCACAACTGTCGTGGGATGACGACAGAATAATTTCACGTTTTCACGTTCAGAGCACATGCTGAACAGTTTGACGACACAGAGTACAATGAGAGCAGCTTCTCGTTTCCCATGAAATTGACATCCGCGAGGCGCTGGCAACTCGCTGTGTAACATACAAAATCCAGGTTCTGTTTGGAAACACGAATGACTGATGATTTTAATTTTGTTCAACAAATTTATTGAGCACCTGTAGGGCACAATATTGATGTGTTTTAGGCAGCGATAGAAAGCACGGCACACGATGACCGTGAGATCCTGTATTTTTAGCATGAAGAAGAGTTTTGATAAGAGCTCTTTCTTACTCTCCACCAGGGGGGATTACTACAAATGATCTTGACCTGATGTGACAGTCTGAGCTAGATTTTCAACCATGAGAAACAGGAAGCAAAACCATATACAGCTTGAATTCATAAACGCAGCTGCTCAAGTCACAGCAGCCTGACCATGACCCAAACGTACATTCCCAAATCGTAATTCTCACGGCACTCATTTTTGTGTCCAGAATTTTCTCAAGTGACGTCATTTTTTGGAAAGTAATTAACACATTCTAATCAAAACATTTTCTAATAATATTTTCAAGCATTTCCACCAGGGGGCACTCCCCTCATTGAAAGCCTGGGCCAAAAAAAGAGGAAAAAAAAAAAAAAAACCCTGAAGGTTTTGTAAAACACCTGAGACTGTCTACACTGGCTGCTTCAGAGCTTTGGGATCTCCCAGGATCTGAGACCTCAGTCTAGACCCTCCCAGCAGAACACCCGCACATGCTCTTGTTAGAATAATTAAGTGGAAATAAAATGCTTTGCCCCGAAAACCTTGGTATGCTCAAGTGAGACATCATGCCAACCTCCAAATGTGGTTAGAGAAATTTCTAGATCCTCTCCCAAGTGACCTGCTGTTACTTTAAGCTATACGGGAATGACTCAGTCTCGCGTGAACAAGACTTGATATCGTTCTGTATTTTTTTTCCTGTGTTGGTTTTCTCACCGTGGTTCTCTAGTGGAAAGAAAGGCTATTTTGTTGAGATCCCTGAATATCTAATTTCAGATTTCCCGAATATAATAGCATCCTAAATGTTTACAGGATCCCTTTTGATCTAAAATGACTTTCTGAGCTGTGGTTGGTTTAGATGGGCAGCGCAGCGGTTTAGGTTTTGTGTGTGTGTGTGTATGAGGGTACCCTTGTTGAGATTCTCTTCCCTTCCTGTCAGACGCTGAGTGCCGTCCCCGATGCTGTGCGCTGGGTCCTTGCTCACATGTCCATATAGTTTATTTCGGTAGATGCTACTTATCTATGGCGGTGTGTGTGCAGGAATCCGTCTCCTGACTTGCCCCTTCCTCCTTCCTTTTTGGTGAACATGAGTTTGTTTTCTGCATCTCTGAGTCTGTTTCTGCTTTGTAAGTGAGCTCCTTTGTGTTACGCTTTAGATCCCACATATAAGCAGTATTATGCGATGTTAGCTTTGTCTGACTTCACTTAGTATAATTTCTAGGTCCATCCATGTTGCCAGAAAATTTCCTTAAATTACTGAAGAGTTAGTGCATATAAACATCTTTCAGGTTGCCACATAACTCTTCACTGAAGGCTCACTTTGAGTAAATTAGTAATCACCATTAGAATTTTTCCATGGGGAGCAGAACTTGTTCTTAAGTTTCTGTCACCTGTTTGTAATATTTTTCCTTTTATGCTCCAAATACACATAATCCATTTAATAAATATTTTTCAAACATGTGGCAGGCATTGTTCTGAGATAATATTAAAGGGTATTAGATTATTCTACTTGAGGAATCTATAACGTTATATTTATATGTACTATATGTTAATATCTTTTTCCCTGGGTTAAGATAGACTGCTTTGCCAAGGACATCTTTTAATATCTTTAAAAATTTTAATCCCCATTTGGTGGGCAAGATTGGAGAGCAGGGGCTTTTTTTTTTTTTTTTTTAAAACACCTATTTTAAAGATTGTTCCTGAGACCTGCATTTTTTGGTTTCAACATGACGTATCAAAACCCAGTCAATCTAATTAGTTGGTCTTGTGCAAATTAAATAGCTGGGTGATTGACTGCCTGTTTGACTAGATTTTAGTTAAATTGACTGGATGTTTTGCTTTTGTGTAAACATGGTTGCAACATTGCCTGTCAGTATCGTGAAGGAGGACAGACACCCTTCATCCTTCAGGCACCTTTCTTAGGGTGAAGCTGGCTTCCCTGGTGTGGACCAAGTGAGAAAGCAGAATGAACTCCTGAGCCCTCTGAGCCTGTTGGAGATTCTTTTTAACAGCAGTCTACAGATCATTTTTAAAGTGGACACTGCTTTTATATTGTATGTTCCCAACTGTTATCTTGAGGCAAAAGGCCACATTAGCCCTGAGGAATTGGGAACAAAACCAGGTTTGTGCTTCTAGGAAAACCATGAAAAAACCCCAGTGTTTAACCCTGGGGCTTGGTTGTTTTGACACTGTACCTCCCTGCCCCAAATGTACCCCATTGTCATTTTTTCAGGGTTATCAGAAAGTGAAATTTGCAAATTATAAAGAGGTCTTGACAGCGTTTTATCCTGAGCCATATTGTGATAAACTGAAACGTGGGAAGCAAACGTGACTTGGCATTCCACGCATTATTTTATGTAGAAGGTTGAAGAGGTGAGGGCTACTCAGCCCTTACCAAATGGGCAGGAAATGTTTCTAATCCTTGTACTTCATATAATCCCATAAAGAGAGAATTGTGGAAAACCACCCACTTAAAAAAAAACATTCTTCCAAAAATTAAGTTGTTGACAATGCTGTTACTTGGGAGGAGCACCCGAAAGGCGTTCGCTAATAATGGTTTGTGCATTTCTTCTAGCACTAATAAAAATATCCTCAAGAAATGGGATTATTACAGAATTCGATAATATTCTTTTTCATGGCTTACTACGATGGTGTTTTGCAACGTGGAAAAGGGGTTATGTATCGCATGTACGGGGTGGTTTGTGAAGTTCAGAGTTTCAGCCTGTTCCTGGGTGGTGTATGGCAGGCTTGGGAGTTGTCAGGATAGTCTCCTTAAGGGTAAATAGAATCACTTGTCATTGACTCCACAAGGAACACCGTAAAATTCTGGCCTCTGGAAGCCTCGTGTCCGTCTTGGATGCTGGCTGAGTGACGCTCTTCCCTAGTGTGCTGCGGCTCGTTTTCGAGTCTTTGCTTTGTGACCTGCTTCTCTCGCCGTGGCTTTGCGTCTTTGCCGTTGTGCAGGCAGCTTGAGAACCGCACAGTTCAGTGCTGCTGTAGTGTGAGCATTTCATTTATTCCTCACTTGCCTCAGTCCTCACTCCGTGAAAGATTTCATGGCAAGTTAAGCTGCTCAAAGGAAGAAGACCAATTAGGCAGTTGCAGTTTATGTTATGTGTAAAGCAGACGCTTAATAAAATTAAGAACACAATTGAGGCTCTCTTCTCCACCACTTCAATTGTAACTAATATATTCCTATGTAGAATTGATGCTTCTGACTGTTCATTTTCCGAGCAGAGTGGAGATGAAAAGGCAGGCATCCCCACGGAGGGGCAGGGACCCGCTCACCCTGTGCCGTTCATTCCCCGCAGGGCTTGCTTTCAGAAATCCTCCGAAAGGAAGAGGATCCCAAGACTGCATCCCAGTCTTTGCTGGTAAACCTTCGGGCTATGCAGAATTTCTTGCAGTTACCGGAAGCTGAGAGAGACCGGATTTACCAGGATGAAAGGGAGAGGAGCCTGAACGCGGCCTCAGCCATGGGCCCTGCGCCCCTGATCAGCACCCCGCCCAGCCGCCCTCCCCAGGTGAGGCTCCTTTTCCTCCTCATCCTTTGCTGCTTTTGGTTTTTGTTTAAAAAAAAAAAAAAAAAACGCTAAGGAAGACTCTCAATAAAAAAATAGAAAGATAGATGCTAAGGGAGATTTTTTTAAGGAGCAGTAATTCATAGTTGCTTGAGGAGAATTTAGTCTGAACTCACTAACTCTGGTTTAAAAACAATAAGCTACTAATTAGATGGGAAGAATCACTTTCTGTTGCTTCATTTTGGGGATGAAAAGTGACATTTAAATGGGATATTTGGCCCTACTACTATTAAGTAAAAAAGTGTTTTAAACTCAATAGGAAAATGTAATGAAGTCCATTTTATCCCTACCAGTTTTAGAACCACCATTTGAATAGTAAGTAAATAAAAATAAATAAATAAATCCATTTGTATTTATGCTTTCCAATACGAACTGCAGCTGGTACCAATTACACATCATCTCGTTTGTAATCTTTCATAATTAAGTTTAATACAATCCTTAAAGGCAGCTTTAAATGGACTGATAAGGAATTCCATCCATATTCCCAGAAATGGGCACATTCTCTATTTTCCACACTTTTGCACTTCTTAGAAAAGTCAGCTTCCTTGATTATTTTTTAAATCAGGTTTAAAAGGTGGCCTTATAACTATTATAAAAATTCAAGAAGTTAATTTCAGCACAAACTATTAGATATAAGCATGAGAGTGGATTAGACTTAAAATCTTCAAGCAAGTGTATTTCTTACACATTTAATTTGTGTTTTTTTGCAGTTCTTAAAAATATGGTCAGCTAAAATGACAAAAAGTGAATATGGAATACTAATTTAAAGTACTTATGTAACATAATGTCTTAATGAAATTATCTCTTAATGTTAATTTCATCCATAGTAAAAAATAGCCATTCATTTCCAAGTATAGAAATAAAGTTCATTCAACACTAGAGATGCAACTGCCACAGAAACTCCATAAATGAGAAATAGACATAATATACAGCCACTTGTGGTGGGTCTTAAGCTGCATATTGTGATGTTCTGAAGTGATTGCTTTCTAGACACGTCACAAAAGTCCAATTTCTCCATTTTATTTAATGAAAATCAGTTTGGTCCTGATGTCGTAGAGCAGAGTAAGGAAGGCGTTGCTGTAATTGTGAGTAGGAAAGACATATGTCTCTAGCGGAAGAGAGTGGCTCCCATGTGCATCCACACACACCCATCTCCTGCATATACACGTATTGAATTTGATCTGTCAAGCCTTCTGTAAAATACTCCTTACAAATAAGAGCCAGGAACTCTTTGTATACATATATGACATTTGTAAGAGTGATTAAACAAAAACTACTCTCCTTTGGACTTGATTGAACACTCAGTTCAGAGTTAATTTACGTACCATCGTTAATTTCGCTGCTGCAGTCATCATTGGAAGGCCTCTGGGCAGTTATTGTACTTATCACTTAATCTGCAATACTAGCAAAAGAAGGACTTATTTAAGACCAGTGTGAATTGAATTGTTGAGTTTCTTTCTTCTTCTTTTTTTTTTTAAAATCTGTTCAAATATTTGGCTTAGTAGTTCCCTAATATAGCTTTTGTTTCCTAGGATTTTAATGCCTTGCTTTTCAAATGTGAGTCTGCTCTCCTTATTCATCAACTGTTTTCTTTAGCCAAAGTAAGATTAATTCTTACTTGTGATACATATTTTGGTATACTTGTAAGATACTCAGGTTGCTTGCCTATATGTATAGCTAGAGACTGTCTCTGATGACAAGTTGGGTTAGAAACTATGATTTATTTTGTCCTGAATTGAACCACCCTCAGCTGATATGTTAGTTCTCAAGAGTTGAGACTAGGCCTTTTAGCCTGGATATTTAGCCAGTGATGAATGTACTTGGATACAGTAGAGTCTTACTGAAGATCTTTCAAAGAAAAAAGTTTTTATTTGCACAACAGTATTATCCATCTGACAAAACTCTGAAATGATTCTGATATGTGTGAATAATTTTATTTCACTGCTTCATATAAATGGGCCTCATTGGATGGTACCTCATTGAGTGTCCCTGTTCACTCCCTGATTTTGTCATACCAGACCTCACAGGCAGTTTGTTCACCTTTTACCCTTTGGCCGTGATGCAATGAATTAGATTGGGGGAATTTTTAGTGTATTAAATGTATTGTCAGTATAGAATGAGTACTTCGGATTTAGAAAAGCAGGTTGATAGAGCGGTTGAGTTAGTACTGTCTTTGAGCAACTGAAATGCAGTGCTTACCAGTACCACATGTAAGGTTTTCATGTTCTTATTTACAAATGACTAAAGTGGGAGGAAAGGATGAAACCACAGATCAGAAAAGGGCGGCAGAATTCTGTCTCTTTACAGTTTGTATTTTGCCAGAGAGGAATCTATATGAAATCACTGAGTTTCTTTTTCCCCCAAGTGAAGATACTCGAAAGCTATTTTGAGACAAGTCTTTGGCTTGCATTGGACCGGGACACACTTTCTTTCCAAAGAACTGCTTGTTGCAGGCGGAGGTCCCTTGTGGCTCACAGAGACCCAGGGCCCCTGAGAGAAAGGAGCCTCTTCCAGCTCCTTCCCTGGGGAATGTAGGTCATATAGGGGATGATTGGAGGTTCCTGGCTTGTCCCAGACTGAGGACCTAACCCATGGAGGTGCTCGGATTCTAATCATCTGCAGGAAGGGGCTTCCCCAGGCCCCAGGCTTTACTCCCAGGAGAGGCTCCCCTAGGGAAGGCATGGACCATTCTGCAGAGGCTCTTGGCTGGCCTCGCCTGCTGAGATGCCCCCGGGGAAGGCGTGGACCATTCTGCAGAGGCTCTTGGCTGGCCTTGCCTTGGTGAGATAGCCCTGTGCACCCCTGTCCGTCAGACTTCAGAGAGTAGCCACGCCAGGAGCTTTGTTGAAAGTATATTTTCACAGTGTGTGTGTTCTAATTCAAGAAATGCAGATACCATGGGACTTTGTAGCAGTCCAGTGGTTAAGACTTGGCCTTCCGATGCATAAGGTACAGATTTGATCACTGGTCTGGGAGCTAAGACGATCCCGCTTGCCGTGTGGTCAAAAAAACCGAAGCATTGAAACAGAAGCGATATTGTAACATGTTCAGTGAAGATTTTAAAAGTGGTCCACATCCCCCTCGCCCCCCCCCCCCAAAAGCATATCTGATCATGATTTTCTGAGCACCTTCATGCACATGAATTCCTGGAATTCTCATACCAACCTTTTGGTGGGAGAAAGGTGGGAAAAGGCACAGACATCGTTCTCAAATCCCCTGGTCAGTCTGCTGTTCTTCCCCTACCGCAAGCCACGTCCTGAGAACACAGTTTAGAAAGGAGGAGATGGAACTTGGAGACTCTGTCAGAGAGGATGAGAATCTGTGTTACCAGCTAAGAAACAAGAACACAGATGAGAACGTTGTCCTGATGAAGTTGACCGTTTGACAGAGGATCTGCTTTGGAAGACGCTGGACACTGGGCATTGCTGAGATTGTAGAGGAAAGAGCCACTTTGATGGAAGGAATATCTGGGAGACACCCGTCCCTCCAGAGCCCCCTGGTCTGAGAGGTTTCTTTTCTATCACTTGGCACATTTTTCAGATGAGTTTACAAGATGAATTGTTTAGTAATAACCGTTACTCTCTGGGAGCTGTCTACTCCACAAACATGGCCATTTTGTGGGTGGCTTCTGTTTAGATGCGCACTCACTGTGCATTTATTTGTGTGTTTTAAGATAAGTGACGTTTGAAGTTAAACTAGCATTTGCTGTGTTCCTAAGGACTGTTCAAAAGCCTATAATTATCAAGTTTTAACTTTTACATAAATTATATAATTACTTTTCCTATTTTTTTAACATGTCTTTAAGGAATTCTTTGGTTTCTTCTGAAGTAAGATGTGATATTTTATGGTGATGTTTTAGAAGATGTACAAAGTTGATAGACGCAATATACAGTATAATTAACTTAATCTGGTAGCTTCACCCTTCTGTCTCTTTACAACAAATTCTTCTGTAATATAATAAGACATTAGTTATGGGCAGGAACTTCACACTTGATAAAAGTTTTATTATGAATCGCTTGACCAGCTTTATGTTAAGATCACATATGTGCTTGGAAAATACTTCTCCTTAATAGTCATCTTTTAAAAGCTAGAGGACTTTTGAAAAGTCCATATTTGGAAAATAACCAATATTGTTTCTACAAAAGGAAGCATGAAAGGATAGAGTCATGTTACTCCAAACAGTATTAATATATACAAATTTGAAAATGGAGGCTATTTTCTGTCACCAATAGGAATTCCTCAAAATAGCACATCTTACATAACGTTACTAAGAAAACATTTATAGTTTGCCTAACTTGAAAAATAAATTTAGATTGGATTTTTTAAACTAATGATAAAAGCATTCACTGCTAAAAATTAGACATTCATGAGCTAGATTTAGCAAAGGGCCACCAAAAAGCAGGCGCAGTATGTCTTAAAAAGTAAGAATTTTTCCACATAAAGATGTCCTGTGTAATGCCCCCTCCAGTGTACTGCGGTGTTTTCTTAGATAAGCATTGCTGTTAGACCCAAGTTCAGTCTTTAGCCCTGCCCCGCTGACAGATGACTTGACTTAACCTGTTAGTTTTCTCAATTTAAAAACAGGCAGCAATAGAACATTAATATTAAGCTACTCAGGGCTCTTATGCAAGTGAATGTACCTTAACCCAGTGCCCAGCTTATAATAAACAGCTAATGTCAGTTTCTCTCGTTACCATAATCATTATTAGAACTGCAGCAGACTTTGTCGTGTGTGTGTGCTCACCCTCGCGCACGCGTGTGGTGTGTGCTCACCCTTGCCCCCGTGTGCGGTGTATGCTCACAGGCGCTTCCCCCACGCCAAGGGCGACCCCGGTAGCATCCACTCTGCGTATAGCCCATGTGGCCTGCATGCCTCGGACAGCTTGAGGAATTCAGCAGTGTGTAAAGGAGCAAAAAAAGAGAAACCTTCACGGGACATTGTGTTCTGCTGCAGGATTTCTGTGAAGTCAAAAGCAGGCCCTCGCGCCGCACCCTGCCCCCACGTGGGAGGGGGAAGAGCAGAAGGCTCCTTCTTAACTACTTCCCCGGCGCCTCTGTAATGATGGAGTGGTGTGCGCTACCTTGATAAAAGCTATTCAAGAAAGCAACTGCCTTTATTTTACCTCCTGTGCTATTTGCGGAGAAGAGCTGGAGAGTAGTTTGTTTTGCCTGGAATGAACTACTTTATGAATTTTAATGTGTGATATAATATTAAAAGCTAAACCAGGATTAAAGAAGATTTTTTTTGTGCTAAGCTAAAATAGTACTTAGTAGAGTGAGGTATAAAAGATTTTTGTTTCCATTTTTACCTGGGGAAAAAATTTCAGCTTTCATATTTTAGAAAAGCTGTCCAAGTCAGTTCCCCTTAAGCAATAGCTTGTGTTTAGGGAAAAAAAATGTGATTCCAGAATTCTAATAGCTTATCTCTGATAAGATGCCTATCCGAGCCAACAAGATGATAAAGAAGGGCTTTTCTAAATATTTTTAAAATGAGTAATACAGTTCGTTAATATTTTTAAGTTACTGCTCTCACTTAAAAAAAAAAAGTTTCATGTGCTTCCTTTCCACTTTTGACTATGTTAGCTGCTAGGAAATGGTTATTTGATTTTTTTTGTAAATAATTTAAAATGTTTGCTTGTTGATTCAAGTGTCAATTGCTTTATTAAAAAAATGAAACCAAAGAAAATTTTAGAAGCAAAATCACAAGGTTGAAACAAATCATTATAGCCCACCTCGAAGATAAACTCTCAAGCATCATTTTTACAGAAGAATGAAAATTACTTACAAAGCAACTCCGAAGTTTCCAAAGCCTGCTCTCTTAATAACTGCGAAGCAGATCACCATCAAGGAACTATTTCTTCCAATGCACCGGACTCCTTGCCTCCATTTCCATAACATTCAGTGTTCAAAGCGATTGAAATGGCTTTTCTTTTCTCTTTCATTTAAGCAGTGAGAAAAATAGGTATTAAAAGGGACCCCATGGGGTGATCAAATCTATCCTTCTGCCTCAAAGCAAGACCACCCCAGAGCAAAGTTGTGAATCTCACCAAAGCAACTTTGTAGGCAGTTTATGGTAATGCGGTAACTCTTCTGGCTCCTAAAGTGGTGTTTAGCAGATTATTGCTTCAAAGCCGGTGTCTGTGCTTGGTGGCCTCAGTCCTTAGCCGCCTCCCCGAGGGTCCCTGCTCGCTGGAGCCCCAGAGCTGGCGGGGGCACCTGAGAGTCCAGCCTCCTGCCATCTCTGAGGCCGATGGGCCTGTGTCCTCCCCAGGGCTGCGGTCCAGCCGTTGGCCAGCATCCTTGTTTCTGAGCTCCCAAAGCTAGTGTCCAGGTGAGAGAGTCTAGCCACATCCTCCAGAGGGGAGTTACCTTGCTAACTGGCTGCAAGCTGGAAAGGGAGTCGGATGGCATCAGTTTTAAAGCAAGCTGATCTTTACTTTCTAAGTGCAGGGAATTAGATTGCATAATTAACTCTGTCCCTCTTTTGATACCAAATATTTGGGGGCAAGGTGAAATAGGGATTAGAAGTCTTGCTGTTTGGGAGAATATGTCATCTAGGGCTCCAAATTATTTGTTCATCCTAAAGTGAGCTTTAGTTTCTACTGTTCATAGTAGAAGAGAGGAAGGGCCAAGATGGTCAGTTTGTAGAGAACGGAAATCTGGATTCTGTAAAGAGCGCTAAGAAAAGTGGTTTCCGATGAGTCATGTTGTCAGGAGCAACATGGTCCTGGATCTCCAGTAACTTTTCATTTACGTTGGCATCATTTTCCCAGTAGAAAGCAGCTATGTGGTTCATATGTGCATGTCCCAGACTGGTTCCTGTAACTGCGTAATAAAAGTCAAGTTTTTATTTTAATGGTTTAAAGTATTAAGGATTGCTTTTTAAGTTTTAAAAAAGATTATGATATCAGTAAATTTTGAGGTTGATTTCCCCCCTAAATTTTTTGTCATTTTTCTGGTGATATCTGCTTATCATTTTTACCAAAGGGATTGATATTGATTCCTCAGTCAAGATTTGAATATATTTTGAATATATTTTGTGTGACTTGCAGTCATGTTCTATTAAATATTGTAAAATATTTTATTGTCTGGTTCCACAAGTTAAAAGGAAATAGTTATACAAGGGCGCCAGGAAGCAATGAAATAATTACATGGAACAGCTTGGACGTGCACTTGTAAAATGCAACCACCTTTATGATAATTAAGCAAGGCACTCTACCTGTTTCATGGATGGATAGAAGATTTAAATGTGCAGCTCTGCAAATGGCTTTGTTATGGAAGATTTTTAAATGAAACATAAGTGGAAAAGGCATAAAAAAAGAGTCTGAAATTAAAAAGGCCATAGTATATAATAGCCATTAGTGGTGCGACTGTCTATTAGGCATCAGGTACCCAACAAAGACACAGCACTGTGCATTACCGTCTTAATTGTGAATTTCCTTTGTTAGAATTGCAATGGAAGGTAATTGGGTAACAATTAGTTTAGGGTTTTCAAGTCTTTGAAACTATTCCGCTTTCCAGAAAACTTACTTTATGGCATTATAATTCCTGGCTGTCAGCTGGCAGTTGCTGTCATATTAAGATGCAATCACCTGTGACAATATGACTTCCTCACCTTAAGCAATCCGATCTCCAGCTAATAACTAATGTGAATGACCGCCCTGTTGATCACCTTGACCATAAAAGGAGCAACAGTGTCCAGTTTGGATGCTGAGCCTGAGAGGCTTCAAAACAATTTGGCCAATGGTAAATGACAGACATGTTCAAAATGTTTTGTAGGTGAAAACAGCTACTATTGCCACTGAGAGGAATGGGAAACCAGAGAACAATACCATGAACATTAATGCTTCCATTTACGATGAGATTCAGCAGGAAATGAAGCGTGCGAAAGTTTCCCAAGCTCTGTTTGCAAAGGTGGCAGCTACCAAAAGCCAGGTAAGCGCCTCTGCTCCGCGTGCAGACTGTTCTCTGCGGTGCCTGTGGAAGTGCAGCCACAGGAGCGTCCGTCTGCAGTGGGGACTGTGTCCCCGAGAGGTCATGGTCTCCCGGCACGTTGACAGCTCCGGGGTGATACAGGGTTCAGATTCAGGTAATAGATACCCGATTGTGTTTCCTCCAGCAGCCGTCATCCAAATCACAGATTTCTCAGTAAATCCCTCAGTCAGTTAATAGTTGTTTCCAGAAGAGTATTGTAGTGTGTAGGAGGTTTCTCCATCTGGTCTATTGTAGTGGAACAAATAACTTGAGTTATTATTATTTCATTAGAACTTGGGTGACCTTGATTTCCACCCTAAAATACTGTGAATACTGTAAAATACTGTAGTTCGTTTCTGTCCCAACTCTGGTGTCTACCACCGTTAGGCGCATTATTAAAGCAGACTCACACACACACACCCCTATCTTTGCATATTAATAATTATGTGCATATATATATGACAGATTTATTCACAATTAGAAAAACTGTCTAAATCTTTTAGACACTGTGTATGATACATGGTACACAATTTTGATTATAGTTAGAAAAATTGTCTAAATCTTCTGAATCATAAATGAATAGAATTGAATTTGGAAAAGTTACAGATATTTACAAGACGACATAAAAAAGGATAAATAATGCAGTCTTTTATCAGTATGATTGTTATAAATTGGTAATTTAAGTTTATCAAATGTAGGCCATCTACATGAACAAATTCACAGTTATCTACAAGCTCTTGTTCAAAGGCAGGAATACTTTGTAAAGGACCGGGAGAATGCCGAAGTTTCTTCCTCTTTGCAGAAAGATCTCAGTCCCTGGGTTGGGAAGATCCCCTGGAGAAGGGAAAGGCTGCCCGCTCCAGCATTCTGGCTGGAGAATCCCATGCACTGTGTAGACCACGGGGCCGCCAAGAGTCGGACACGACTGAGCGACTCTCACTTCACTTGATAACACTATCCAAGTGAGACTGAGAGGCAGTCAAAGAAATTTTAGACAAATACATTTCATTATCATTAGGGAACTCTCTTTTTTAAAACAGCCTGGCGGCTGTCAACTTCTGACAAGATTATACCATCCTGAGACTTATTTACAATGTGATGTATTTATAATATACTTTTATTATTAGCTTTTTCTGGAATTTTACTCTAGAAACATTAATAGTGGTCCTTGATGGGAGTTTTGCTTGAGAAGAGGTTGTTCTTGTTTAAGTTATAGGCTGGCTGAAATACTTAAGGGGTATCTTGGAAATGTTATATAAAAATGGTTAAACTCAAGCTGTGGACTGTAAAAATTATAGCTTTATAGGCCACATGCCTGCCTACCCTTCAATCACTGTCAAAGTGATAATTTCTACAATAATATGTTTCTTTTATTGTGAGATTCTAAACATCAAGTGCTGTTTAAACATTAAACTGAATTGTTTATGTTAGTGCGGTACCCAGCGTGTCATACATCAGGCCACCGTAATCTCTCATGGAATGTAAAATTCTGTCATGAATCATGGCTTGTATATCGGAAATTACTGTAATTTTGATTGGAAATTACAGGGCTCTTGAAATGTTTCTAATTATGATAGAATGTTAGAGCCGCTTCAAACCTGTGTGCGTCTTCAGATGTCTTATTTACGTGCCAAGACTCGGGCTCGGGAGCCACCGGTGTCCTGGGCCCGGTGCCCCTCCCCCACCCACCCTGCACCTTCCTGCTATTTAGTATAATTAGGATGA
>SJXQ01007222.1:67620-89155 GCA_006408695.1 Aepyceros melampus | reverse complement strand
CAACCCATTTCTTGTCTTACGAAAGCATATCTCCTGACTAGCGGTGTTTTGGCTACCTTCTTTCTTTCTTTTAAATAGTACCCCGGTTCTCTCCGCCTAAGCTGAGTTTCTGATTTTGGAGCCATTCAGACAGTGGTTCAGTTCAATTCAGTCCCTCAGTCGTGTCCGACTCTTTGTGACCCCATGAACCGCAGCACGCCAGGCCTCCCTGTCCATCACCAACTCCCAGAGTCCTACCCAAACCCATGTCCATTGAGTCGATGATGCCATCCAGCCATCTCATCCTGTCTCCCTTCTCCTCTTGCCCTCAATCTTTCCCAGCATCAGGGTCTTTTCAAATGAGTCAGCCGTTTGCATCAGGTGGCCAAAGTATTGGAATTTCAGCTTCAGCATCAGTCCTTCCAATGAATATTCAGGACTGGTCTCCCTGAGGATGGACTGGTTGGCTCTCCTTGCAGTCCAAGGGACAGTGGTGGCAATGGGTTTATAATGTCACTTGAGTGATGTTCTGGGCAGTGTTGAGCATCCTTGCTTTGTGTCCCTGTCCTACAAAGCTCCCCCCCGTGAGTCACTTTCAACCACGTCAGTTGCAGCTTCTGTGTATCTGCCATGATGAAGTGTTCCCCGGAACCCCCAAAGCTGCTGGCTCATCTTCTTGGTACTGGTTGAAAGAGAATCCAAGGGGCCCGCTGTGGACTGTTGGGGTCCAACAGACTGTTAACTTTCATCCCCTCACATCGCAGTTCCCAACTACTAATTTACTGGACTTCGTTACAAAGCATTTTTGTCGCTTTCTATTCATTCTTCAGTTGAGATGTTAACTACCCTCTTCATGAAAATCTAAAGGTTGATGATTGCCGAAAAATAAGACCGTCCAAAAATGGTATGTATCGCTGACAGAGGAAGCCTGACTTCACAAGGGCAGGTAGTCGTTGACGAGCTGTGATCTCTTGCCATGGTTTATGTGAAGGAAATATAAAAATTGGAATACAGACCGAAACAAACAGAAATCTTCAGATGAGACTGACCTGTTGCGTGGTCAGAATTCTCAAATGGTGAGTTGCTTACGCTTGGATGCACTTGCCGAGGCCCGTCAGCACGCAGGTCCTGCCCGATTGTGAGGGGAGAGCTGGAGGCGCTCCTGTGTCAGCCCCTGCAGGCCCGCCTGCCTCTGTACCTGGCCCTGACGCATCCATCCCCTCTCTCGTGCTGGGCCCCGTCATGTAATGTACGTTGCCTGCATTTTGTTCTCAGTAACCCTGTGAGCTGTGACGTTGCTTTCCTCTTTTTGCACACGAGGGTCACCTGACTGCAAGTAGGAGCGCCAACCCCAAGTTCTCCGCATCACTCTTTGAGTGTCTTCTCAGGGGTCCAGGTAGCATCAGGACCAAAGTTAGCTCCCCTCTTCCAGGAAGGAGGAATTCGGGATGCTGAACTAGTCAGGGGTCGGAACGGTGGGGGCTTTCCTGTCTTCGTTGACGTCTTCATGGATTGTGGGTCTCGCCATCGGAGGGTTCTCGGAACCCGAGCTTCTTCATGCCTGCTTGGGGCTGCGGTGCAGCTGGGGGTGCCTGGTGAGGACTCAGAGGGGGCCGTGGTCCCGGCTCCGTCACTGGCATTAGAGCATTTGAAGATGGGAGGGGTCTCATCCTGTCCTGTACGTGGAAAAGCGTTGAAATTTACAACACTGTAACACAAACAGATAATGGCTTGTAATGTGTTAAGCCAGAGACTCAGACCTTCACACAGAGACTTATTTATTGCCTATTTATGTGTCTCACATGCCTTTCATTTTACAAGGTAAAGCTTTAGGTAGGTGCCTCAAAGGCAGGCAGCAGAATTCTTTTGAAAGACAGCACAGCCCTAGAAAGTTGTGCAGCCACATACATAGTAACTGTGGTCTGCGATGACTAATGCCCCAGAGTGTTTTCAGGAACAGAAACCAGCTCTGCAGATCCTGCCATTGCACATGTATTACATTTTCTCTTCGATGAGTAATAGAAATGAGATTGTTTTTAACTCTAATAGAAATGTCTGGGTAAAATATGCAAGTGCAGACTAAAGGTAGGCTACCTTTTGTGCTTGGGTAGGAAGCGGGCTAATGCAAACTTTAAAAAGATGATATGCTTTAAACATAATGTGAATAGCTACAAATGAATACACTTTATATTCTGGGTATTCAAATAAGGAGCCTTTTTTTTTTTCAAGTGAATCATACTGGAATTTTATCAAACATTTAGTCTGATAACATTAAAATAATTATAGGAGCAGAATTCACTAATTTTACTGTTAAAAAAAATAGTTGATTTGGGTAATAACCATTACGGTATCAAGGTTCAGTTACTGTTCAGTGGTTATAGTGTTTTCATGTGGGAGATGGAAATGGAATTCTTCCCTTAGTGGTGGCAGGTGTTGGAATCTAATTTTATTCCACAGCAAATCCCCTGAGAGCTCTGAGACTTAAGGTGTATGTCCAGCGAGGGGACATTAGCGGTGCTGCAGGCCTTGCCTTGTACATCGAGTTGTTACACTGATTTTCGTGTTTGCAGAGGTGGGGCTTGCAGATACAGTGACGCTGTGGAGTGAAGGGCTTTCCCTGGGCAGCTGCCTCCCCTCTTGCCTTTAGAAAGTGATTTCTCCCTGGTGCTTTACTGAACAGGGTATTTCTTTTAGGTAAAGCAGTCAGATGATGGAAATTCTATTTAACTGAACGTGCTTTCAGTAGAATCGTTTGCAGTCTCTACCCACCGGTCCTGGCAAGTTACTGGACACTTTGGCTGCAACAACTTTGGTGAATGGATGTGGTTTTTCGCACTAAAAAAAGAATTTCTGCCTCTGTGAAAATAGCACGCCAGTTAAAGCAACCAGATAATCCAAAGCCTCTTGCCCGCTTTCACCTGCTTTTCAGACACTTTGTCACGGTCAGACCTGTAGGATGGGGGAGAGAAGGGAGAGTGAAGGAGAAAGAAAAAGGGAGAGTGAAGGAGCACATTCGTGCTCATTGGGCTTGTAGGTAAAAAAAAAAAAGAAAAAAGAAAGTATCTTTGATTTGGAAATTCTTAGATGGTGATTGGAATGCCTTAAATACGAGTGAGACACATCACACGTCATCGGGGTGGAAACAGGGCTGCTGTTGGTTGTTTAGTCGCTAAGTCGTGCCGACTCTTCGCAACTCCATGGCCAGTAGCCCAGCAGACTCCTCTGCGCATAGGGCTAACAATGCCATTTTTGTTGCTGGTTATAGGACTCTACCGTGCTGAAGTCCAGGAGAAAAAGCACACAACCATGTGCATTCTATATTCCAGCGTGTCAGCAAAGGCATCTTTTATTTTGTCAGAATCAAATTGCTCTCCTGGAAACCTCACTTAGAAGCTCCGTGCTGACTCGCTCTTCTGGAGTGTTCTCCTAACAGGCTTTGCTGCAGCACAATTTCACCTGTGCAGCCTCCTGTCTCAGACCCCCAGGAGGCCCCTGCCCGTTTCCGTGATTTCCCGAGCCGTGTGCGTCCCCGGCAGCCTGTGGGAAAGCCTTTCCCCGGTGTCCCCAGAGCCCCGTCCCTTGGGCTGATGAGCTGCCTGCAGCCAGGATCCAGGGAGGGAACCGCCCTTCTCCACCTCAGTTCAGTTCAGTCGCTCAGTCGTGCCCAACTCTTTGCGACCCCATGAATCGCAGCACGCCAGGCCTCCCTGTCCATCACCAACTCCCGGAGTTCACCCAGACTCACGCCCATCGAGTCCGTGATGCCATCCAGCCATCTCATCCTCGGTCGTCCCCTTCTCCTCCTGCCCCCAATCCCTCCCAGCATCAGGGTCCTTTCTAATGAGTCAACTCTTCGCATGAGGTGGCCAAAGTACTGGAGCTTCAGTTTTAGCATCATTCCTTCCAAAGACATCCCAGGGCTGATCTCCTTCCGAATGGACTGGTTGGATCTCCTTGCAGTCCAAGGGACTCTCAAGAGTCTTCTCCAACACCACAGTTCAAAAGCATCAATTCTTCTGCGCTCAGCCTTCTTCACAGTCCAACTCTCACATCCATACATGACCACAGGAAAAACCATAGCCTTGACTAGATGGACCTTAGTCGGCAAAGTAATGTCTCTGCTTTTGAATATACTATCTAGGTTGGTCATAACTTTTCTTCCAAGGAGTAAGCATCTTTTAATTTCATGGCTGCAGTCACCATCTGCAGTGATTTTGGAGCCCAAAAAACAGTCTGACACTGTTTCTACTGTTTCCCCATCTATTTCCCATGAAGTGATGGGACCGGATGCCATGATCTTCGTTTTCTGAATGTTGAGCTTTAAGCCAACTTTTCCACTCTCCTCTTTCACTTTCAACAAGAGGCTTTTTAGCTCCTCTTCACTTTCTGCCATAAGGGTGGTGTCATCTGCATATCTGAGGTTATTGATATGCGCCTTATTTTGTCTTCATCTATCTTTATTGGTGGGGAGGAGACCCTCAGGAGATACAGGTTCGGTTTCCCTGGACCAGCTTCCAGGGAGGAGGAGGAGGCAGGAGGAAAGCTGGCAGGGTGGTGGGGGCGGGGAAAGCAGTAAGAGGGAAGGGGTGGAGAGCAGTGAGGCGGCAGAAGGCGCAGTGTCTCAGGACGAGCTGGCCCGCCAGCTGGCCGCGCTGGGGAGGCTCCGAGCTGCCTGCGTGGCGAGGCTGTGCAGTCCTGCCCATCTCCTGTCGTGGTGTCCCGCACTGTGCGATCTCTAAGCGACCCTTCTGTCTAAATACCAGGGTCCCTATTGGATTGCCTTTTCTTTTTTTTACTTGAATTATGCTTTTATTTTTTAATTAATTTTTATTGGAGTATAGTTGCTTGATAACGTTGTGTTCCTTTCTGGTGTATAGAAGAATGACGGTAGCGAATCAGGTGATGATGGTAGAGAAGAAAAGGTCCCGTCTAGATGACCTCAGCACCTTAAGGAGGGCTCCTCGTGCTGTGCAGCGTGTTCTCGGTAGTTACCGATTTTACACATGGCATCAATGGTGTATTTGTGACAGTCCCCCTCCCCAGCCAGGGTTGGAACCCACACCCGCCGCATTGGAAGTCCTGAGCACGGGACCACTGGGGAAGTGGACTTAGTTTTCTAAAGTGTGGACTTCTCTTTATGTTTCTAGGGGTCCCCAACCTCCAGGGTCTAAGGCCTGATCATAGGAGGTGAAGTTGACGTAATATAATAGGAATACGGTGTACAATAAATGAAACGTAAGGCACTCGAATCACCCTGAAGCCAGCCCCTCCCCCCAGTCTCTGGAAGAAGCATCTTCCACAAAACTGGTCCATGATCACAAAAAGGTTGGGGACCACGTAGTCTAGTTGATTGCTAAACAAGACTTCTGAAATTAAGGCTCTAAATACATAAACATTGACATAATATAGCAGTTTAAAGGCACATGATTGTATGTTATACAGTGTTTTAAGAACTATATTTGTGAATCTGAATAGTAGCTCTTTTCACATTTCTATGTTATAAAAACAAGCATGTATTTTAATTAATTTGGGATTTGATCACAGAGGTAGGTTCAGAATTATTCAATAGAAACTTGCTGATTATATTTTTGGCTAAAATATCACGTAAAGGGATATTTTCCCCTTACACACTTGATATTGTTTATTTCAGAAAGTCAAACCAAAGCTTTTTGGTTATCTTATTGCCACCCGAAAATCCTTTAAAAATTTCTTTTCTTCTAAAATTTAAGATTAAGTAACTGGAGTCATGTAAATATACGTTCCTCATTCTCCCATTTAGTAAGTTCATTGTAACAAGTATGATCATAACTCATTAAGCCCAGTTCTCCAGCTTTCAAAAAATGGCATAAAAAATTTTTACTCGGGATTTGGAGAGAAGCAGTTTGTGACTATTGACCAGCTCTCTAAAGAGGGTGAGCACGTGGGGAAGTTTGGGGAAGGTGACCCCAGAGTGGGTCCTTCAAGGCAGGCCAGCGTGTGATGCCTTCTAGGGTATGAGTATACCAAGCATGTATTTGTAGAATCTACTGTGTTCTAAGGCCACCTTTTGTTCCAAAATGTAATATAAGTTGAAAAGTGTAGACTCAGGGTATCTTATGAAAGTTCCTCTTTTTGGAAGCCTTCTGTTGGGTTGACCAGAGAGTTCGTTCAGGTTTTTTCCACCCAAACGGAACTGTCTGGCCAACCCCATATAATTAGCTTGACAGTTTAAGAGTTAAAGGACAGGTCCAATAGTTCCAAAATGGGAGCAGGGAATAGACCAGACCACCTCTCAGCAGGAGTCAATTTCAGAAGAGAATGCTGTTCAGCTAAACTTCATGTGTAGTTATTACACTGATGTAGTTCTTTAACAGACTGCTAAGTGAAAAGACAAAGTGTCTTCTCAAAAGTCTCACCAGTCATCTTCTGTGGCTTGGGTAGTAAAGGTAGGTTTTATTTTAGCTTTATCTTCTTTTTCCCTCATATGAGAAATGAAAATAAAGGCCCTGTGAAATGAATGAGCTATGAAAATGCATTTATGCAAAATGACAATAGAGCTCTGGAAGAAACTGCACTGGTGAAATTTCACATCAGTGAAAGGCCCTAAAAGAGAGATGGAAGAGCTTATGTTGGGAATATGAGTCTGATGTAGGATTTTTCGGCCCTGCTGAAAGAAGACCTTTAGTACCTTAAAAAGTAACCTTTGAGATTATTCATGCCCAGAACTGTAGTTGTTACACATTTATACATGCCGTTCTTTTGCCTGATAAAATGGCGCAACAAAATCATAGACCACCCATTTAAATATCTAAGTAAGTATCTATATCTGCATGTACAAAACAGATATCTTTAAAGTAGATTTAGAGATTAATAGGCATATAGCCTTTCTATAATTTGTCGTGAAGTATCTTGTAAAAAGAAAAGCTCCGATCTGCTGGCGGCATCTCCATATGATTGCTAAAGAGATGAAGTTGTCCTTTTTCTGAGACTTCATCTATTTTGGTTGTCTGGTCATAGAGAATGGATTCTCTTTTGAGTTCTGGATTCAGCCATTCCAGTGGCCTTTTGTGGTCTTCTTCTCCTTTCTTTTCTTTAAGCGATCCCGTTTTCAGCCCGTAGGCTTCAGGAATTGGGCTGAAACGCACGGTCTCATAGCCCGCCCGCCTGCTCGGCCGCCTCGGCGCCTCTGCTCCTGTAAATCAGATCATAGGCAGCATGCTGTCGTATAATAAGGTGTCTGATCCTTATTACCAGTTTGTTGATGCACAGCTCCTTCAAATTGACCATTGCAACACATGGTTTCCCCTGAAACTAGCTGTGATAATTAGCGTGGTTCTAATGAGACAGAATGTCACTGATCTTCTGCTGAACTGCCGAGTCCCGACGCTGCGGATGGGAACTGTCAGAGCCTGCCATCTGTGACAGCGCTTGGCACGTCCCGGCGGCTGCCGAGAGCGTGCTCAGTAGACTAGTTTCAGACAAATGGCCCTTTACTTGACGAGGGCCCTGTGTTCTGTTCAACTCAAGAACACTGGCCCCAACTTTGGCCCGTGCCAAAACCCATTTTGCGATCCAAAGGCAGAGAAATGTGTAAACCTCTGTTGTAGGTGGCAGAAGAGAGGACTCTCTTATTTAGCAGGCGACTTTTCAGTGGCATCCCTTCCTGTGGGCTTTCTTCCCGCGCCTCTCTTTTTTTTCTTTTTTCTTTTTTCCTTTTTTTTTCCCCCGGTGGCCCCATCCAGTCAGTTAATGGCAAGGCAGTCATTGAAGAGCCTCTTCCCCAGTTCTCATCCTGCCTTGTTTAAAAGAGATTTGTTGAGGAGTTGGGCTGGCTCATCACGGTGGAGCAGTCAGATGTAGCAGAGAGGGGAAATGAAAGAAATAGTTGAGAATGTGTTTAGGAATACACAAGTCGGATAGCAGAATGAAAACGGACAGGACTGTGAGATCTGAAAGCTCCAGAGAGGAGTGGAGAGTTCTCTGTGTGTGCGGGTTTCTTTTTTTTTTTTTTTCCTGGAGTACAAGTCCAGCGCTGCTTATCATTCCAAAATATGCTTTGTTGCTTTTTATTTCCTCCTCTCTGGCAGACCACACAGGGCTTGTTCTGAAGAACATTTTCACTAATCTGATCAGGCAGCCAAATACGCCGGGAAAACTGCTTTAATGATCCCACTAATTACCTCAAGTCAATATGAACTGTATTATTAGACTGAGGGAAAATATTCCATTAGGTCTCCCCCTTGGGAGTTCCTCCGCTTTGTGATGTCACCGGAGCCTTCACCCTCTCGCTTTAATTAATTTTATTTACACACGCAGGCACGCACAAGGTCACACCTGCACAACCGGCGCTGGCCAGGGAGCGTGTGGCACTCGGGCTTAATCAGATCTGCCATAATTACCATTCTGCACGTTTCTGACACACGCTGTGAAATATTTCAATTTAACTGCCGCTACCAGCACAACCAGATGTAGTGTGAGCGTGGCTGCGTTGGAAATATTATTCCTCAGGATAAACTCTCTCCTCCTCCTCCTCTCCTCCCCCCTTTGCAGCTAATGTAGCACAGAAGCTGATGGCCCTGTAAATCTTGAATGCAGCGCTAGATTGATAACAGGCGATTAGACAGTTTAACCACAAACAGCTTGTTCATTTTTCACAAATGAAAACCACATGTGGTGTAACTAAAATTTCAGGCCCCCCCTTTTTTTTAAGAGTTGGGGGTCCACATGTGCGTGTGTGGGAGATGTTCTTAAAAATAAAATGCGATGGACAAAAGTTGTCTAGAAAAATAGAGAAGTTGCCTAGTTTTTTTTGTTTTTCAGGTAGTTTTATCTAAACTATCATCAACTTCCTTTTTTTTTTCACTTTTGCCAAAACTCAGATGGAAAAAGATGGTACTCTCCATTTCCTTTTTTTTTTTTTTGCACAGTTTTTCTTTTTTCTTTATTTATTTATTGGATGGAAATCCCTTTAGTCTCTGCCTTTTTATTTTGTCAGTGATAAACCTTTTTTTTAAACAAATTCTGAAAGAATTTCTACAGTGGGTATATGCAGTTTTTTAAAGGAGAGTTTCCCTTATTTTCTGTCAATGAAAAGTTGTCACTTTAAGCGTGGCAATCATATTCTTCACAATCCCAAAACAAAAATGGACCCATCAAAAATTTATTTCCCAGAGAGGTGTGTTGAGTTGCAGAATCAGTGTAAAGGGTTGAACTGAAAACCAGTGGATTATGTTTCTTTAGAAATAGTGGAGACAGCCTGGCAGAAAGTGCAGGTGCAGGGTAACCATTAAGGCCAGAGTTATCACCAGTCTCGAAGAATCCAGCCATAAGATAATTAAAGTATTGAAGCCATAGAAGGCAAAAGCTGGTGGAAAACTCACATTAAGAGAGGAGGAAGGCATAGGCTCTGTGATGATGTAGAACTGTGCCTCTAGAGAAGGCTTGCAACAATCCACTTTAGAGACCATTTAAAATGTAGATCGAGCTAGTTAAATATCTTTTAATGCCAAATAAAATACACTTTTCTTTTTTATCTTTATTTTTGTTTTACTACTGAACTTATGAGCCTCATTTCGAAACTTCCTCACTGATAAGAGGTGCCATTTCCCATGGAATAGTGGATTTTTCTCCTTTCTCTTCTTTCTTTAGCCACTTACCTTTCTTCCTTATTTCCTTATATTAAAAAACAAAAAAGTTTTCCTTCTCAATTTTTCACTGTTTGCTCTGTGTTTGCTTCATAATATCTTCCAACTTTGCAACTAGCATTTTTCTGCCTCCTCGTTCTTTTTCTTTTGGCATGAGTATCACTTTGGAAGAAAAGAAAGTATTTGTCTTAGAATCCGTCTTCCATCTGAACTGCTAAGCAGTTCACATGGTTGATGTTTTCAGTCTTGATGAGCTTAGGTAGTCATTTTGCAAGATACTGTTATCGTGGAAGGTTAAAGTCTCACATTACCTGTCACTTTACTGACTTCTGTTGAATGCAGATACGACCTCAGAATCCTCCTTAACACAGAAGTGAAAGGGCCGGTTGCTAATCAGTGAGGTCCACCAGGTGTGGCTGCTGTCACTTGTATTCTAGGATACCCAGAAACAGATCGGCTCTATCTGTAACGTAGTTGTATGGGGATGAGTCGAAGAAGTAAGAAACGTGGGGGTAAGAAATTACAGCTTGTGACTCCTGTCCTGCCTCTGCTTTAATGATCCTGGAGAATTTTGCACAGCTACTTCCAAACAGGGGAGCCAGCATGCAAATGAAATCACATTTGCAGTCATTGAACTCGGCACTTAAAGGAAACTTGCTTGTCTCGTTGCAAGTCAGAGTTTCCATTTGTACCTAAGAAGTCATCCCCAGCTTTCCACGTTTGCAAACTTGAGTTTTCATATGTTAGGATTTCTTTTGTCTTAAGTATACCTGTGGATACAAGAGAGAAGAGGAAGAAGAACCAAAAAAAAAAGAATAGCTATTCAGGGATGCTGGAGTATGTGTGAAGTTTGAGTTTTGAGTAGGAGACGAGAACACATCTTTCCATTGAATTTAACGAGACTGCAAGAATCCCCATTATTCAAGGAAAATACTGAAATTTTCTTTATGGACCCTACTGGGTCCCTGGCTAATGCAAAGAGTTTTCATGCATCTGTTAACAAGTCCTGGCTGAAGATGAGTAGAAAAGGAATCTGTGAACTTGATCCTGCCTTCCAGCCCAGCCCAGCTCCACCCCCTCTGCAGTCCTGCGGATCTTCAGGAAGATGTACAGGAAGCAGGATTTGTTCTTTCAGTATTTACTGTTTTCAGTGTCAGCATGTTTCACCAGCATCATTGAAGTCATCAGCATCGCCTATTGTGTAGCCCGTGTTTTCACTCCAAGCTGAAGGAAAGAGGAGAGTGTGGTTCCTGATTATCTCTGTCAGAAACGTACCGATCTGCAAAGTCACTTGTGGTTTATAAACATAACAACTTGTACATAAACGTCATCCTTCAGAGAAGGCCTTGGGGATTGCAAAGAGTAGGGGCCCCAGTTTCCCATCCGTCATGCTGGGGAGACCCAGGCAAGTTGCTTGGCCTGTTAGGCCTCTAACTTTTCGCTTCAGGAAAGTGAACTAAGTTGGGTCAGACTGTCATGTCCTGGGTAGGTCCACATTCCATGAGTTTGTTGCTGAAGCAGGCACATGAGTGTGGAAAAGGATGCTGTTTTGATTGAAGGTCCCACCGGCAGGTATGTTAGCGTGGGGATGCGTCCCAGAGGAGGCAAGGTTTTGAATAATGGAAGGGCTTAGCTGGTGGGGACACAGTGCTGTTTTGGGGGTGTTTTAGCCTAAAAGAATTATTTATGAGGGACATGTAGTGAGAACAGGCTTTTGAAATCCAGGCTGTGAACTCCGCGTTACGTAGCGTGCACTGGGCTCCGGATTGATGTACTCTCATCTGAGACTTGTTGCTGGAAAGCTGGAACAGTCGCCTCCTTTGTCAGGGACTGCGCAGAGTCAAGCCAACATACAGAGGAGGTGAGCTCCGTTCAGTCAGGGCTGGCCTGGAGTTGCTATGTGGCACGGTAGTGGTTGCCAACACCCTGTGATTAGAGATTGCTAAAGAGCTTCCTCCTTTAACATGTCTTTTTTGGGGTTTTTAACTGATGCCTGAAAGTCCACCTTTAACTTCTCATTTTAGGGATTGATTCAAAAAAAAAGTTCTTCAGAGCAGGATAGCACATCGAAGGGGGAAAAATAGACTCAGTCCACGAGAAATCACAGGTTTGAAAGAGGTCGGTGAAATGGAGAGTTAACTGGGTGAAGGAGGCAGGGAATGAGAGCTGGTGTGTAGGAGTTATCTTGACACTCTTAGTTGCAAGCTTGTCACCTGGTACCTGGAGCGTCTAATAGCTGCTGAGGAGTGCCTAGCCCCAGATGTCTTCTTTAAATGTTTCCCTGTTTGTTACTTATACCAGCACTAGGCTGCTTGTCAGGGCGTTACTTGACTGGTTCATTGACGGAGTATTTGGTGGTTAAAATGAAATGCAGATTAGGTAAAAAATAAATTACTTTTCAGTGGGGTCAAGGAAGTGAAGGCTGTAAATAAAATATACATTCACAAACAGACAAATGCTATTAGGAAAATCCAGCTTGGTCCATGCCAAGCTGTTACTGTCTAAATTGCCTTCTTTTTTCCTGACTTGCAATTAATTTTTGCTTGTGTGTTTGGAGATTGGGGGAAGGGTAATAGCCTAATGGGTAATGATTTTATTTTAGTATTTTGATTAAAGAGCCTAAATAACTTGGACCCTGGGTAACCATAAGAACTAACGCCTTATCCATCAAGCTTAATTTCCAGGCAGAGAGTTGTGTTTATATTTTTGGATAAATTTAGCACTGAGGTGTATATGAATGTACAGCGATGAGACAGTCAGGGGCTCCTTTTCTACCCTCCCCTTACCGGCTTTCCTGTTCACTTTCTTTTCTTTCTTTACTCCTTTGCTAGCTTCCTTCTGCCTGCTCTCAAATCTGTGAGGCTCTCCTTTATAGCCGTTTGCTCTTTGAAGAGGTGAGAAGAAAGACTAGTCATTGGTTTGCTGGCCTCCCTCCCTTCACCCCCAAAGGCCCACACCTGCCTTAATGCCCTTCCTTGTCCTTCTTGTGTCTGCCCCACAACTTCTTTCTCTTCTGTTGAGGAAACCCAGGTGTCTTTGGACAAACACTGTTAGTGTTCCTCTCCGGGCAGATAGACGTTTCTCAAAGGCAACTCTGCCAACTGTGCTTACCTTTATAGCTTGGTGGTGGTGTGACCTGAACTAAGTCAGCTTCCTGATTCAGAGATTGTAAACCCATTTACCGAGTTCATAGCAGGACCAGGTAAACACACAGCGAGGCACACGTGTGAGCTGGTGTAACTGCCAGTCAGCAAAGTTCAGGCTGGTAAACTGTCGCTTCATGAGCACCTTCTCCTCCAGACCTGAAATGGATAGATCTGATCAAAGTCTTCCCTCAAGTGACTTGGGGATTGAATGGGGGTGGGGTCTCACACACGCATGCACGCACGCGCACACACACCACACACTCACACACCCAGGGCACTGCTGAAACACCCCTGGTGGAATTCCAGGGCTCCTCGGAACGCAATATGGGAACCACTGACTAGTGATGAACCGTTCCCGTCAACCCATCTCTAAGAGGTGTGGTGCCTGAGCGGCAAAAACAAAAACAAAAACGCAACATAATAAGGAGGTCTGTTCCAAGAATTCCTAAATGCCACCGTTTTCTAATCCACCAGGAGCTTATATGAGAGAGTTCTGGAATGGTGTTTGAAATACATATATTTAGGGGTATATCTACATATGTATCGGAGAAGGCGATGGCACCCCACTCCAGTACTCTTGCCTGGAAAATCTCATGGATGAAGGAGCCTGGGGGCTGCAGTCCATGGGGTCGCGAAGAGTTGGACATGACTGAGTGACTTTACTTCCACTTTTCACTTTCATGTATTGGAGAAGGAAATGGCAACCCACTCCAGTGTTCTTGCCTGGAGAATCCCAAGGACGGGGGAGTCTGGTGGGCCGCTGTCTGTGGGGTCGCACAGAGTCGGACACAACTGAAGCGACTTAGCAGCAGCTATGTATGTATACTAACACAGAGGTGTTGGTAGGGGGGCACCCTCTTCAGGAATTCTTAACCTGTCTCATCTTCCCCCAAGAGTCCATGCATGAACTTAGAATAAAAAAAGCTTTATTTCACTGATGTCTTATTGAGAGTTGGCACTTAATTATCAGTATAGGTGACAAGTGACATTATTAGGAAAACCTAAGGATTTGTCACCAATAAAAATCATAAATATTTTCAAGTCACATTTTTATTGTAGATAATCTCAAAATACGGTTTTTGCTCATCACTCTAAAATTATGGTAGGTCTTAGCTCTGTTCCTAGACCTTGTTATTTAGTATGTTAATAAAGGAGCACACATTGTTATATTACTATAACATACAATTTTGATGACTATTTCAGTGCAATTGGTTTATTTTTTTTCCGTAATTTTACATATTTTATTTCTGGCACATAAAAACATGGTCCTGGAAACAATGGACTTTACCAGACTACCAGAAGGGTCCATCACACAAGAGAAGGGAGGCCAATGTTTAGATCAGTTGTGTGTTAGAAGAAAAAAAAATGTCTAATTTTTAAAAACATAAGCTGAAGAGTTTATTACTTTTTCAGATACTTATTTTTCAAGTACCCTGCACTCCAGAGTATGTAAGCAGGGGTGTCGAGGATTGCAGTGACATTACAAACAGCACACAACCGTGTACCCAGCCTCTTCTCCAGCATGCCGATGCCCAGCGTTTGGGAGCATGCCTCTGCCCTCGGGCTGGGAGCTTTCTGCCAGGTAAACTCTGCCTTGGCTGTCAGCTTAAGTCTGAGGTTTAGGCTGTTCTTCTCACTGGCCAGCAAGTGCTGGGAGCTGTGGTCCGCCTGCTGTCTGCCCCCCGGCTCAGCCTCACGGTGGATGGCACCTAGATGGCACTTTGTGGTTATTTGTGGAAGGGCAGAATGATTCAGGAGTAAATTCATCCAGCTGCAGTTTTGCCTGCACAAAAGCTGGCGCACTCCTAAGGCGGTCCCGGTGGGAGGAGGACGGGGAGACCCTGTGCCCAGGAGGGCAGCGTGGGGCCCGGCTCTGCCTGCCCCTCTGGACGTGCCCTCCACCGCAGGGTCGGTGGTGGGGAGGGGCCACCCGCCTGGCCTCCACGTCCGCTTTCACTGGTACATTCTGACCTGGCCGTTATCACTGCGACTCCCGTGGTGCTTCTAGAAATAGTCACCCTTTCTTTCTTTTAATCCTTTTTTTTTTTAAATCCCCAAATTTGAGTTCCTCATTTAAGCTAACTTCTGATGAGTCGCTTTGCATAATGGATAAAGCAGTGTGGTTTTTGGCCGCAAAATGGGTGTTACTTTATCAGCAAAATCATAAGCAGCTTGGGAGCTTGTAATGACCCTGCCCGCTTGATGGTTCCTCTAAGATATGAGCCCCATAACTTTTACAATCCCGAATTGCCTTCCCCTGGTTTTAAACATTCTTTTGTTATCTCTCGTAGAATATCATAGAGGGAAGATTTAAATTTTTAATTCGCAGCCCCTCAGTATGAGTGATGAGAGGTATGCCTCATTTGAGGAGATATCTGCAGTGGTGAAAAGTTTTATATAAATCAATGAGAAATGGAACGGCAGAAATATTTGTTTAAATTAACCTGACAATAGATTATTTTTGTAAGCTGGCAATTAGTGTATTGAATCAATCATCACCTAAAAATTACTCATGTTACAGGTTCGTATTTTATAGGGTTTTTTTTTGCACATGGCATATACAGATATTCCACAACATTTTTTCTTTATGAATTTTGAAGAAAAAAATATTGTAAGTTTTTAATAGTGTCTTAATGCAACATAAGAGATTTGCTTATAATATTATGGTATAAGAGCACACATTTATTGGGGTTGAGGGATTTGGAAAAAGATAAGTTTCCCAGGAAACTTCTGCTGTAAATAGTCAAATGTATATGCCTTTGACAGAATCCTTCTTTTTTTAACGCATCATTTTATCTTTATTAATTTTTTTTTTTGGCCATGCTGTGCAGTATGTTGGATCTTAGTTCCCCAACCAGGGATTAAACCCGTGTCCCCTGCATGGGACACACGGAGTCTTAGCCGCGGGACCACCAGAGGAGGCCCTGAAGCCTGGTACAGGGCTTCTCTGCCTCCTGACCCCACTAGGCTGAGCTCACTTCCGATCTTACTTCTTTGAAAAGCACCATTATCATGAGTTATTGGACTCTGCTATCATGCACAGTGCCCTCAGGAATTATAGTGGTGTATACAGTTTTTTCCTGGAGAAGGAAATGGCACCCCACTCCAGTACTCTTGCCTGGAAAATTTCATGGACAGAGGAGCCTTGTAGGCTACAGTCCATGGGGTCACAAAGAGTTGGACTCGACTAAGCAACTTCACTCACGTACAGTTTTTTGTCACATATTAAATGGCTCAGACTGTGTTATTTTTCTGTTTACCTCTGATTCCCCCAACTCACTGCCGCTTCAGCATTGCAGAGATTCTTCTGCTGTATTTTACACCCACTCACTGAAGTGTGAGCCTCTTGGGTGCGGGCAGGTGAAGAGCATGCCTTTCATGGGGCTGTCCGTGTTGACCTGTGTTTATGGCAGATGTAACTCAGCAGAGATACGGGTGGGTTGGAGTAAAGAAGTCCGCCAGCCTCAGTTTGTGGGAGAAACGCTGAGGGTCTGGACCAGAGAGCAGGAATGGAAAAGAAGACGCACATTCAAAAGATATTGAGGAGTAGAATTGACGGGAATTTATGGTTGTTTATGGAGAAAACAAACAAGAAAAGTCAGATTTTTTAATTGAAGCTGTTTGCAGTGGTCTTTTAAAATTGAAAAATAGTACTAGCCAGTATAGAAAAACACATTTAAAGAAATCATAAAGGAGGAAAGACCATAAAAAAATACCCAAATCCCAGTTAACTAGAAACGGCCTGGTTTGTATTTTTTGTAGATACATATGTGTATGTTTATGCATGTACATACACACGTGTGCACATATATGCCTTTCATTCATTCATACTCTAAACCCACCTTTTAATTAATTCCCTATTGAGGTATATTTAAGTTGCATTCAACTTTTGCTTTTACAAACAATGCTAATGTGAACATTATTATAGTTAAATATTTATATACATCTTTATTATTTCCTTGGAGAAGGAAATGGCAACCCACTCCAGTACTCTTGCCTGGAGAATCCCATGGAGGGAGGAGCCTGGTAGCTACTAGTCCATGGGGTCACAAAGAGTCGGACACAACTGAGCAACTTCACTTTCACTTATTATTTCCTTAGGGTTAATTCTCAGAAGTAGAAATTATTGGATCAAAAAAGCCATTTGTGTTTTAAAGGTAATTGCTAGCCATTCTACACTCATCATTTCCCACTGTGCTTTGGAAAGATTATAACAATTTATGCTTCAGATAGCAACCTTTCACCTAGGTGACTGGGTGAGTGGTGATGCCATTAACAGTTAAACTATACAGAAGGAGCCATGTTTGTGGGGGAAAGATACTGGGTTCAGGTTGGGATGTGGTAACTAAATTATTTCATTAACTCCCCAGATCCACATTCCTTTGGATTATATTTGTGATAATGACAATGATAAAAGTAATCATAGCTAACATTCATCATACTGTTACTGTGTGCCAAGCCCCTAATGTGAATTACCTCAACAATTCTTAAAACCCTGTGAGCAGTGGTAACGTTACCCCCATTTTACAGAACAGTAAATTCAGGTCTAGCGAACTCAAAGCGCTTGACCAGTCACTATTAGAATAAGTGTTAAAATGAAGACATAGGATTTCTTAACAAATTGACCTTAGAGGTACATTACATAGAGGAGATGAAGTCACAGTGATTAAGTAGTATCCTGAAGCAAGTGTGGCAAACACGATGGTGAAAGAATGGGAAGCCTAGTGGATTCCACAGCGACTGAGCACCTGTTTTCCCTAGCTTATTGCTAATTCTTTCTTTTTCTTTATTCTTCCAACTCAAAATTGCCCATTCTTCAAAGCCAAGCTGCCATGACTCTTCATCAGCGAAGGCGTCCTTGACCATTCCGGCCCGTCTCTCCTCTCGGTTCCCACGTGACGGCTGCCCGTCACTGACCTTCACTGCATTACTGCTTTGCTCTGATAGCTGTGTTTGAATTCTGCTTCTTCCCTACTATACTGTGAGCCATTTAAGGCAAATGCTTTTGGTTAAGTCATCAGACCTCTGTAGTTATCATAGGCCAGGCACTGGGCTGAACAGGACCCTGTTTCATTTGTAGCAGCCGCGGTCTTGTGAGATGAATGCCGTTATGATCTGCACTTGTCGGGGAGGATCAGGGACTCGGGGGATTTGCTCAAGTTCTCATACATAATGCCTGCCCTGGATGTAACTCTTAACTGGTATGCTGAGGTGATGGAGCGTACCTGGAAGGAGAGTTAGTATGTACATGGCAGAAAAAAACAAAGGAGAGAGCTCCTCTATTTGAGAAAACAGTATGGGGAACGGGCGTAGAATGTGGAGAAATGCCAGCTGATAAACGGCCCGATGGATTAGGACCTAAGTGTGACTGGGTTTGCAGGCAGCTCGGTGGCCGAGAATCTGCCACCTGATGCCGGAGACGCAGGTTGGATCCCCGGGTCAGGAAGACCCCCCGGAGCAGGAAATGGCAACCCGGCCTGGTGTTCTGGCCTGGAGAATCCCATGGACAGAGGAGCCTGGCGGGCTACAGTCCATGGGGTCACGAAGAGTCGGACACAACTGAGTGAGCCCACGCGTGACTGAGGGACCCTTCCGTGAAGCTCTAGGGAGGGGCACCATTCTCTCTCTCTTGGGAAGCTTTCAAGGTCATTTTGAGCAATAGGATAACGTTGGGTGGTTTGAAAGCAAAGACCAGAGCAGTGATTTTCATCCTGGCCCCCCTTTCCAAGGGCATCTGGAAGTGGACTAAGGGGATTCAAGAAAGCTTAATTACACCTGTGTATTTACCTATCAGGAAGTTCCACAGGCCAAGCCAGACATTGTATTTGCTTTTTGTAGGAGTTAACAACTGTCTGTGGCAATGCTTGTTCTCTCCTTTCCTAAAGCTCTAGTCGTCACTGGTATACACTTTCCCCTAAGAGAGGAAAAGGAATGATTGCATAAAGGCTGTTTTGTTCTGAATTTAAGATAACCGTCCTTGGGACGTACTTAAAATGATTATTTGGTGCCTAAGAACATCATTCAAGGAAAAGTTGCCCCAGCGCCTACAGGTCAGTGGTGGGCAGAATGGAAAGGAACAGTCTTTACAGTGGAAACAGATGAAGATTGAAATGAGTGTTACAGCGGGAACCTTGAGGATCCCTAGAGATACCGCGTTTCCTGTCTTTTAATGGCACTTGATGTGAAGGAGGAGGAGAGAATAAAGACTTAAGTTTAAGTGTTTTTTTTTTTTAAACAGATGTGGTATTTATTTTTTATTTTCTTGGGTTATTATTGAAGTTTTAGTTAATCCATAACTTTGAATTAGTTTCAAGTATAAAACAAAGTGATTCAGTTATATATATATATATTTTTTTTTCAGATTCTTTTCTATTATGGGTTATTACAGGATACTGAGTCGAATTTCGAGTGCTGTGCAGTAGGTCCTCGTTGCTAACCCATTTTGAATATAGCAATGTGTATCTGTTAACCCCAAACTCCTAATCTATCACCCCCTCCTTTAAGGAAGATTTTTAACGCAGAAGATACAAATGTAAAGCAAGGGCCAAACCTTATGCTGAAACTTATGTAATATTTTAAAATGCATCGAGATCTGAGAGAGAAAAACATAAAGTCTTTTTTAGAATCTGTATCAAGTATCAGACATGTAAGCCAGGTTTTTGTTTAAACTTTGAGGACACCATCCTGAAAGCAAGTTTGAAATCTTTGAAAAAATTAATCTTTAAATTAGTTATCTTCCAGATCACTTTAAGAAAAAAGATGAAGGCTTTGTTTTGGAAATTCTGTTTCGATCAAATTAAGAGATTATCTTCTTGTCAGCTAGCTTAATATGTTGTCTAGAATTTCATACGTTTATCTTCATTAATTTTTCTCCTCAAATTCTTTCTGAAAATATTCTTTAAAAATTTCCTGGCAATCTTTTTAAGTCTACTCTGCCCAAACTATCTGATACTCTTGTTATGAACCAAACAATCTATAAGGAAAGAAAAGAACATTTATTTATATGCTTCCTCAAGTCAGTGCCTCTGAGAATGTAAAAAGGAAGTAAACAGTCAAACCACAGAGGAAAAGTAATTTTCTTTTTTTTTTTTTTCTTAATTAAATTTTAAGCAAAATTGATAAATAAAAATCATTTACCAGTGATTCTGAATATTCCTTCTAAATTGACTAAATTTTAATGTGAGCTTCCCCTAAATTGTAGAAACATTTCTTTTTGTTAATGCCAAACCTCCAGAAATTCTGCTAACTTTATCTAACCTCTTGAAGACAGAGTCAGAAGTCTACTCAAGTGAGAAATTCATGGATAGTTGTTTATCACCTGTTATTAATTCAGTATGGAAATCCACAGATTTTGGCTAAGATGCTGAGTCCCTTAAATAAACTGTGGGATCTAGAGAGACTTTAAAACAGTAACAGTTTAGAAGTGTAGAATAATAATAATTTTAAAAACCAGTGTGATTTTTTTTTCAGCGAAAATACCAGCATCAGAAACCACACCCTGAAGATAAATATATCTGGGGATACACACATATGCTCTCCAAGCGGCACCGTGGTAAAGCATCTGCCTGCCAGTGCAGGAGACACAAGAGTCACCAGCCCAGTCCCTAGGTGGGGCGATCCTCTGGAGAAGGAAATGGCAGCCCACTCCAGCATTCTTCCCTGGGAAATTCCATGGACAGAGGAGCCTGACAGGCTCCAGTCCACGCATGGGGTCACACAGAGTCAGACACGACTGAGCTCACATGTGTACATATATTCCATTTCATATGTTTCTCTTTAAAACCCCGCTTTGAATAAAGCGGATGCAGAATGGAAAACGCATCTACTGCTCCGCCTCTGCTCAGATTTATTTACCGTCTTTTCTTGATTCAGGCCCGAGTCAAGTTAGCAGGAGAAAGGTACTTGTAGTGCCCGCTGAAATTCCCCTTACAAAGTAGATGTTAGTAAGCTGGGGAAGAAGATTCATGCATTTCCTGCTAATTCCATGGAGAACATGTATCTTTATTAATGTTAATGGTGGAGGCCTCTCATTATGTTATAGAATAATCTGCTTTAGCAAAGGTTTTTCTCCTTAAGAACTTCATAACATTTAAAGGTTAATATGTTAGGTAAAGAACAATATCTTAAGATACGCGTTTTTATTACAGGACATGATGGGATGGTTTTTATTAGATTACGTGATGGTTTGAATGGGGAGGGACCCATGCATCGCTTCTTTGCCCTCAACTTTAATGCCTTTAATCAAATAACGACCTTCTGGAAAATAGTTAATTTTCAGCATTTGGAAAGATCAATACCACTTTGCCACCAAAAAATGTCCCAGACGATGAAATTTGATGTATTTAAAGTATCATCTCACCCTTTTAACCTAGTAAATAATTGAAAACGCTTTCAGTGCTGCTTTGCTGCTCTTTTGTCTCTCGGTGTTCAAAGTGTTATGATTGTTCTCAAAAGAAAAGAAGTTAGCCGTTGGTGTGTGAAGGAAGGATGCAGGCCTCACACCCAGGAGTGGGAGTGGACCCCATGAGACCTGTGTTTCTCTGTGTTAGGGGTGCGGAAGAAACAGTATGTTTCGATACTGTATTTGCGGAGGTGCGTATAAAACATAAAAAGTGTGAAAATGTCCCTTCTCGAACATCCAGGGAGTGGCTTAAAACATCGTCACCTTGCATCTTTTGTGAGACCTTTAAGCCTTTATAGGGTAAAAGATTCAGTAGCTCCGACAATTAGAACTCACCCCCCCCGCCCCGCCCCGTCTTACGGAACATTGATATGAAATTACCCTCT